>CM043019.1:91282385-91704885 GCA_023690525.1 Holotrichia oblita | reverse complement strand
ACTCCTGTTCAAACTTATCGGAGAATTCAAGATGTTTATGGTGAACAGTGTCCTTCGAAAACCACAGTCGTGGAATGATGTCGAAAGTTCAGTAATGGACGACAATCGACAGCGGATTTGCCAATACCGGGTGACGTCAATGTCGCTTCTGTGCGAGCAGCCGTTATGGAGAATAGGTGGATTCGTGTTGGAGAGTTGGCAGATCGTTTTGATATCAGTGTGGAAACATTCCATGCTATATTTCATGGGGCTGGATACCGAAAGGTGTGTGCACAATGGATACCCCGTCAATTGACTGAAGAACAGAAAGCCAACCGCATGGGTCTTTCACTGCAGCATCTTCAGGGGTACCGTGAAGAAGGAGATTCCTTCTTGCACCGCATTGTTGCCGGTGACGAAAGTTGATGTCACCATTATGAGCCTGAGTCGAAACGAGACAGTATTCAGTGGAAACATCCATCGTCTCCAAGGCATCAGAAATTCAAAACGCAACCTTCCGCTGGCAGGGTTATGCTTATACCTGCTTTTACGATCACCGTGGACCACTACCTCTTGAATTTAAAGACCCTCATGTTAACATCAATGCTGTCCGAGACAGTGAAACTTCGACTTGTTTGCGTGCAGCTATAAGAACAAACGTCCTGGGATGCTTACGGATGGCGTGATCGTCCTTCACGATAACGCCCGTCCGCATATCGCTAACATCATCACATCACAGCGTGGATGGGGTGGGAGCTATTAAAGCACCCTTACAGCCCGGATCTGTCACCCTGTGACTTCCATGACTTTGGACCATTGAAGGTACTCAAGGGACAGCGATTTCAGTCGGACGCTGAAATTCAGCAGGCAGTTTTGACATGGTTCCGTCAACAGCCGGAACAGTGGTACGACACCGGTATACAGCGACTTGTCAAGCAGTGGGATGCCTTCCTGTGTAGTAATGGCAATTTTGTTTAGTTTAAGTAAACCGCTTATATGTACCACCGCTCGAACGTGTATTTATTGAACATTCCTCGTATATCAGCAAATGAAAAGCACTTATACATGCTGATAATTTTTAATAGATAATGAACAAGTTTTACTAGTAGTTGTGAAATAAATAGTTTATTATTATTGATTTGAAAATGCATGTACTTATCTACAGAAAATCTGGATGTGATTATTTATTCTACTGTATTCGGTTATTGTCTATTTGCACATTTTTTGACAATTGTCAGAAAGTACTTTTTATGTGCTTATTTTTAGGTTTACAATAGTAATGTAATAATAATCTTTTGTGCTTGTTAATTTAACCAACTTCATAGCTCTATTAACAAGGAAGTTAGCAATGCTGAACACTTTGGATACGTTGTATATAGCTGTTCTAAAACCGTTCATGAACTACTTTTTGTATTTCTTCATCTGAGAATTATATGATTATTATTATAGGATCGTTCAAACAGTTCCTATCGAACAGTAGCCATTCGTATTTGCATAAACAATAATTATTATGAAGCGGTTATTGCCATCTGTACGAATTATTTACATACGATCAGTGTTATTACTTGTCTAGATTACAACATAATATTGTAAATTATATACTTTTGATTACGGATTGTTTTTGTATGGAGGGCACCGCAGATACATGGTAAGTAAATTGTAAAAATCAAATTGAATATAAATAGCCTTTACAAAAAAATGCAATTAATACAGTTGAATGATACCATTACCATTACATTTGGTATTGTCTTGGAAATCCATTTAATGAAACAGAAAGTAAATACAAAATGTTCGTTTTTCTTCCGCATAAGTTCATTCACTTAGAAACCAAGTGTTCCAGTTCAACGTTGAACAGATTCAGAATCAGTTCAAACGTCGAGGAAAACAATTAGTATTTCGATATACAGTATCATGGATTGAGACCAACCATTAAAATTGGGCTATATAATAATAAATTTCTGCAAAGTTGTATGTATGTACAAAAATATTTTCAAGGTTGTGGGACTTCTGGAAGTAGCGGAAATTGAGATCAACTTTCTTATTTCAAATAGAATCGTATAGTTTTCTCTGCATTTTCGAAAGTATTATTTTAGAAGGATCAGTATTTCCTATACCTAAATGAGAGAGAGAGATTTTTCGACTTTTTCAGAAGTTTTTGATTTTACGTTAGGATGCTTAGAATTATGTATCGCTGTAATTTTACAATTGAAAATTGTGCTACCTCGCTAACATACAACGACTTATTGACTCCATTCCTAGTCGTGTAACTATGGTACGCGCTGCTTGCAGGGGATACTCTCGCTATTGATGTACCCCTCCCAGCAGGGCTGCGCCGCTTTCTAGGTAAGGCTACTACTACTTTCATACCAAATTTCATTACGTTAGAAGAGGAACCGAGTTTGTGATCTAAGGTTTTACAGAGATACATCATTTTATTGGAGAAGTCCATCTGCGTATCCCACAAATAGTTTCCTTCTTTTAGTAAACTATCCACAGTTGTTTCTTGATATTAAAATCATCATGCAAATAACAAAACCGCTATGGTTGCTTCTTACGCTGATTACTTTATCATCTATTGTCCTTTTTAACCATAGGAAAAGATAGTTGCCAATTAATCCCATCGTACAGAATTGAGACAACGGAATTATACTTTGCACTATCCATAAAATTTACGTTATTCCGCAATAAAAGTATTTATGTGAATATAATATTTGATATCAATCAAATATTTAATATCTGCGAAGTTAACATTATATATATGTTTGCATCATAGACCAATTAAAATCACTGGTGTGTATTTTTCAAGTATCGTTCATTATATATTTGTTTTTCATTAGTGTAATTTATTTACCTGTCGCCAATTTTGTTTATATTTATATGTGATATAGTACTGCCGAATCATGTCGGCAAACCATGTCGCTTACTTGTGTGCATGTAACTATAGTAATTTATTTAGGAAAAACTATCAGGGCGATAACTAATGAATATAATGCTTTTACGTACCAATATTATATCAAATTATTATTGTAATACAAAAGGTTATCTTTCAGGAAAATACATTTTTAATCAAGAAAACCGTAAACTAGGTAGAATAACGGGATTAGATCCTGCTGGACCTTTGTATAATTATGTATCCCAAGAAAAGCGTTTAAATGCAGAAGATGCGCTTTTTGTAGATATAATACATACCAATACTGGCGTACTTGGAATAGTAACTTCTATAGGTGACATGGATTTTTATCCAGATGGTGGCGTCTATCAAAATAGATGCGACGTGTCGGAAAGTATGTCTATTGTTCAGTCACGCAGAGTTTGCATGTATTACCTTTTGTAGGTGAATGCAGCCACAATATGGTGCTTACGTACTTTATCGACAGTATTCAAGACGATATTTTTGAGGCAGTATTGTGTGATTCCTATGTAAATTTTACTTCAGGTTACTGTAAGGATAATCCTAAATCTTTTATGGGAAATGGATGTGAGCTTACTGTAAAAGGCAATTACTTTCTCGAAATAGATCTAGGATTGTAACAATATTGTTAAATATGCATAAAAGTTTTTGAACTATTACATAAGTTAAAAGTTGGTTAATTTTGTAAACATGGAATTTGCTTTAATAAGGAAAAATAAATATATTATGTATAGTTAGATGCGTCTAATTTTCTGTTTTTCTATTAAATATTAAAAAATACCTATTATCAAAATCAAACTTAATATATATTTTTGTTATTCAACTACTGAATTTGTAAGATAGCAACTTCATTAATTTATGTCTGACTAATTTACACGCATAGATCAGTAAGTTGTATAATCCTCTAGTTTTTTTTTTTTATAAATTTTTATTCTTCTTTACGTTAGCTGACATTTACTCTAATATGGCAGACCAAAATTATTAGTATTTCAAGACAGCTTTACAGTCGATTTGTTATAATAAATTTTATTTACCTAATATTTGAATGATGATTGGTTTGTTTTAACGATAAATTCCATTGTTAATGTTTAAAAACGTTGTAATACTTACTTAATATAAATAAAAATATGGCATCAGAAAATAATGCAACATAAGTTTTAAGATAACATGTTATGTGTCATTAGAATTACTCACTTATTGTGTGATGCGATTAATTGAAATAGTACCGCTTAATGCGAGGTTTTGATATTGTAAGGTTAGTTAGTTTCGGTGATTGCTGTTATTTATTAATGGTGTACTAGAACGTCAACTTGGAATACCGAGACATATCGAGACTCTTAAGGGGTCTACAGACTATACGATTAGTTGTACAATCCGTTGTACAACCGTAGTTGGTTCGACGGTCTAAAGCGATTTATAGACAAAACGATCGGCTATACAATCTTTTGTAATATTGTAGTTGGTTCGACGGTCTACGTTTGGAGGAAAAACAGCGACAGACTTGTCTTTACGTTTTTATTTTCAACTTGTACGACAAGTCGTACAACCGATTGTATCGTCTGTAGACCCTTTTAGAGATAATACAAATTTAATGCACTATGCCCAATGTAAATATTGCGAAAATCATAATTGTCAATCACTTGCTCGACTTTTTGGTTTAATAATTACTATTATGCGCCGTTACAAAGACTTCCGAAATTCATTAACAGAGAAGTAATTAAATGTAGAACATCAGACTCGGAAAAACTCGTTGCTAGATGACGATACACTCATTCGGTAAAGATTCGTTACTTGAATTTCAAGTTATAGTTCTATCACAAGTATTCTCAACTTTTTGTTTAAATTTGAACACATTGTATATTTGCATATTTTTGGATAGATAAGCGAACTTTTATATTAATTGTTACAAGACGTATCAAGATATTCCACCTTCTGTTTTAGTGTTTTATACTCTGTGGGTCAGTCGCAATTCGTAAATAACTTAATTTCGGTAGGATACATGAAAACCAGCTTTCATAGCCATAGAGTACCTCTGGCGCTCCTCATTCTAACTCCAACAGTTCGGTGAACAGGATTTTCGACCAAAAAAAAATTGTGCTTATCTGACGCACTCCCAGATGGAATATAGATTCGTCATTGAAGATAATCGTGCTCCACTAATTACTTCTTTGTAGCCTTCCAGTATATCAGTTATGGTAACATAAGATACATCGATAAAATTTAAGCTCAAACAATCTTATTCTGCGCTAGCTTGAAAAACTACTGTGTGGTTTTCTTCATAAAATAAACAAGTAGTTGACCGGGTAGTTGAAGAACGATCTCTTAAAGTCAAGATTTTTAAATTACTATCTTTAAAATTGTTCTTCTAGATGAACTATGTCCGTTTGGATGTTCATAATATGTAGTTTTCATTCGCTACCCTCACTTAAACATGTTTAATGGAATTTATGTCACAACTCAGAGCCATCCGCGTGAACCACTTAATTATATCTATGTATGAATAGAAACAGAACGGTTCATGTGCCGTAGAATTTCTGCATTGTAAAGTCAACAGTAGCAGCTGGGTGCTCCCCCCTTCCCCCTCCACCTCTCCTCTCACAGGGAACAGTGGTGTCACTTTTGCTATGGTGCCTGGTGGTAGATGACCTGCTTTCTGAACTTTAGGCGGCGCGTTTTCACGTTCAATGCTATGTTAACGATATCGTCATTATGGTCCGTGAGAAGTTCGAAGGCGTCGTATGCCACAGGAAGCAAATCGCACTCAAACTCAGGTGCAAAAGAAATAGGTTAAATGCAAACTCTATAAACTCCAACGTTCGACCATTTTTGGCCTTAAGATACATACTTACATATATCGAGGTCAAATACCTAGGTTTTATTTTGGATGCTAAATTACGTTCAAATTACACTAGAAACATGTGACGAATAGGGAGCTTTTTGGGCCGGTAGAGAAATGTTTGGCAAATCGCGGGGACTGAAACTCTTAATAATACACTGGATGTACACGAAAGTTATAGTACTATTTATAACCTACGTCTAGCTAGTTTCCTGGAATAAAGCTGGTCTAGGCTATGCTACATACGTGCTTAGTAAGGTCCAGATGATTGCTTGTCTAGCCATCATGGAGGTCGTGTCCTTGACGCTGACAGCAGCCATGGAGCTTGGGCTTCTCTCGCTAAAGTTGGGGTTGTGAACAGAAGTAAGGAATGTAGCGAGCAAAATGTAGTGGGTGCAAGGGATTCTTCGGCAAAATCGGAGAGCATCTTCAACTACATCAAACAGACGGTACCACTGTCCATAAGGGGGCACAACATCTCACCCGTCTTCGGTTTTATTTATTTTTTTATGGATGGGTGCTTAGTTACTGTGACTCCGTAAGCTGTATTACTTGTCTGGCTATCATTGCAACTCTCGCGGTGTAGTTGTATGTGTGTAAATTTGTGTTCAAATGGCTTTGTGACAGCATCATATCGCCTTTTATAAAGCGGCGCTTTTAAACACGTTGCTCCCAACAGCGAATGGTAAGTCGATCCGAATTTCAACTTTCTGAAAAAATGTCACCGTTCCTCCAGAGAATTAAAACCCGGCTCCTATCGTCCCGCCACAACGATGGTCAGCCGCCCAACCACTGCGGCTATCGACCCGTTCTTGGAATATACAATGTAGACATTTCCAGCGATGAATCTACGTCCCCAAATCGAGGCAAGGAATCTTTTGCTGGCTTGTGAATACCTCGAAAACGCCGAATTGAGCGTTGGAATCTGCAGAGCCATCTGCTTATGGGGTTCCGTCTTTATTTTTCAGGCTGAAATAATCGTCACTCAGTTTAGCGTAGGGTGCCTGAATGAAAATAAATCGGTAGAAATTCTATCTGACAGCCAACTGTATTCAGTTGGATTCAGAGGTGGTACTGGGAAGTTCGGACAGCTTATGGAACAGCACAGCATTACACGGAGATGGGTGCCAAGTCACTCTGCAATCAGAGCAAATTAAATTACTGTGACATTTGCGGTGAAAACGTTGATATCACATCTATCTACGGCCTACAAAAAACACAATTTATTAAATGGTGCAAAGCAAGGATAATAAATTTCAATTATGGATCTTCTAAACATGTCTCTTATATCAACACGATACATAAGGCGTTTTCTTTTGCTCACGTAAGCAACGCCCGTAAGATTAATCAGACGTATATATTTTTGATCCTTTTGCGTCTCCCCAAAAAAAAAAAAAAAAAAAAAAAAACTCATGTTTTTAAGAGAGGAAATATGGTGTTTGACAAATAACTAATAAACATAACCTTTTGAGAATGAATTTTTGAATTTTATGTTGCTGAAGGATAGAGAATTATTAATCAGCGATCACGTCAAGTTGGAATAACTTATGTTTGGTTATGTCACAGAGGTTATGTCATTGAGGTATTATATGTACAACTGGAGAGGGAATGTTGAAGTCCCCACCACGGCGAAGACGTGAAAAATTGCTATCTTTGTAGGGCTTTTTGCGGGAAATTTAAAACTGGCGCCTTGGTAATATGCAACATATTAGACAATTACGTAAAATGAAATGCGGTTTTATACCTATATGAATAAATATTTAACTAAAAATACTGAAACTAATGAAAATAATGTAATTATAAAAAAGTTATAACATAAATTGAGGTGAGCTATTTGCTATTATGCATGCGGTCTTGCAAATCTAATAA
The DNA here is from genome assembly GCA_023690525.1 of Holotrichia oblita. NCBI lineage: Eukaryota > Metazoa > Arthropoda > Insecta > Coleoptera > Scarabaeidae > Holotrichia > Holotrichia oblita. The sequence continues at coordinate 91,697,290 of CM043019.1, read as the reverse complement.
ATTATGTTTTTTTTTTCGCCTGAATGTTTATGGAAAATGTGTAAAAGCAGGTAGAGTGGGTTGTATACCACCGGCCTCACCAAGATGGCCGCTCTATATTGACCCTTCCCTGCGACATACTCACTCTATTTTTATAGTTGTATATACTGCCTCAATGGGTCATGTTCAATTCCAAGTTATGTTCATAGTTTGTTATGAACAGGATTTGAACGTGTTATAGATGGCTCTGCATACACTTTATCCGTCGCTAACTTTTTTGTGTTCTTTTACATTGCTATTTTTAATCCTTATTTGTAATCCTGCTAAGTTTTTAGGATTAATCTTACGGAGCAAGAGAAAACAGCTATAATGTATTATATTCAATCATCGATTGACGCCGATGACAACATTTGTTTGCCTGTGAAACGCATACGATTGTATGCATTGTACCTAAATCCGAATGGAATGATGTGCAATAATGTTCTTGCTTGAAGTCATTGATCCTTGGCAAAAAACAACCCCAAACGTTCAATTATTCTTCACAATGATAATGTTTGACCTCATGCTCATCACCGAATAGTCTATTATGTGCATCGACTTATTGACTCAATGGTCAACTTGGCACCTAACCAAGTGCCAAATTTTATACAATTAAAACTAAAATGTGCGACTACTGTTTCTGTTTTATAGAAGCACCCGTCAATGTATTCAAGTTACACATTTTCAATATGCTAATTTCGTTATGGTAAAAGGTTTCAGCGATTAGCTTGAATGCATGAAAAATGATTAGAACGCGAGTATTTAGAAAATCAAGCCATTTATCGGCGTATAAATTGTTTTTCTGAAAATTTTCGCTCTGACTGGACTGCTTATTATGATAATAATAACTATCGTGTTATATTTCTTGTAACGGGAACAGTTTCGTGTAAGTTTGTTGTAGACATGTTTTACATATTATCGATTGTACATGCGGGTTCACCAGTAACTGCAACGATGGATTGCGGAAAAACTACAGCAATAAGGAATGATCTGAAATTTTGGTACCTACTATACTAAACCTGAACATATTTTAGACGAATGTCCCCTATTCGTCTAAAATATTTTCAAGATGGCGGCACCTCGAGCTATACCGAAAGTAGAACCAACTTCGTAATTTTAAATAGAATACGCTATATATTGCTCGGTTTTTATATTCTACGTGAAATTCTAAACATAATGTATAATGTCATATATCTAAATCTAACCCTTTTTGACTTATTGAAGTTCTTATGCTAAAATTGACGTTTGCAGGCAATCGATCGATGCAGTTTCCGGTGAACCAGCCTCTACAACTTCCACCGTTGGAATGCATAGAAAACTGTTAAATTTACTGACTTACATTTTCAGACAAACGTACTTGAGACATTTTTTGTCTACTTGAAGACAAAAATGTTTGGCATAAGGTGTAAAGGAACCCGGTTTGTATTGAACACGCACACTTGTAAACATTATGGAATCATTTTTGTAAAATACTGCAATATAAAAAATTGTATTGCATATTTGCTGACACGTGGTAATCAATTACTCGATTTATGGTAGTGATGGTACGTAATCCAGGATTAAACTGTACTGATATAACATATTTTTGCACACATATTTAAAAGTTTAGTATACAGAGGGCGGTTCACCGGGAACTGCATCAATCGATTGTGAGAAAATTATAGCTAGGAATGATCTGAAACTTTGGCACTATACTAAAGTCGATGGCGGCCATTCGCCTAAAATATTTTCAAGATGGCGGCGCTTCCGGATATACCGGAAGTAAGCACCAACTTCGTTATTTTAAACAGAATATCCTGTATATTGACACGTTTTTAGATTCTACGTGAAATTCTAAATATATTTCATGTATAATGTCATATACCTAATTCTAACTCTTTTTGACTTACCTATTTACATTCTTATGCTAAATTTGACGTTTGCAGGCAGATAATCAATTGCACTTTTTCCATATAAGGATTAGTTTATTATTTATTTTGAAGTAAGGTTTCTCAAGTAGATGACCTAATTAAATGCTATTTGTATAAAATTGTTACAATTATTCATACAGAGTGTTCGAAATATACGTCTGAAAATGAAATAGGAAAAATTACCGAAAGTCAATTTTTTTTAGTGGAAATTTTATCTTGTTCGGCATTAAAAATAAGGGTAACTTTGTATAAGGATGTCTATTATAAAAATGGATAGTTTTCGAAATATTGGAATGTTAGTATCTATGTTTATCTTCTACAATACATATTATTTGCATTAGTTCTTTTTTATTAGTTAGCCAATTAGTTAGCAAAATTATAAATTGTCAGGTGTCGAATAAAAATCATTTACCTTATAATAATTACAATAAGTCATGCCGGAGCGCTGAAATTATACAAACAATGACTATTGAAATTTGTTTATATCAATTATGGGGGATGTAATAAAGTTATTTCAAGAACATATGATACATTTGCAACTCCATGACCGCAAAAACGGAAACCGTCTTTACAATAAATTCCATTATACGTATTATAAAAAACTTTAGTAATTTTGTGTTCGTAAGAGCAGAGATCCAGAGAAATAAATCAATTATTAATAACGAAAAGAATGAAACGATCTACCTAGAAAACTTATTAATAAGTACACGCAATAACTAAATAAAAACAATTATTTTAATAAATGCTTAAACTGGCGCCCTTGAACCCCGAGACATTTTTGTATAATTTAAGCGCTCCGGAATGACTTATTGTAATTATTATAAGGTAAATGATTTTTATTCGACAACTAGCAATTTATAATTTTGTAAATACTGTCATGGCTAACTACATAATTAAAAAAGAACTAATGCAAATAGTATGTATTGTAGAAGATAAAAATACTAACTTGCCAATATTTCGATAACTACCCATTTTTATAATAGACATGCTTATACAACGTTACCCTTATTTTTACTGCCGAACAAGATAAAATTACAAAAATTGCCACTTTCCATTAAAAAAAATGACTTTCGGTAATTTTTCCGATTTCATTTTCAGACGTATATTTTGAACACTCTGTATGAATAATTGTAACAATTTTATACAAATAGTATTTAATTAGGTCATCTACTTCAGAAATCTTACTTCAAAATAAATAATAAACTAATCCTTATATGGAAAAAGTGCAATTGATTATCTGCCTGCAAACGTCAAATTTAGCATAAGAATGTAAATAAGTCAAAAAGAGTTAGAGTTAGGTATATGACATTATACATGAAATATATTTAGAATTTCACGTAGAATCTAAAAACGTGTCAATATACAGGAAATTCTATTTAAAATAACGAAGTTGGTGCTTACTTCCGCTATATTCCGAAGCGCCGCCATCTTGAAAATATTTTAGGCGAGTGGCTCCCATCGACTTTAGTATAGTGTTAAAATTTCAGATCATTCCCAGCTATAGTTTTTTCACAATCGATCGATGCAGTTCCCAGTAAACCGACCTGTATAAGTGAAGTAAATAATACAGTTTATATAGACACATCGAAAAAAATCATAATTAGAGTAGGCTATGTGAATGGCTTGTTACTTTAGCCACTTTCATATAATGACATTTATTCCTTGACACTTAATTTGAGGTTATAAACTTTGGTTACAATTGGTTACAATAAAATGTCAAATAATAAATGTCATTATGTGATAGTGGCTAAAGCAACGATCAAAAACATTTACATAGCCTACACCAATTATGTTTTTTTTCGATGGCACGTAAGTTCTGTCTACAAAACAGTTACAAACAACAAAATTAAGAACTAGACTTTGCCCCAAAAACAAAAAAAGAGTTTCGGATTTCTTCGAAATTTGAGTTAGAGGGGTGAAAGGACGTTCAGGCCGTATCTACAAAAAAATATGTATTTCACCATTTTTGTTTAAAAATAATAGTGCGAAATCATTTATATAACTGCCGTACACGATAATGTTTATAAATATTAACGCCAAAAAGTAATAGAAGATATGTGTTAGCGCAAGGGAATCTATACCCACAGGTGTATCTGCATTTCACACACTTCAAATTTATCATTTATCATATAAATATATATATACATATGTACATGCATTCGGATTTAGCAGGATTATTTATGTTTTATTATTTTATATTATCATATAGTTTTTTGATAATTTCATATTGTATGTGGTGTGTATACCTATACATATTATCGAATTATATATATTTTTTATTTCAACTACATACCTATATAAGCTGCAGCACTCTAATAATTGTTCCACTACTCAATATGATGCGCGTAATACTTTGGGGCTTCATAATAGGTAATTTTAGTCGACGCCGCCGACCTGAATATTTGAGTAATCTATCAAATAATTTAACTGTTTTAGCTTTTCTTAGTATAGAAATACGAGGAGATAGAGTTTCGGAAGACGACATAACGTTTCATTTAAGCAATGACCGTTATTCCTACAAGCAAATTTCCAGCGACAATTACACTCATTTGCACTTAGATCCCACTAAAGATGTGAAAATTATATGTCATGGCTGGGTTGATAGTATTTCGACTACATGGTATTCTGATGCGAAAGCTGAATATGCAAGAAGAGGAAGAACCAATGTTATTGGTGTGGATTGGTCAAGTCACTCAGTTACCTTATATTCGGTTGCTGTGAGAAGAGTTGAAAGTGTTGGATATTACGTTGCTTTATTAATTACAGACATGTCTGCAAATCTTGGAATACCGTTATACAAATTCCATATAATTGGACATTCACTAGGTTCACATATAGCAGGATTCGCAGGTAATTGATCTATACTTATAATTTTTATGTATTATTATATATATTTTTTATATTTTGTTCTATTCGTTGACCGTGTTTGGTATAATTTTCAATTTTCATAACTTGCATGTATCTTTTACATGCAAGTAAGACATAATTTTAGTATTTAATTTTTTTTTTTAATAACTGAAAATGATACAAAACACATGTATCGAAACGTAGAATAAAAAGAAAAAAATATCAAACTTAATTCGACCGTCATTACCCAATAAATTACGAAAGAATATTATTATATATTATGACAAGTAGTAAATAAGACTAGTAAAAGTAAGATAAATGAGACGGAAATAGTTACATAGCGAATAATATCATGTTGACGATAAGCCATTATTTTATTCAACAATTTAGCACATTTAGTTTTGTAGTATTAATTTCTGGTTCTTATAAAAAATAGACGATATTGGAGCGTTTTTTCAATTTTAATCGCTTTTCTCTCCGTAACTATGGATTTTAGACCCAACTAATGTTATCTTAATTGGCAGAATCGATTGTAATATTTTAATACCCATCAGTGTCCCATTAAAAAATATATAAATTTGGTTCGGCACCGTCTGCTTAGATCATCCTGTATAAAGAAAATATTTTTAAAAAGTAGTCCATGTAGCCTTCAATCAAATTCCAGAAAGGTGTTTCGAAGTTCCTCACCGTTGAATTATAATAGCACTAGCTGACCCGGCAAACGTTGTTTTGCCTTCAAATTTTATTTATATTTAAATAGCTGACCCGGCAGACTTCGTTCCGCATAGAAAAGTATTGATTTAGATATTTAATGTTTTATTGTTATGGGTATCGCCCTCCGTGCCCCGCTCGTCCTGTACCACCCCCGTGTTCCGCCCGTCCCGTACCACCCCCTGTGTCCCACCCGTCTCGTACCACCCCCTTGTCCCGCAAAATAATTGTTGCAAAAAATTGTAAAAAAAAACCAATTGTCACAACGTAACGTAAACATAAACTTCATCTATTATGAAGATGGCGTCGTAAAATCAGTCCATACAAAATGTATGGGAAAATGAATTTTCTTGAAACTTTTTTTTCGGGGATATTTCGGGAATTTTCTTGGGTATTCTTCTTGTTTGGCCGGAGACCAGTCCGAATTGGTGCGAATCATCGAAATCGGTCCAGGCGTTCTTGAGTTATAAGATTAGTAACTAACGTCACTTTCTGTTATACATACCTATATATAGATACCCCATTTTAGTTTTAGCATCATCCTGTATATTCGAATGCTTATTTGCAATATTTATTTGATGGATACTACGATCTCAATTTCTTCTATTAAATTTTACAATAATAATAATTTTAATTATATGAGAGTTCGAAAAAACGGATCTGAACGAATTCACTTAAACCAATTTCTGCCGAATTGGGCGAATGACAAAAAACTGTATGTTCATGTATTCTTTTTTATTTATAATTATATAAGACGTTTTAATAAATAATATATTTATTATTGCATTGTCAGCATAAAATAATGTATGCACACTCAGCGGTGTGACCTTTAACTCATGAATACTTCGATATTTTAAATGGATTCCGAACGCCGATGGGCTTATCGAAATTACGAATAATATTAGTAGCATTAGTACATACATACATATAATTTATAAACGAGATGATATTTAGATTACCTTTCTGTAGTTATGTTACAGTTATAACGTTTACAAAATTGTTATAGCATATTTCGCTTCAAGCAATTGAAATATTTTATAATTTTAAGAAATCTAAAATTCTGGCGAGAAAACAAATAAAAACCGACAGCGACTACTAAACTTATATGTGTTTTCTGATCGTTTGTTATATATGACATACACACACTACAGTTCTTTATTTCAGGACAATATGTACAATCATTTAAGGGCGAAAGAGTGGGCAGAATTACTGGGTTAGATCCAGCGCGTCCTTCCTTTGAAGGAAATCCTATTGATCGACGATTAAGTGATGATGATGCAAATTTCGTTGATGTTATCCATACCAATGGTGGATCTTTAGGGTATGCAGCATCAATTGGTCATGTAGATTATTATCCTAATGGAGGAAGTAGACAAAATGGTTGCGGAATATTAATTACAAGTAAGTTATTTTTACAACAAACCTATACAAAATTTTGACTGTTTATTTTGCAGATGCATGCAGCCATAATCTTGCTCCTACGTTTTTCTACGAAAGTATTAATGATAATACGTTTGTAGCAGTCGCTTGTTCTAGCCATAGCAATTTTAACAATGGAAATTGTAATGGAAATCAAAGGATCATTATGGGAGAAGATGTTGATCAAACCGCAAAAGGTGATTTTTATCTAAATACAGCATCATCTTCTCCATATGCGTTGGGTTAAATATTTACTATATGTGCATTATATTACAGTACTGTTAAACTATTATATTATAAATATTTGACATGATGTATCATGATAATTTAATATATAGCAATAAAGTTAAAATAGTGTTACGATCTGATAATAACTGATGGTGTCAACGTTAAATTTATAATGATAGCGCTTCTAGTAGAATATCTATATTCTAAGTCTGCAAGTTACCAACGCCATATTTTTATAGGGTGTATATCATGCGCGTTTTAAAAGTATTGTTTCTATAATGCTAGATATATCTAACTTCCTAAGGTTAATTCCAATTTGGCAAGGCTGAGAAATTCAGAGTAGAAATAAAATGTAAAATCCCCCGAGCATTAATGTCGACTACGATTAAAATGACAAAACTAAACGGTATATCATCGCTTAAAAATGACATAACAATCCTATCAATAATAAACAAGAATCTTTCAAAACAACTCCAAGGGTTGAAACTAGAAAAACAAATGAAAAAAAGAAATCCATATAACGTATCGAGTTATTACACGGAACACGATACATGTGGAAAAGATGACTTTATGACAATGGGAACAGTGGAGATCATTTTTAACAAGTAAAGTAACTGGATAAAGCTTTGCCATAAAAGTTACTTATTTCAGATTTCTTACCAGTAAAAGTGGTAGTGGGGTTCTAAGGGGCGTTTCCGTGAATTATGTCTGCCATAAGTTCAAAACATATATCCATAAGATGTTGTAAAACGATGTCTTATAAACATTGATATTTGTAACATCTGGTGTCACACTGGTGTCTATCTTTTAATTCCTGATTTATTTCCACTTAGAGGTCAATAAAACAATAAATAATTAAATACCAATTTATTCCATAACATTTAATAATATTTTTTCGTTAAATAACTTCTTCGGTGGAAGAAATTGACATTTAATATGTGTCAAATTACTAATAATATAAATATAAATATAAATTGCCATGCCTATCAACAAAATTAATTAAAACAAAGAATTCATTGATATATCGAATTTTAATTATATTCACAAGTAATAATGAAGGAATAATGATTTAATACAACATTAGAAATTGAAATGATTTGAATTATTCGTATATCAATCTATTTTTTGTCAAGCTCTAACAATTCTGTTCAAGGACTAGGGAAAAACATGGCAAAAAAACCTAGTCAAGAGCTTAAAATTAATAAAATTCATGCGTGAATTAAATTATTGTAAATAACGCTTAAATTATCAATATCCGTTCTAAAATTTACCGCGTTTTCATCTTTCTTAATGTATATCATTTCGTAAATTAATCTTTTTTTATAATTATTTTCCTTTTTTAAAATTTTAGTGTTTTGAAAATCAAAATTATGTCGTCTATCTTTAGAGTGTTTAGATAAAGCAGTTTCAGCGGTGACGTTATGTGTAACAGTGTATTGATGATTATAAATTCGTTTCTTTAAATATTGTTTGGTTTGTCCGATATAACATTTATTACAATCTTTGCAATCTAATTTATAAACGACATTACTTTGATTATGATGTTTAATGGGTGTTTTTAAATTTGTGAATAAATGTCTATTGTTGGTAGGTATGAAAGTTATGTGAATGTCTGATTTTTTTAATTCGTGTTTTATTGTGTCGCTTAAATTGTTTATATATGGTATAGTGTGGTATATGTTATTATTTGATTTTGTACCTGTGTTATATATTTTATTTATTCTTTTTGTGATTAATTTATTGTAAAACTCTTTAGGATAACTATTTTTTTCTAGTATTGTTTACTTTGCTTAAATTTTCTTTTCTAAAATCAGGGTGAGCTAATTTAATAGCCTGATCTACTAAACTGTTAATTACGCTTTTTTTAAAATTTACCGAAGTGTTTGAAAAATAGTTTAAATGCCTACTACTACTAGTGTCTTTAATGTACCAGTTTGTTTTTATTTGTGTGTTATCATGGAGTATCTTTACATTTAAAAAGTTTATAGAATTTTGATTTTCTCTTTCAAAAGTAAATTTTAACCTATCATGATATGTGTTAAATGTGTGTAGAACATGTTCAATTTTATCATTTGGTATGCAGCATATACAATCATCTACATACCGCTTATAAAATTGTACATGACAGTCTAGTTTGTCAAGTGAGACCTGCTCTAAGTCCTCCATTACTAAATTTGCTATAACAGCAGATAATGGAGAACCCATTGCTGTCTATACGATATGTTATGGACGACATCTATAAGACGTCCTGAATATTGAACTCAGCTATCTTATAAACATTTAGAACAAATCTTTGTGCTGTTTGGGCACCGACAAGCGAAAAACAATATGAAACTGTCATATATACTACCGTTACTCATACACGATACCTACGTGAATGAGCATTGCTCCAAACACGAGCTAAATGATTCCAAAGCTTTCCTCCTGCCCTCATAGTCATACATTTTACTTTTAAGAATACAAGGGTGTAAAGCAAAAACTCTAGTCAAATCATATACTATGCAAGCGACAATTTCTCAAATATGCATGCTGATTCAATGACAACAGGTTATTAATTGTTAAATCGTTTAATAATTGGGATTCATCATTTTTTCAAAAATTTTCGATAAAGCAGGATTGATATCCATCGATAATTGCCTACACACGCAGTCTGACTTTTTGTGACGATATACAATTTTTAACATTTAACAAACATTAGGGAAAATTTCAGTTTCAAAAGAACAATCAATGATTTGTATAAGCGGGTCACTAATAATATAACCAGCTATCTCTTTTATCATATTTATGGGAATATCGTCATGACCTGTAGCCTCACTGCGCTTCAGACTCCTGATTATTTCAAGAACCTCACCATCTGGGGTGAATTGACATAAAATTAAAGTGATGATTGGATATTTTACTGACTGGCGGTTGAGGTAAAGTGTCTATTGAAAATTTCGCATAGAATGTCAGAATAACAAATTATAGTCACCTTATTTTTCAAGGTTACCTATAGGCAGGATGTGCGTAATTACTTTATTAATAATTTCCTAAACGGTCTTTATTTTATTATTTGAAGTACCGTAAAACGAGGTGACTTTGTGACAGATTTGACACTTTTAATAATTTTTTTAGTTCTAATTTTATAGCTGGAAGGCCGATTAAATAATATGAAGTAGTCACATCGTTTAGCTACTAAACAATCACAATGTGAAACAAAAAACAATAGTAGTTTAGCCAGGAGTGATTTTGTGACAGCATTGGGCTTTCTCTAGAACACAATGTCACGTTTCTGTGAGGAGATTTTGGAAGATTACAACCGCGTAAATGTATGCCAAGCTCCAAATTTGTCACAAAATCACCTCCTAACTGAATGATCAATAATGTCACAAAGACAACCCAAATAATAAAAATTATTGTTTTGGCACAATTTATTTATAGAAAATGTAAGAAAGCAACGTAAATTAAGTTTTAAATTCAAAGTATTGCAATGTATTCTATACCTAAGCAAAATCGAAATTATGAAGCACATAGGACACATAATTATTACTTCTAAGGATTTTCCTTTTCTTGTGTTTCTCGGAGGATTAGTTTTTTTTTCTAATTTCACGTAGTTTTTCTAATGATTCAGATGTATATAGTTTTTGTAGGGGCGACTCTCCGGTAACCCATTATATAGACACATCGAAAAAAATTATAATTAGAGTGGGCTATGTGAATGGATTGTTACTTTAGCCACTTTCACATAATGACATTTATTGCTTGACATTTAATTTGAGGTTATAAACTTTGGTTATAATAAAACATTTAAAATGTCAAATAATAATAGTTATTTACGAACCAAGTGCGTGAAATCATATTTCGCGAATGAGTGACCAGTTTATGGACACGAATTCGCGAAATGTTTCACGCACGAAGTTTGTACAATATTTTTTGTACGAGAACTATAATAATACTACATATTGTTAAATACGTTATCGTTTATGACCATATTATGAAGGTTAGGGATTTATGATTTTAAAATGTCACTAAATTAATCAAGTTCCAGGAAGTACCAACTTTACTTTTACGCACTCGTGCTTAAAGTGACTTTTTACGCACGCAAATCGAATCGTGAAACGACAGGTTTTGATAAGCGAGTACAAAATAGTTATTTACGAACCAAGTGCGTGAAATCATATTTCGCGAATGAGTGACCAGTTTATGTTGACTTTATGGACACGAATTCGCGAAATGTTTCACGCACGAAGTTTGTACAATATTTTTTGTACGAGAACTATAATAATAATACATATTGTTAAATACGTTATCGTTTATGACCATATATTATTCAGGTTAGGGATTTATGATTTCAAAATGTCACTGAATTAATCAAGTTCCAGTAAGTACCAACTTTACTTTTACGCACTCGTGCTTAAAGTGACTTTTTACGTACGCAAATCGAATCGTGAAATGACAGGTTTTGATAGGCGAGTACAAAATAGTTATTTACGAACCAAGTGCGTGAAATCATATTTCGCGAATGAGTGACCAGTGGACACGAATTCGCGAAATGTTTAACGCACGAAGTTTGTACAATATTTTTTGTACGAGAACTATAATAATAATACATATTGTTAAATACGTTATCGTTTATGACCATATATTATTCAGGTTAGAGGTTTATGATTTTAAAATGTCACTGAATTAATCAAGTTCCAGTAAGTACCAACTTTACTTTTACGCATTCGTGCTTAAAGTGACTTTTTACGCACGCAAATCGAATCGTGAAATGACAGGTTTTGATAGGCGAGTACAAAAATGTCATTATGTGGTAGTGGCTTAAGCAACGATCAAAAACATTTACATAGCCTACACTAATTATGTTTTTTTTCGATGGCACGTTACTTCCGTGGCATTTCTAAAATATGCACCGAATAATTACATTAAAAATCTCACCCCTATTAGTACCAAAAAGTGTCACAATCTCACCTCGATATTTGTTGACATTTCATTTCGTATAGCATAAATACCGTTGATTGAAGGAATACATAAAGATGCGCAACCTATGACAGTTGACAGAAATTTCAGATCCCACCAAATGGAGATTTGCATTGGATGGGATCTGAAATTTCTGTCAACTGTCATAGGTTGCGCAATTATTTTATTTTTAAGACGAACAGAGAGCTGATGGCACTTACTGCTTCTTAATAGATCATACTATAACACTATCATATGCCAAAATAGATAAAACAAACGGTTCAAGTTACACAAAACAAAGTATTGCAACTTTATAATCAAGTAAAAATTGCTTATCCACCTTAAAAAATACGTGTATTGTAAAAAAACTGCAGAAGGACCGCGAGACATACCTATGCGTGTGCGAGAGATTGCTACAATAACATAATAATCTGAGATGTAAGAATTACTTTTTCAAAGGAGTGTGGTGCTGTCACAAAGTCGCCTGGGTGTCACAAAAAGTCACTTATTCGTTTTACGGTAGCTATTGATCTGTAAACATGCATGATCTTAGCCAATTTAATTCCAGCTTTGAGAAATATTTCTTAAAATAACTAATTCATACGGTGTCAGAATGTAGTTTTGTTAAGGCAAATAGCTCTCGTTTAGCTTTGCAGGATACATGAAGACCACGGGATGTCCAAATCCCTGGTGTTTAGTTACCTTTTAAAGGAAAAGCAAATATTATGCATTATATTAACACCGAAGTATTTATTTTTCTTGGCGTAAGTACATGTATATATACTGCATTTTTCCAACCGCCAATTAATTAAACATATTTTTATTTCAAAAATATTTATATTTTAAAAATATGTCGTCCGGAGGTGGAGTCGAATCACCAAGTATGGCTATCGCGGCCCACTCACAACAAAAAATGCATTACACAGGATGTCCCGGATTTTATTTTACAGGCTGTAACTTCACACCAGTATATTTACGATTAAATATTTCAAATAAAAGTTGCTTTACCTCTTAAAGTCTACGAAATGACAGAGTCAGTTTTACATTTGCTTATCGTCTTGAAGGTCGTTTGAAGGTCAATTTTTGTTTTTTTAATGGAAATATATATTTTTGAATGCAGCGGTATATTAAGCAAAAAGATACAAATAGCTTTTGTCTGAAGAATTTTCCTTTTGCGTCTACCATTATTGACATAATTACTGAAAAACCCATTTAGAGGAGTTGTCTAATAATAGAAGGCTTTGGAAAATTAACAACCTTTATGTTTGACAAATAAAATTTATATGACAGTTTCTTTATGGTGCGTGTTTGCTCTAACTTGTAACTGTAACGTGGAGTTAAAAATGAGAACGGGATTCTTTCCTAATATATACAAGATAGGAACCATCGACCAAGTGTTAGAAATGAAGAAAAAAATATTAACGTTTTGGCCTACGTGGGGATAAACCCTCACGTATCTCTTCGTGTCCTGGCAGCAGTATTAGCAAAACGATCGTACAGAGAATTTTAAAAGCACACAGATATTATCCATTTAAAATTCATGTAGTTCAAGATTTGACGCCCAACGATTTTCAAAGAAGGCTTGACTTTATTGTCGAAATTATCTGCATATGGTTTGGTACCTTCGTGTATAAATCTTGTACGATCTTACCTATGTCAACGGCCATGTTACGTGGCGCACAATGGTTATCATTCAAATGTCTTTGTCCCCACATCTGGAGTACCCCAAGGGTCAAACTTAGGCCCCTTGTTGTTTGTTTTTTTCCTTAACGACTTACTACTCAAAATTGATTGTCCCATACTTGCGTTTACTGATGACATAAAAATTTATTCGGAAATTACTTCTGACGATGACTCAATTACGCTTCAGTACAACCTTGACACGTTGGTGAAATGGTGTGAAGATTCCAAATTAAAGTTGAATATAGACAAGTGTTGTATTATCAATTATCACTTACTCACGCTCCTCCACGGTCTGCCATGCCCAATACCATATCAATGGGCATTTTTTAAAGATTGGCACTGAAGTCAGGGATCTAGTACTATTTGATTCAGCTCTTACTTTTAAGTCACATTTCTCCAATACATGCACCGCTGCTTTCAAATGTCTGGGCTTTGTGATGCGTATCACAAAGTATTTCAATGACGTAAATGTACTTAAATCCTTATATTTTGCCTTTGTATTAAGTAAAGTAGAATACGCTGCTCTTATTTGGTATCCTGTGTATGCTTCCGAGTCCATGGCTCTAGACCGTATTCATCGACGGTTCCTGAAGTACTTATCATTTAGACTGGATGGAATCTACCCCGAACGAGGTATACCTCAGGATGTTCTCCTGGCCCGGCATGGTATGGCATCTTTGTGCGACAAAAGGGACACAATATGTAGGAAATTTATAAATAAGCTCTTGGACAATAAGATTGATTGTCCCTTCCTATTGGGTAGTATGGACTTTCTTGTACCGAGAATTAATTCCAGGTACGAGACCACATTTCGAGTCCCCTTCGCAAGAACCAACATCATGAGAAGAGTGCCGACCTACATCCTGGCGAGGGTGGCGAACATGTGATTGGAGGAAGTTATACCCTATTTCTTTCTCTTCTTACTTATGGAGCGAATTAGAGAACAATTTTGCTACTTATTGCTTTTTCTGTTTCTTTTTTTAGTGTACCTTTAGTGTACTTTTGTAATTTATCCTATTATTGGGCCTTGGCCTGTTGGATTAATAAAGATCTATTATTATTATTTATTGCACGCTTATATGTATATTTTAGCAGAAGAAGATTTAAATGTTTTCAACTACATATTCTGGACTGATGAATGTCGCTTCCACAATAATGGCATTATTAACAAGCACAATGCTCAAGTTTCTCAGTAATTATTAAAAAAACTGCAAATATAATTAAAAAACTATTCAGACAAAAGCTATTTGTATCTTTCTGGTTAATATAACTCTGCATTCAAAAAATAGGTTTTCATAAAAAAACAAAAGTTGACCTTCAAACGACCTTCAAGACGATAAGCAAATGTAAAACTGACTCTGTCACTTCGTAGACTTTAAGAGGTAAAGCAACTTTTATTTGAAATATTTAATCGTAATTATACCGGGTGTGGAGTTACAGTCTGTAAAATAAAATCCGGGACACCCTGTACATGTACTTACGCCAAGAAAAATAAATACTTCGGTGTTAAAATTGTTGCCTATCTAGGCCTTACATCTTGTTCACATATATTTGTGAAAAATTATAAGTGGAATCGAGTCGTCGGGTAGCGCAACGGTGAAGAAATCAGATTCGTAATTTGGTTTACAAAGTTGCTGGTATCACGAATGTTAATATTGAAATCACGGCATATGAATAAATTTTGATATTTGTCCTGGTAATGTAAAACATATTCGAACTTTACATAGAATCCATCGAGATTTGAGTTTACACTGTTTATGGATCCCATAAAACTTCTAATAGCCGCCTTACGTGATAAACCCTGTATATAGAGGAACTTTCCATGGCAATACTTACTGAATGTAACGCTATTAATTTGATTTGAATTAAGCCAATGTCCACTCGAATAAGTCGCATTGAAGTCTTTGTCAAGTAAAAAAACTTTAAGCTGAGTTAACTCAAAAATCTCTGCGTGTTCAGCTTGAGTGTCTTAGCCTTGTTGACCATCAATTCACATAAAATGTGAGCCTCCTTGCTCAACAACTGTGTTGCCGCTAACATTCAATGAACTATCCGAAGACTTGTGA
Source organism: Holotrichia oblita (assembly GCA_023690525.1). NCBI lineage: Eukaryota > Metazoa > Arthropoda > Insecta > Coleoptera > Scarabaeidae > Holotrichia > Holotrichia oblita. The sequence goes on along the minus strand of CM043019.1, from coordinate 91,681,470 downwards.
TCAGAGGAAGAAAACGGAAAATCATCGCCGCTAAAAGTTACATATCCTCCTACAAGTTACCACCCAACGCATCATCGGCACTAGTCCCGTTCAAATTAACCGCCTCCTTCCTTTCCAAATTTGCAACATGGCTTCCATTGTGTACGTCTAATAATTTGTTCGGCACAACACAAGGCTACATCACAATTTACACCTGCCATTTCGTTGTTAAAGGGGTCTACAGACGAAACGCTCGGCTGTACAATCTGTTGTAACATCGTAGTTGGTTCGAAGGTCCACGTGTGTAGGAAAAAGGGCGACTGACTTGTCTTAACGTTTTTATTTTCAACTTGTAGTACAAGTCGTACAGTCCATCGTTTCGTCTGTAGTGCGCGTAACACAGGTTAAAGTTGCAGTATGAATTAGATTTTGAAAGTTAGTGTGCTTCCTTATTTTTCTTCTGGGATTGCAGTAGTGTAGTAGTGTGCTGAATACTGATGGAAGGGTATTGGATTTAGTTCTCTGTACTAATGATATTGAATTTGTCGTTGCTTATGCCAATTTTGCGTTTCTTATGGAGGATGTATACCATCTAGCTGTAGATGTGACATTGAAATACCGGCTTGAGCATGAAGTTACAAAATTTCCATTTACGGTTCACTCCTAATTTTAATTTTCATAAAGCTAATATTAACACTTTATGTAAAGCAATTACTAGTATAGATTGGATTTTTTTTATAAGCAGCTTCACGATATCTTTGAGTGTCATGCTCCCAAATATGCAACCGTTCAAGATATAGCTCCAGATTTCCAGTATGGTTTACACCAGAGATCAAGAAAAATATTAAAATGAAAGAATATAACCGTGAAAAGTGGTTCAATACCAAAAGTTAAATGTACTTAGCTTACGTTGTTCAGTAAAAGAACTGACGCACATAGTAGTAATCTCAGAAAGATTCAAAGTGGTATAAAAAACAGACATAACTCAACTTCGGAGGTACATTAATCTGAAACATGGAAGAACCCCTGGTATTTTGTTTAATAATGACACAATGTTGGATAATCCGCAAACTATTGTCGATTCCTTGGCAGAGTTATTCTCCAAAACATTTATACAACATAATGATTAACCACAATTGTCAACTTTCTCATACTTACCTACTATATCAATTAACGAAGTTTCAGAAAGTAATATACTCAATATTATGTCGAAGCTCTCAGAGAAATTTACGGCGGGCGATGATTTAAGACCTTCTTACATCATCAAGCACTGTCGCTTTGCACTTGTTCAGCCATTGACGCAGTTAAACAATTTTAGTTTAAAATCCAATGTCTTTTTCGAAAGATGGAAGATTTCTGAAGTAGTCCCTGTATTTAAAATAGAAGTAAACTATTAAAAAACTGCCGGCCTGTTTCCATATTATGTAATTTTGCCAATATCTACGAGCAAGTTACAATGGATAACATATGTATGTATATATATTCTGTTGTACATTGTTTCTTCTCGCCTTCACAACATGGTTTTATGGCTGGCCGCTCAACAGTTACTAACTTAACAACAATTAGTCAATATACAAGCGAGTGTCTAGATAACCGAGAGCATGTTGATGTCATCTATACGGATATAAGTCCGGGTCGGCGTTCATCCTATAGCGTCGACCCTTAAAACTCTGCTGCACTACCCAATCCCTGATTTCATAGTCTCAGGGCAACGGGCGTGGCGGGAGTAGACTTCGTATATAGGGGAGGATGCTCCGGTGTCCGGCCGCTAACCGTCGGAATATACGGTGGGTAAGTGAGGCACCCTACGGCACTTACCTTGAGAACTCTGCAGCTACACTACCTCATCCTTGGTGGCCACACTCAGGGAAACGGGCGTGGTGAGAGAATTTGGCGAAGATAGTAGGGGAGGACAAAAGTCCGTTCGCCGAGGAGTAGTCCGCCCGCTGGTTGTCTGGTTGGGGAAATCTTTGGTTTCATCCTAAAACAACTCAGTGACTCTGGTACCCTACGGTTTCACTGTAGCTGCCGCGGATACTTGATCGCCGAAAAGGCGAAAGAGTTGGCGCGGTTGGCATTTTGGGGTAGGGCTTCGGCCCGCTTGTCGCCGTAGTTCAGGCTTAATTCACGGGCGGGCTGGTTGTAGCTCACGGCCAGATTCCGTTTCCCACGCCTGGCCGATAGTCGCCATCCGCAAGGAGGCCTAGGCTCCGTCAGGTTAGATGTGAGGTAGGAGTTCGCCAAAGCGTCTCCAGCGGTGACCAGTCCAACGTTGACAAGGGAACTTGTCTAACATGGGTAGCACCGAGGAGAGGAGCCCACCGGCTCGCCGGTCCTCTCCGCGAGGTGTCGGTCGCGTGCGGGCGGTGAGATAGTGGGTGACAGTTTCAAGGCTCATAACTTGTTATGTGCAGTGTGGTACAGAAATTTGCAGGATATGGGCTAGCGCCTAGGTGCCTGCGGCTTACCATCACAGCCAATTTCTCTAATCGGTATACGGATATAAGTAAGATATAAGTAGGGTCGGCGTTCACCCTATAGCGTCGACCCTTAAAACTCTGCGGCTGCACTACCCAATTCCTGCTTTCATAGTTTCAGGGAAACGGGCGTGGCGGGAGTACTCTTCGTATATAGAGGAGGATACTCGGGCGTCGGCATGGGCATACGCTCTGGTGTCCGACCGCTTAACTGTCGGGATATACGGTGGGTAAGTGAGGCACCCTACGGCACTTACCTTGAGAACTTTGCAGCTGCACTACTCCATCCCTGGTGGCCACACTCAGGGAAACGGGCGTGGCGAGAGGATTTGGCGAAGATAGTAGGGGAGGACAAAAGGCGGTTCGCCGAGGACTAGTCCGGCCGCTGGTTGTCTGGTTGGGGAAACCTTTGGTTTCATCCTAAAACAACTCGGTGATTCTGGGACCCTACGGTTTCACTGTAGCTGCTGCGGCAACTCGATCGCCGGAGGCGAGAAAGAGTTAAGCGCAGTTGGCATTTTGGGGTAAGGCTTCGGCCCGGCCGTCCGAGTTGTTCAGGCTTAATTCACGGGCGGGCTAGTTGTACCTCACGGCCAGATTCCGTTTCCCGCACTTGGCCGATAGTTGCCATCCGCAAGAAGGCTGAGGCCCCGTGGGGTCATATGTGAGGTAGGAGTCTGCGAAAGCATCTCCAGCGGTAACCCGTCAAACGTTGACAAGGAAGCTTGTCTAATACGAGGAGCACGGGGGAGGAGGGCCCACCGCTTTTCCGGTCCCCTCCGGTAGGAGTAGGATTCGTGCGGGTAGTGAGATGGTGAGATGGAGGTGACAGTTTCAAGACTCATAACTTGTTATGAGTAGTGTGGTCCAGAAATTTGCAGGATATGGGCTAACGCCTAGGCGCCTGCGGCCATCCATCAGCCAATTTCTCTCAATCGGTATACGGATATAAGTCGTGCTTTTGACACTATTAGTCATCTATATTGGTTGCAAAACTTAATTATTTCAGTCTTTCAACGTCATTTTTAAAGCTGATGAGTTTGTATCTTGCAAACCGAGCGTCATACGTCTGCTACAATGGCTTTACATCATATGAATATATTACAACGTCTGGAGTCCCGCAAGGATCCAATTTGTGCCCATTACTATTTATAATTTACATGAATGATCTACTGATCTCGCTGAATTGTAATGGATTGGCGTATGCTGATATAAAGATTTACGTCAGAATTTCCAACACAACTGATTCCGAACACCTTCAATACAATTTGGACCTCATAGTTGACTGGTGCGAAAGAAATAAGCTACAATTTACCATTTCCATGTGTCGCAAGATCAGTTACACATGTAAAACGATTCCAACTATTACAGCGTATAATATACAAGACTTGCCTCTGACTTAAGCTGAATCTGTATTAGACCTGGGAGTGCTATTTGATTCGAAACTAACATATTTGTTTCTCACATCAATGAAGTGTGTAAGTCTCCATCTCGAACTTTTGGTTTCGTAATCAAAATTTACGGACATCTCATTGATGAAAACTTTATATTATACGTTTGTAATGAGCAAATGGGACTATGCTAGTATTACATATATGTATGGTATTCTACATCCTTATGTCACTCCTATAACTTGGAGAGAATCCATCGAAAGTTTTTGAAGTTTGTTTCCTATAAAATGACAGGTGTTTAGTTTTCTCCCATTTAATGCTGAATATCTCCAAAACCGTTGAATTTTAATATGTGGTAAGTCAATTCAATTTATCTTATGTTTTGGTAGAGATAGAACTTAACATCCTGTACACAGCAAAGAAAATCGATCGATTCCAAGAAAATGCACGGCGTGTATGTTACATGTATATATTCGAAAAGCCTTTACGTCTGGGGTAGCTATGGATTCAACGACGTATTCTCCATTATGTCCTGAAAGGTTGTTTTAAGCAAACACTTGCTATATGTATTCGTTTTAAACAATATACGAGTATGTATATGTATAATATATATCGTCACAATAAACAAGAAACAAAAATACCGCCATTTTGTGACACATGTACATGTGTTACTGACACGGTCGCCGTATAAATACGGCTATGCACTTGTTACCATTGCATTGAAGATGTGATCCCTGCGGATGTTAGCTTAGTATATCACAAAATAGCGGTATTTTTGTTTCTTGTTTATTGTCATATACAGAGTGTCCAGAAACTCTCCTGACAAACGAAGACCGGAGATTCCTCAGATAATTTTAAGACAATTTAACCCAATTCACCCTAGTCCGAAAATGCTTCCTAAGGAAGCTAGAGCTCTTTGAAGATGGCGCCTTGTAATTAGTTTTTTTTTAAATATCTCCCGAACGCTTCTATTTACAAAAACAAAAACTGGTATGCTTATTTATCCTCCAGAGATGAATCGATTCCATCAATTGCAAATGTCAAGTACCGGTCATAGGCTTCCGTTTTGGATAGGTTAACGGTTATTTTAACGCATAACTTTTTTGTCTTTAACTTTTAAGCATGTTACACTAGGTTATTAAATTTTCAGGTATGCGAGTACTAAAAGGCTCTCTTACTTTAAGTCGGTAGGATACACCGTTTTCTAGAAAAATCGATTTGAAAATTTTTCATTTTTTCGCCATTAAAATTCAATTTATTATTTTTTGCACTAGTTGGCTCTGAACTGCCAACAGAAATAAAACCTGCTTTTTTAATTGTTTTTCTAAATAGAACCGTTTGGAAGATATTAAAGAAAAACTAATTACAATGCGCCATCTTCGAAGAGCTCTAGCTCCCTTAGGAAACATTTTCGGACTAAAGTGAATTGGGTTAAATTGTCTTAAAATTATCTGAGGAATCTCTGGTCTTCGTTTGTCAGGAGAGTTTCTGGACACCCTGTATATAATACTATTATAGGTGCTTTCGTTTTACATGCGCTTCTGAAGTTTTGCTTCACTTCAGTTACCAACCGCGTTCTTTTTAAAAATCAAGTGATATGGAAATGCACTTTTACGATGCACTTTACTGAAGTGCTTCATATGACTGTGAAGCAGACTAATAGCACGTCACTTGTTGTGATACGCTTCACCTAACCTATAAGAAGCGTTCGATTTTGTGTTTCACTTAGTTCTTGCATTTCCGTAATACTTCAGTTGACGTCACAACTGAAGCGAAGCGTATGTAAAACGAAAGCTATATATATGAAGAGTTTCTCTTCACAAAGTTCTAAATCAAAACGGGATAGTGCTACATGCAGCTGTATGTCTATCGCGCTTCGTACCAGCGCAAGCGTTAGCTTTGTTTCATATACTCATAACAACCGTAGAACCAAGTAAGACAAAAAAGTGATGTTCCATCCCCCTTCATCGGCGAAAATATTTGCAAGCAGTTTCATACGAGACCAGCAATATAGTAGTATTACATATATGTTTATTGTGACGATATATATTGTTTAAAACGAATACATACCGATTGGAAGTAACCGAGTGCTTCATGAATTTTGGCACAGGAGTAACAGTAACACCTAGAGAAATCCATGTATTAAGAAGAGATAGACTGCAAGCACGATACGCTAGGTCGACTAGACAACACCCCACTCTCAACCAAATTCCGGTCCGCCTTCTGCATAGCAACTGTCCTAGACTCACAATCAGTCGTATATCAGTATGGAAGATTTGTAGATCGAACACTCTAGAATAGATAATTAGTACATCTGACGATTAATATCTAAGGTGGGACAATTTTATAAAAATAAATTATTATAAAGTGGAAGAAATGATTTTCATTGTGAAATTTTATTACAACGGTAATTCCGGTGAAACTATTTTGTAGAAACACCAAAAATCCGCCTATTTATGCGCATGTACGTTTGGTAAACCGCCTCGAACGGGAGGTGATAGTCGCGGGATAGTAGCGAGATTCATACCGCCACTCCTGCCTAAAGTGGACCATGCATGCCATGGATATTATAACGCACTTAAAATATTCCATACTGTATAGCAAGTGTTTGCTTAATAGTAGTACTAAACCTCTGTGCCGTACATATACGGCGATCGCCCACCTAGTAATTATAATAGCGCCGTCCAGCATGTAAGGAAGTGAATTTCAGTGCCTTCCTTAAAGGGTTAAGTTAAATGCGCACCATTGTTATTATTGGAACGCAAATTCGGTTAAATGGGCATATTATTGAATTGATGGTTTTCATTGAAACCGGCGCCGATAGGAAGTTTGACTGCGAACCGATACATCCAAGAAATTCGATGAGAACCATGTCGTTCCGAACGTTGGTTTTATCCAGATCCATTTATTCTGATTGAAAGATAATGCCCGTCCATAAGTGCAGTTTAAATAAGTCATCTAGCAGAAGAAAGGCGAATTATGGACTGGCCGAAGAACCTGAATCCTGTTGAACACCTGTGGGATGAACTCAAAAGAAAATTCGGGTTATAAATCCTGCAAGTTATAAAGCTGAATTCAAGCAGCAGTTACCGAAGAGTGAGACGCTATTTGCAAGACAGCGCGATTAAACTTATTTATTTAATGAAGAATCGTTTAAACCGTAATATCGTTTGGGGCGTAACACTAAATATTAATAATTTTTTTGAAAATTAAAATAAAAATGTACTTGATATTAAGTCTATTCTTTGAAGTTTTCCGCTTTTGTCCAAAAAGTTTTAGCATCCTAAAAGATAACTTTATTTTTTTCAAAGAAAAAGAAATGTAACTTAGAAGAATGTGCACTCATTTTCATGCTAAGATCTTGAACTTCAAGGTTTGAAAAAGCAAAACTGGAATTTATGTTATATTTTTTATACCAGGGACATTATTCTGCGAACCGTTATTAGAGCCGCGATAGCCCTACATGGTGGTTCGACTCCTTTTCGGGACGGCATATTTTTATATAAAAATATGTTTAATTTTGGCGTTTGGGAAAAATTTTCATTATTGTATTTACATACGCCAAGAAAAATATCGACGATTCGGTGTCAAAAATGTTGCCTATAGGGTCATTATAACATCTCGTTCGCATATATTTATCCAGTTTACTTTTAGTCGAAGCCCCCGGTGGTCGCAACGGTTTTAGAGCCGCGATAGCCCTACATGGTGGTTCGACTCCACTTCGGGACATGTCATATTTTTATATAAAAATATGTTTAATTAATTGGCGTTTGGGAAAAATTTTCATTATTGTATTTACAAACGCCAAGAAAAATAATACAAAAAATGCTTAAACACTTTCACAATAACAGACTGAACTATTTATGATGTAAGTGTTAAAACGGAGATATTATTTTGTGAGATGGGAAAATTGCGACACGAGCGTTGCGAGTTAACTCTTCAAATAAAATAAAACCACTTTTAACACATATATCACATCACCATTTTTATACAACTGTTTATATTTAATTTAATACACTCGGGAGCAAAAAAATCGACTCAGACCGCACTCTCGCAGAATAATGTCCCTGGTATAAAAAATATAACATAAATTCCAGTTTTGCTTTTCAAACCTTGAAGTTCAAGATCTTAGCATGAAAATGAGTGCACATTCTTCTAAGTTACATTTCTTTTTCTTTGAAAAAATAAAGTTATCTTTTAGGATGCTAAAACTTCAAAACAAACGCGGAAAACTTAAAAGAATAGACTAGGTAATATCAAGTACATTTTTATTTTAATTTTCAAAAAACATTATTAATATTTAGTGTTACCGCCCCTAGCCCTAATTACCGCTTGTAAACGATTCTTCATGGAATGAATAAGTTTAATCGCGCTGTCTTGCGGGATAGCGTCTCACTCTTCGGTAACTGCTGCTTGAAGTTCAGCTCTCGTAACTGGTGCAGGATTTCTAACCCGAATTTTCTTTTTGAGTTCATCCCACAGGTGTTCAATAGGATTCAGGTCTGGGCTGCGCGTCGGCCAGTCCATAATTCGTATTTCAAGTTCTTGCAAGTAATGTCTTACGGAAACTGCACTGTATGGACGGGCATTATCTTGCATGAGAATAAAGGTTTCCCCGATAAAACCAACGTAAGGAACGACATGGTTCTCTAGAATTTCTTGGATGTATCGGTTCGCAGTCAAACTTCCTACTCGGCCGCCGGTTTCAATAAAAACCAGCTCGGTTTTTGCGTCCATAGAAATGCCAGCCCACACCATACAGGAACCTCCTCCAAAAGCCACCTTTTCTGTTATGCAGCATTGTGCGAATCTTTCTCCCGGCCTTCTGTATACTTTTGCTCTTCTGTCACTGCCGTGAAAACACACTCTGCTTTCATCCGAGAACAGTACAGAGCGCCATTGCTCGTTTGTCCAATCAACATGCTCTCTTGCGAAACGGAGACAAGCTGCTCGATGCGCTGGGGTCAATTTTAGACCCGTAGCTGGCCTTTTTGGACTAAGGTTAGCTGCCTTGAGTCGTCTTCTGACTGTCCACCGACTAACAGCCACTCCCCGCGTTTCTCTGAGCTCCCGTTGAATTTGTACGCCGGTGAGAGCCCGATTTCTTAAAGAGCTCTGGACAATGAAACGGTCATCTCTCACTACTGTGCACCGCTTTCTGCCCGAGCCTCTTCTTCGATGAAAGCTACCATTCTCCTGGTATCTTCGGTAAACTCTTGACACGGCAGACTGACTCATGTGCAGCACACGAGCGAGTTCCCGTTGATTATGGTCTTGTTGCAATAATGCAACGGCTTGAGCCGCTACTTCGGTTGTAGTATCCATTAGCAGCTAATATTCCTAAATGTAGCTGACGGAAATGTATACCGGTTGATGTTTGACAGCCAACTAATACAGGTTGGTAAGGTAGAAAGTCTTTTAAACGACCTACTGGCTTGCAAAGAACAATGATGTCAACTTATACAAAATGTTGTGATTATCGATCACAACAAATTGTAGGGTAGTCTAAGTGTATAAGAAACGTAAGTTAAAAGAATAGCTCATTTTAAAGCTAAGATCCTGAACTTAAAGATTTTGAAAGCAAAAGTGGAATTTAAGTTTTAGTTTTTGTGCCAGATGTAATTTAATGCGAGTGTGCAGTCTGAGTCGATTTTTTTGCTTCCGAGTGTAGTTTATAACTTTTACAAAATATTCTTGGTCAATTCCTTAACCCATACGAGTGGCGTACGCATTCCATTTTGTATATGCGTGTGGTAATTATATGCCATATTAAGTCATGAGCCAGAGGTAGAGTGATATGCTTTAGTACTGACTTGAAGTGCCATAAAACTTTATAAATATAACCCTGATGTACGACGATATATAGCCGACTGTCTTCGAGGGTGAGTCAGTACTAAAGCTCATCACTGTACATTTCTAATAAAATTTTGTTGGCGTACTTTGACGCCATCTACTGTAAAGTGTTAAATATAAAACAGATCATATTGGAGCACGAAAGCTTATTTGTTCTTGAAAAATGAATTTCCAACTTTTACAGTAGGTACTCAATGAAATTTTTTACAAGGGTATTTACATATGTATTTAGAATGAATGGGACACGCGTTCTCTCTAGGCTCTAGTATGAATAAAACCCTTGTTTCGGTTACTGTATGATGTTTTACTGTACCGACAACTTCCAATAGTTTCATTTCTGAGATTTGTTTATTTATAATCTACTTTTACGTTAAAATTGTAGTCATTAAATTATGCTGCACTTTCAAAGGAGTAAATTTCTTTTATACGTAAAAATTTATTAAACCATGGACATTTAATGCAATCAACTAGCCATTAGTTCATTTAATGATAATGAAAATATAAAAGAATGTATTTTATTACTAAATTAAGTTACTTCTTCATAGATTATTAAACGACAACTTCTATCGACAAGGCATGTAAATATTAACAACAAACATTTAAACAAACTAGAAAATATATTTGCGTTGAATTAGATACTCGTAGAACCATTTCTGAAGGATCCTGACATGTTGGTATAGAAAAAAGATTATAAGAAAACAAGGTGAAAAATGACAAGGATTAGAAAGAAAGTAAAAATTAAAATGCAATGAAAGAGTAAAGAAAAGCAACCAGAAAATAGAAGTTTATTTCGGTATTCCAAGTAATTAATAAGGTTTGCTACACAATAATCTATTCGGTATAAAATAATAATCGAAAGTGCAAAACCCCTATATTATGTAATTTTTTTTACCGTTGTTTTTTTGGTAGTATGTATTACTAAATAATTTTTATGGTTATCAAGTTGTCCAGTAACAATAACAACATAATATGTACGAAGTGATAATTTTCAGCTGTCCTGACTTGGCAAAAAAAAAGTCCCAAGATTACTAAAAACCAGAATCCATGTACTTTCGCGAACTATCCATACCGAATTTACATGTCTATTTTCAGAACCATGTCAACATGTGTCGACTCTTTTATCTATTAGCTGCCATTATCTGTGCATATTGTATTGTTGTAGTGTCTTGTACTTCAATATTTTCTTCGTGTATTATAGCTGCTTTTCTGCCTTTTTCAAAATAATATACCCAATATATCCAATGTCTGTTACGAAACAGCAGGTTACGTTTATTTTAATGACAGTGGAATATTATAGGAGCATAGATATCATGGAAATATTCTTTGGGATCGTGTTTTCAACAATTTGCAGTGGAATATGCAACCTATTTTTTATGGTTTACAACTAAGAACAAGGTATAATTTATTATATTTCTACAAAAGTTCATCCGTACACTTCTTCAACATAAGACTAACCTTATTTTATTGACATTTGTCATAACTAAGATGTAAATAGTAAACCTAACCTAAAAACGGGTCAGTAGCCGCAGTGGTTAGGCGGCTGACTATCGTTGTGGTGGAACGATAGGAGCCGGTTTTCAATTCTCCAGAGAAACGGTGACATTTTTCTCGGAGAATTGAAATACGCATCGACTTACCATTCGCTGTTGGGAGCAAAGTGATTAACAGCGCGGCATTATACGAAAATAATTTTCTGATTGATTCCACAATTATTTTCAGTTTTGTTGTATTTGTTACTGGAAAAGTCGAATAAATTCATTCAACAATGTAAGTCTATAATTATGCTATTATTAAACGCACTTATCTACTATTATAAGAAATTTGTTACAAAATTAAATTCTACAAAATTAAAAGCGCTAATCCCATTTTAAATCTAATGGTATATTGTTTTATGCATTGTGACAAATGCGGCTAGTTAATTCCTACTTATCTTTTCATCGCGTTATTAATTTAGTAATTAATAATATAAAAGTAGTGTAATAAATCCTATTTATGTTCAAACAATACATACCTATTACACAGCGTTTTACAGGAACGTCAAATCATTTCTGCATTTTAAAATAATATCTTTTAATTTACGGGCAAACTAAAGCATACAGTTATGTAAAGCTCAAAATTTTCAAAAATTCAAATATGATAGGGTTACACATAAATTGTCTGTTGATGAATCTTTTAAAATTTATTGCTTATTGATTTGGATTTTGTAAGATTATTTACTATACTATTTCTTTTGAGATTATATTATCGAATTATATTTTTCCGTTTCTACTTCCTATATAAACTGCAATATTGTAGGATCGTAATTATTCAGTGAGACAAAATGGTACGCCTAATAGTACTTTGTGGCTTCTTAGCAATAGGTAATTTTTATTAGTATGCAAGTTTGAGTAGTTTATACAAAGTTTAATCGTTTTGGCGTTTATTATTACAGGAGTACAAGGAGACAGAGTTTCGGAAGATGATATAACTTTCTATATAAGCAATACTCGATATTCGTACAAGCCAATTTCCAGTGGCAATTACACAAATTTATACTTAGACCCCACTAAAGATGTGAAAATTATATGCCATGGCTGGATCGATAGTGTCTCTACTACCTGGTACACTGATGCTAAAGATCAGTATGCACTAAGAGGAAGAACCAATGTTATTGGTGTGGATTGGTCAAGTCACTCAGTTTCCCTATATTCGCTTGCTGTGAGAAGAGTTCAAAGTGTTGGATATTACGTTGCTTTATTAATTGCGGACATGTCTGCAAATTTTGGAATACCGTTATCCAAATTCCATATAATTGGACATTCATTAGGCTCACATATAGCAGGATTCGCAGGTAATTGATCTATATTTATTATTATATATTATGACAAGTAGCAAATAAGAATAGTAAATGTAAGATATCCAGTAAACATGTAATGTTGTTTCCAAAGCGCACCGACTGAGTTCAATCAAGATAACCGCTGCTGAGTTCTTATGTAGTAATAAGCTATAATTAGGGGAAATTTCATTTTTATTATATAGTATAGCGTGATCCTAGCTCATGGCCATATAGCGACCCGGTAGAATTCTTAGAGGTCATTCTCTGAATTTAACGTTCTGAGATGAGACGGAAATAGTTACATCGCTAATAATAACAACAAAGACAAATTTCTGTTATCACGTTTGGTTTCGGCAAAATCGTAGCAAATTAAATTCACATTGATGGCATAGTAATAACTAATTATATGCTATTGAGTGAAGCATTTAGAAAATCTTCCTCTTCACCTTTCTTTTATCGTGGGGTTCAGAACAATCCAACAGTAATAAGCAAGCATCTCCCTATTTCATTTGCTTCGATAATATTTTTCGATAGTGAAAATTTCTAATGAAATCCTTCAACGTTTTTGTCAGTAGCATCAACAGTGTAGCAATATAATAGTTGCCAATGTAAAAAGTGTATTCTGAGGCTCATCTTATAGCTCAATGCTACGTAATTGCTAAGCAGTGGACGAACAGTGTTTTTGTTTTTATTTATTTATTTTTATTATTTTATAAAAAATTATGTTTCACGCTCTTAACGCTATTGTAAGCGCCCCCTTCTAAATCGTTTAAGATTATTTCAAATTTTCGATTTTGTTTTAACACATGAATGTAAAAATTCTCTGTGTCAGTTTAGCAAGACTTACATAATAATTTTTGTTTAAAGTATTTCAATATCCTGCTACCTCTTTGTCCATTGCTTATGAGCACAATGAAACTGTTTAGTTCAACTGTCCAACACTAGTTGTAGACACAGTACAACTATTCATGTTTTGTTCGTGTGAATAGTAGATCTGTAGGAATGGAAGGTTAGATGTTTTCTATGTGTAGAAGCACAGTTTTTAAACTCAATATTAAAGCATCTATCAAAAGGTGACAAAAGGTGTTCCGGTTTATGTTTGTAATCTAATGTTAGTATTAAACTGTCAACATTATTGCAAAATTAAAAACCTCTTTCGGTTAAAAAATACTGCAGCAATGTTATCGGGCGATTTCGATATACAGAAATACGCGTACCTGCTTACAGCTTCCGTTCTTGCAGTCTCGATCCTTATATTTCTGCTTACATTTTTGATAATTTTCAAATGATATATTAAATGGGTCGTGTTCTTTAGAGATAGAAACTAGTCTTCATCGGTGTACGAAAAATCTGAAATATGTTCTTGTGTTTCCGCATCACCTTCTTGGTTTGAAAAGTCTATAGGACTTGGTACTGGTAAAGCATCTGAATAAGGAACTGGACAAGTGGCAGAGGGCAAGTTATGATCAGTTATTTTATCCGTATTTGTGATGAAAAAATTAAAGGTTTTGGGGCTGCAAAAGTAGCAGTCAATTGAATAGTCCTATAACATAACAATGCTCTTGCCATTTAACTAGCTTCTGAAAGGAAAATCACATTGTACGCAACAAATGTTAAGGGGTCTAGATCTTGCCAAGATTTTTAATTTAAAACAGAGATTATACGCTTTCTATATTAATTCAGGAATATTTATTTTATGCCGCTGAACGGTAAACTTCCCACGTACATAACAAATATTGTCGGAATCAATAACACACACATGGGACATTGCGAATACAAAATACGTTGACTAACACTATCATAAGTCACATATCTAAGGATTATGACGCAGAAATTAAAGCTAGACATTCTAAAACTTACTCGTTATTGTGAGAACCTTTTCATATATTTTATTGATAAAGAAAGTATTTTTAAACATAGTAAAATACATAAATAGTAAAGTATACACATTAGGGTGTAAGAAAAATGAACTGCGCAAATGTAATGCAAGTAGTAAAAACATGAGTAATATTAAATTTATAAACACGGAGACAATTTTTAATCAACACATCGTTAAAATTGTTTTTGATTCAAATATATGTAAACTACTTAATCCATACTATACTCAATTATTCACAAAGAAAAATTTCTGAAAATATGTAAAAGATATTCTCTGAAAATCTTATAGCTGATTTTCAACTATTTATAAAGTCTTTTTCTACAATTATCAACCTAATATGTATGCAAATTGTTTTAAAAAACAGCAACTTGTTGAGGTAGAATTATACATAGCTCCTCATAAGTCTGATAAAAAATGATCAAAAGTTATGTTGTAATTTTCGGGTACTCAGTAAGAAACGTGTTGTAAAAGTAAGCGTTTAATTTTTAATTAATTTTATCAAGTATTATTTCATGTCTTTTCAGGACAATATGTACAGTCGATTGTACATGAAAAAGTGGGTAGAATTACTGGTCTAGATCCTGCACGTCCTTTCTTTGAAGGAAATGCCATTGACGAACGTTTAAGTGATGATGATGCAAATTTCGTAGATGTAATCCATACCAATGGTGGAACGTTAGGATATAAAGCATCAATCGGTCATGTAGATTATTATCCTAATGGTGGAAGCGAACAAAAAGGTTGCGGAATATTACTGCGAAGTAAGCTTTTTCTTTTAAAGAAACTAGTACAAAATATTGATTGTATACATTGCAGATAGTTGCAGTCATAATCGTGCACCTACGTTTTTCTACGAAAGTATTAATGACAATGGATTTGTAGCATTCGCTTGTTCTAGTCAAAATAATTTTGACCGTGGAAATTGTGATGGAAATGAAAGAATCATTATGGGAGAAAATGTTGACCAAAACGCAAGAGGAGATTTTTATCTTAATACAGCATCGTCATCTCCGTTTGCGTTGAGCTAAGTGTCTAGCAGCAGTTTGCAGTATTACTATTATATATTATTAGATTTATATTTAGAAAATATGCCATAAATAAAATGTTTCTTTTATACGTTTCTGTTATCAATAAATTTGAATTATTTTAAAGATGTTGTTAAAAATCCGTAAATCTTGTAAACTATACATGAAGTAGTATATTAACATTTTTAACATTTACGAATTAAGTCAACCCTCGTGCAGTGTTTCGATACAGCAATGTTTTAGATTTATTTTTCATTCATGGAGAATGTAGTAAAATAAATTATGAATAGTGCATGTCGAGTATTTAACAACAGACATCAAATTTGTGCAAAATGACCTACAAAAATATCAATATAAAAACTCAGACACGAAAACTAAACAAGAAAGCGTTGTAAAGGTCTAACTTAAATATGATCTGACGTCCATATAAAATATATTTAACTTATTCCTTTCGAATGCTTTTGTGTTTAATATTCTAGCGGTAGCGGCTGAAAATCCTGATGCTTTTTTGAAATTTTAGAACGAAAAAAGAAACTCCAATTTTTTTGTTATGTATAGTGTTGAAAATCTGCAACGATTTCGCCAAGCTGTATGTACACCAATATCCGTGGAATGTCAATGTGCGGTGTGGAATAATTGGCAGCAAAGACATCAGCCTCATTATCGAAGACAATTTGAATAGTTAAATTCACATAGACATTTTGGAAAATAAACTGTTAACACTATTCGAAGACTCGAGCTTAGAAGAGCGATAGAATATGTGGTTTGAATATGACGGTTGTCCACTATTCGACGTTCTGCTGGACGTGAAGTACTTGATCGTGATTTCAATGATCACTGTATCGATAGCGCTGGTCCAGTAAGTTGCCCTACTATATTAGCAGAATTACTTAGCTAGATTTCTTTTTGAGGCTATCTTGAATGGAAAGTTTATGAACAACAATTAACAACGTGTGAGAACATGATTGACTGAATGAGAAACGCTTCCACCGAAATGCAAGAAGACGCTTCTCAGTTGTGTGCAGTCATTTGAAATACGGATCAATAAATGCATTGAAGTCGAAGGCTATAATTTTGAGCACTTATTTTAATTCAAAGATGATGAAACGGGACGACTCATGTAAATTATGCACGCTGATATATGAGAGGCAAAGAGACACGCATAAGTCAAGTAGTCTGATGCATAAGATGTGAGGAAGTTTACTTCAATCCAGCACCACTGAAGGCAACAGAAAACTACTATGTCCATGTAATCATTACTAAGCTACGTTAGAAGTAATTCATACATCAGCCATTTACATTTTTACAGGTGATAATTTTCTAGTTTTTGAAATTTGTAAAATGAAATTTTTTGAAGATTATAGGCTTGTTCGTTTGATATGATATGATGCTTTTTATTACAAATGTACATACTTATTGCAAAATTGTACTCATAGCTTCTTAGTATGAGAAATCGAAAAAAATTTTTGTCGATTACAGCTGTGTCTATCATGAATTGAAAATCGAGACAAATCGACGTATTTTAGACGTAGAAACAGACAGAAAAATTACCCTACGTTCCACCTACAAAGAGGGCGAGTGAGAGATTAATGTTAGCACATATGTATATATTTACTCCACGGAATGATTAAATTTTAATTATGTATGTTCGCCGGAATGCTTATTTTTCGAGATATTTGAAAGTTTCATCTTAAAAAAATTAACCTGTAGGTATATAAATTGTTACTATTTTGATAAGTTTTTAGTCGGAATGCACATCCATAATACAAAACACCTGCACAGTTTGTTGTAATAAATAATTTATTACAAATGATCTTTACGTGTATTTTATTATTCCTATAATATATCAACCGGATAAGATTACAGAGTTAATACCTTGTATTAGTGCATTATAATCTAATTTGATAATATGTTATTGACATTTGATTTAAAACGTAAGTATATACTACTGATATGAGAAAAAACAAACAATTCAGGTATTTTTATTATTTTATTGATATATTAGGCCCCCTCGTGGTTTATAATTCATTTATAAGAACATCAGGAGGATTGTTATGTTTATGACAAATAAATCAGGATTATGGATATAACTTAAAGGAACTATTTTTGTTAGTATTCCAAGAGAAGAATTAGACATTGACGTCAATACTTTGCATTTAATCACATGACAAATGAACAACCTTGTATTCCTTGTTTATTGTGTGTATTTATGTTTGTACTATTTTAATAAAACAGTAAAAATGGATTAAATAAATATTAAGGTTGAAGATATACAGCTATTGATAATGATTGGTTTTGTTTTCATTACTTCTTTTTGTGTACGATAAATAGTATTTGTTTTTACATACACATTGTGCAAAATAATTTTTTTCTATGTATCTTGTTTACTCATTTTTTGCATTAATTATCGATATTTAATATCATGACCCAATTCATTCATAAATCTATACTAGCTGGACCTGCGGCTACAATTATTTATTTTCAGACTGTGATAATCCGTAGACTCTCATTATTGTTAGAGCTTGACAAAAAATAAATTGATATACGAATAATTCAAATTATTTCAATTTTTATAGTTGTATTAAATCAATATATCCTTCATTATTACTTGAGAATGTAATTAAAATCCGACATATCAATGAATTCTTTGTTTTTTAGATATTTTTGTTGATAGGCATGGCCATTTATATTTATATTATTAGTAATTTGACACATATTAAATATCAGTTTCTTCCACTGAGGAAGTCTTTTTAACTAAAACATAATATTATATGTATGTTCTGGAATAAATTGGTATTTAATTAATTGTTGTTCTATTGACCTACAAGTGGAAATATTATTATATGTATACATTGACAATGTCAAATTTCTTAGGAAATACTGACAATAAATTTTAAAAAAATGTTTGTATAATTTATTTTTTTTCGTAAAAATGTATTGAATGTGTAGAATGTAACTGTTACTATTATTCGTATTTGATGTACATATATCAGATTGCACAGTATTGCATCTAGGTTAGACTTAAAGCTGGTATACTTTCTGTAGTAGTAAAAACTTGTAACAATTGTTTGTGGCTGTAATAAGCATGAATTTTCTTTCGCATAAATATTCATACATATAGAAATACTTCACTACGTTTAGTGAGCTGTATGCTTCGTTGTCTATTTGTTTATTTCTGTTTAATAGTACTAAGTCTTAGATTCGTAAATCGTATAGGTTTTCTGATACATTACGTTCGTGTCCAAAAGCAATGGCAAGCTACAATCATTTTGCATACATTGTTCAGACTGCATTTGTTTTTTTGCATGATCGAATGCTTTTGGACATTCTTGATTCTAAATAAATGGTGTCCTACTTCCTTTTAAGAGATTATAAATTATTATTATATTATTAAAATAGTACTCGCGTTTTTAATGAATGAATAAAATTAATTAATTTAAAAAGTACAAACCTCTCAGAAAACGGCGCATTCTGTATTGCACTTACCTTTAGTTATTCTTATATAGTTGCCAGCCATTGTGTACTGCTATTCTAAACACTAGCAAAGCCATGCAAAATACGACTGTTTCAAAGTTTTCTATGTAAACTGTAAATTGCCTCATCAACTTTTGAAGACTTTTTGCTTTAAAATATTATTGCATACAAATGAGCAGTTAACAAGCAATGTCGTGTACATATCGTTAATAAATGTGCCATATAAAATAATTATATCCTAGTAAAATTAGTTGTAGTGTACTAAATAAAAAATAATAATAACAAGATGGACGAAATTTGTTTTTTTGAATAACAATTTTTCAAAGCTCAAATTTGCTTAAAAATGGTGTATAAAAGTGTTAATGAAGATATTAAACATAAAGTTA
Organism: Holotrichia oblita; assembly: GCA_023690525.1. Classification (NCBI taxonomy): domain Eukaryota; kingdom Metazoa; phylum Arthropoda; class Insecta; order Coleoptera; family Scarabaeidae; genus Holotrichia; species Holotrichia oblita. Next base: position 91,662,191 of record CM043019.1, on the reverse strand, counting down.
TTTATTATTAGGAGGGCTCTCGGGTTTTGACCGTTTCACAGCAATGTAAAGTTACACTACTATGGCTCAACCAAAACCTGAAAGTCTTCATAATACAGACTCGGACAATCGAAGCCTTTGATATCACTTTGGTTTTCTCTTAATTTAAGAAAAAATAAGCAAAGTATATCCTTCAAGAAATATATCTTGCTTTTGAACATTTGGAATATTTATTCAGTTATTTCTAGCATTTTATGAAATTGAGAATGCAGAAAGTATAAGTATATCTCATTCAACTCACAAAAGGAATACCTGCGTAGATACAAATATTATTAAGATTTACAATATCCAAAAAAAGTCTGCATTATTGTAAAACGGAAAACAACTTCTGAACCTCTATTATCATTACTTAAAATTTTGAGATGCTATCCAGAACTCCACAAATTTATTTTATTGAGGTACAAAAAATCACAAGTTTCGAAATATTCGCCGAAGTCTAAAAAATCGTGGCTGCTGTTCTTGGTATGGTGTTGTCCTACTGTTCAAAATTGATATTTTATTATTTATATATTATTATTGGTATTTTGGATGCTGACAGTTATGTTACTATAATGAAAGATATAATGTTACTACACGCAGAAGAGAAAATGCTTTTACGATGAGTTTATATTCAGGACATCGACATATTTAGTGTAAAGGCAAAATAGTGATTTATGGACAGTAATATCATTTTTATTGGTCTTCTTTTCACAATCGCCAGACCTAAACGCAATTGAACATTTATATTATATATTATTTATATATGTTTTGATGAACAAATGTTGTTTGCTGGACGTGGCAAAGAAAATGAACTGGTTATATCTCCACCCGAGTTAATCAACATCGTCTCAGGAGCTCGACGAAAGCAATGGCCGGTATATTCTGTCTGGTTTGAGAAATTTAAATGAGCAGAAACTATTTTAGGAATTTTTATGAACTGATGTATACCTGCCTATAAACTTTTCCATTCTGGTATTTGAAAAAATCTCGTACTAGGCATTTAAATACATACATACATGTCATTAACTATAAATGATCTTGGTTTATTAGTTTTAGAGTCAGGTATGCTAATTAAAAATTTAGTTTGTAGCTTTTCTACATCTGATATAGTCATTTTCACTAATTCTTCCATTCTACATTCTACATCATTTAGAAATACCGAATATTGCAGTCACCTGCAAATATAAATACACAAAATAGTAAATCGAATAAAAAAAGTTTTGCAACTAATTACTAATAGTTATTAATTACCTTAATCATCAAATATTTTTAAGCTGGAGCTTCCTGAATAAATTTGTAAATTTCCTTTTTTGTTAAAATTTTATATTTTTTTGGTCTGTAATCCTCGAAGCATTAGGTCGTAGCCATTAGTTCCCTAAAATTTAAAAACTATTTTATTAATATTAGCAATTTTAACATGTTTAAAAATATTTCTCAATTATTATTATCCGTGTTGCTTTGTTTCAGCAAGCAGTCATCCCATCATCCGGAAATGTTTGACTTTTCCTTCAAAGTAAGCAATATTACTTATTGTTTCAAAATTTAACGAACATTACTGTATTTGTATATAATTTTAAATATTGTTTGTCTAAATACAATCTAAAATTAAATGAGATATAACCAATTTCCCAGTATGTATGCATATACTGCACCTACATATTAACATATCTAGATATATGTATATATACCACATGCATATAATACACCGTATGTTTGCTTTGACATTCTTATTTTTAAATAATTATACAACGAAATTAATGATTACTTCGTACTTTTTAGTTTATTTGTAAAATTTTAGACTCGCGTTTTAATAATAATTGAGAAATATTTTTAGACATGTTAAAATTGTTGATATTATTAAAATAGATTTGAAATTGTAGGGAACTAACGATCACGACGAAATCCTTCTTTACAGTCTCTAATTGCGCTGTGGGGTGGTTTTTGATCTTCCTAGAAATTTAGATATTTTTCTAAATAGTATTGGATTACTTCTTGTAAATTACGATATCCATTTCCTAGAGGTTTTAAAGTTTTCTTGTGCGTTTGTTGTCAATGCCTATTGGCGGATATTTATGTCATGAACGATTGAAACTACAAATCTTTATAGTACGTATTCCGCAATTTCCAAAAGGTTTTTTCAGCTTGTTTCTTCTTGTTAAGGATCATATTTATGTAATGTCTTGTTTTTGTATATTAACTTCATCTATAACGATTTCAAGACCGAGTTTTTGAATTTCCCGCCATTCCAATACAAAGAGACAATTATATATTCAACCTTCCTTTAAAATAATATTTCTAGATTAAACTTTACAAAGGTATTAAAATTTTATACCACAGTTATTTCCAAATTGCTTTAAATTGTACAATAGTCTTTTGTCTAATTACGGTCTTGCAAATATATTTTTGTATTTGGAAATACGTCACTGGTTTACATTATTTTTGCAATGTTCATGTTGCATGCGCAATAGTATTAACCAATGAATATTGTTCTAGTTTACTTGAGTTAATAAATAACGTTTTTAGAATTAGTATAATTGTATCTTTCGCAAAATTAAGGTTAAATGTCATTCTAGAGCTAGAAAAAATAGTTACTTCATTTCATATGCTTGTATTCAAAGTTTAATAATTCGTGTTGCGAGTTAACTTGTATATGTAATGCGTTTAAGGTGAACTTTGTAAATACATAGATTGTAAATAGTGTAACAACGAGTTTTATTTTACAAAGTGCTACGTAGACAATTCCTTCAGAACAGGAGAAGTTCAAACACTCCTTTTTGTCAATACTTTCCACATTTGTAAAGCTGTTGAACGCTTTTTATTTTCCTAAATTGACTTTGCACAATTGTTGTAGCATAGATTTGCTAAATCTGATGGAAAACAATGCCGTGTTGATAGCAAGCCGTCTCGACATTTTCACTACGCCCCATTCTTCTCCTTTCTCTAAAGCGCTCGTTTGCTTTATGGAAAACAGAAGAGTGGAGTGTGGTGAAAATGTCGAAGCGGCTAACAATTTCCCATTCTCTAATTGCATTCTGAATCATAGTTTAATTTTAATACATAATGCTCTTTCTATTTCCCTACATTTGGAGGCACATAAGTTTGAGTTACATTCACGACAGCGTACGATTAAAACACACTCAACTTTATGATTGATCAAAATCTGCGTAAAAACTGCACTTTTTCTGTCACGAGGCAATACTTCTGCTTTCTTTATCCATACATTTTTTAAAGTTTCTTGTAGATTATTGCTCTAAGTTTTTGTAGGTCTCGTTTTATTTTCTTGTACTTTCGCTTCTCACACCTTCTTAAGTAATCCATCACGCTGCATTTGTATAATATGCCTGACTCATCTCCGTCGGCTCCTCTCTATAAGTTCCTTGACTGGCTGGACGCCTAATTCTTCCTTTATTACATTAATACCAATCTTATCTAACTGTGTATTCGCTTACAACCTCATAGGTACTTCATTTCCATTGTTGATAATTTACTGAGAAGCTTCTTGGTAATAATTCTCAAGGTTAACATTGGCATATAAATTGTATTGTAAACACTCAATTTTGTTTTCCTCATATTTTCTTCCTAAATGAATGCGTTTTTCAATGCATGGTACAGTCTTGAATCGCTGCCAACTATTGTGTTGCTTGCTGATGGTCAGCGCTTTTATGTGTTAATACGCCTACGAATTTTAACGTATCCATTCGCTCTAGTTGTGTGTCATTTATTTCTGTATTGATCTTGGTGTTAGGTCGTCCCACAGAATATATCCTTTGTTTTTGAGGTATTGTTTTAAATTATTGCTTGCATTGCGGTACTACATTCCAATGTAAAATTTTTAGGTAGGTTTCTCTGTTCTCTGTCATTATTATATTAAAGAGCGTAGAACTTAATACTACACCCTGTCTTAGTACTACTTTTACTGTGAAATCGTTTGACGGTAGATTATTTGCTCTTATGTAGTTCCTACTCTTGCTATATAAATTCATTAATGTACCTTTACGTTGACATGTTTTTAATTTAATTCTATCAAATGTCTTCTCTAGGTCAATAAAAGCCATGTAGAATGATTGACCTGATCTTTTTGCTCTGTCCATTAACTGTTCAATGGTTAATACGTGGTCCTGAATACGTCGATACTTTATAAAACCACTCTGCTGTTCCTCAAGTGCTAATTTTTTTGTAGCACTTTTTTAAAGAAGTTCTTCACTGGATCTCTTGGTGCAGAAGTAGAACACTAAACACTTTAACCCACTGAACACCAAACAAGTTTTAACTAAAACACCGACGAGCATTGCTGTTGAAACGCGTCGGTGTATTAGTTAAAACTTGTTTGGTGTTCAGTGGGTTAAAGTGTTTAGTGTTCTACTTTTTTAAAGGTCTTTGCTACTACAGACATATGTCATATGTAGTGATTTGGTCATGTTCAGCCGCTTTACTATTTTTCAGTGTTCTTATTGCGTCAACGTCTTCATGTTTTTCAATGTTTGTGTGCTTGTCCGCTTGATGAAATAATACCGTAATTTTTTGTAAGTCGTTTACCTTTACTTCACTTGGTATGAGGAATAATTGAAGGTTAACTATTTTTAACTAAGCTGTTTGTTTCGAATTATTCTGGTGAAAAGTGAATTAATGTCTTAAATTCAAACGCATGCAGTTATTATGTAGTATCAGTAGTTTGCCTGCTAGCCCTTAACATTAAATCTTCAATCACACGTTGCGCCCGCTGTGCTTGTGACGGATTACAGTAGGTATGCAAGATATAGTATTAGTAACATGGGTTGTTGAGCAAAGGTTTTTGCGACCGTTATTTATTCGTAGAAATCTTGTCGTTGAGGTGTTGTCGTGTAAATAAGTTTTTACTTAACGTTTCGTTAGTACCTAGCTAGCTTTTTTAGGAAGTTTGTAAAGTCTGATGTTGTCTTGTCCTTCTTTAGTTTAGAAACACTTATCTGAGGATCTTTCTCCACGGCACGGTTATCAATAAAATTGCGTAAGTGAATTTTGTGTTGTTTTTGAGAGAAACTTCAATCAATTGAAATACTTGAAACTGCATAGGTACTAAGATAATTGTCCGCTTTATTATGGCACACAATCTATTTAATTATTGCATTTTCTTATCATAGTCAACAGATATTCTGTTAGATATAGTTTGTATTTGAGATTTAGTGGTTAGTACGCAATTTTAATGATGAATCAGTTGAGATAAACTAGAAGATACGAAGAAGGATCTTCTTTGTATTCTTTCCAATGCAGCACGTTGATACCCTATGGGAACCAAATTATGGATGCGTATTCAAGGCGAGACCGCACTAAAGCATAATATAAAGTTTTTATAACTAAAGCATTCGTAAAACTGCGAGTAGATCTAATAACAAAACCTAATAATTTTGAAGCAGATAGACACACAGCAGATATATGTATGTTCAGCGAAAGACAAGTGAGTGTCGAACAATACTCCCAAGTCTTTAATTTTAAATGAGTTGAGACTCTGTTATGTAGAAGTGGTTAGTGTGAAGTGGACAGGATTGGTACGTTTGGAGGAAGTGACAACTACGCATTTATTTACGTTCAACAATACATTATTATGTTTACACCATTGTTGAATTTTATTGAAGACTCTTTGTAGATGTATACAGTCGTCATCTCCCTCAACATTGCTATAAATTTTAAGATCATCGGCGTTACATAAATAATCACATTCCAGAGCCAGCAACAAGTCATTAATATAAATGTTAAATAGCAAAGGTCCTAGATTAGAACCTTGGGGAACTCCAGAAGATATTGCAAATATGTTCGATGGAAACGCATTGTAGAAAGCATAACCTCTTCGGTGATTTAGATAAGACTGTATTAATTGCAAGAACGATGAACACACGCCTATGTTATCTACTTTTGCGAGCAATATGTCGTGATTAATCGTGTCGAAAGCTTTCGAAAAATCGGTATAGATAACATCTGCTTGCCGTTGATCATCCAGTACAGAAGAAAGAAACTGAGTCATGCACGCTAAATTGGTCGTCGTTGACCGTCCAGAAATAAACCCGTGCTGATGAATCGACAGGTAGGGCTATATGTTCCTATAAATCTTATTATACAGAACATGTTCAATCATTTTCGCAAAATTTGGTATGATACTTATAGGTCTATAATTTTCTACTTTTGATAGATCACCCTTTTTATAAATAGGTATAAACTTACTGATTTTCCAAACGTCCGGAAATATAGAATGTTTGACACTTAAATTGAATATAATGCAGATAGAATTGCTAAGTGCATCAGCACATGCATGAACTAGAAAACTGGGGATTGAATCATCTCCAGCTGTCATATCCTCCTTCAGACGAAGAGAACTAGTTGCAACTTCTTCAACAGTAATACACCCCACGCCAAAAGACGAATTGTATGTAAATACTGAAGGAGGCGTAGAATTGTTTCTTGTGAATGTACTGGAGAACAGCTTAGCAAAGGCATTAACAATTGTTCGAGGTTGAGAGAGTTCTTCATTCTCAAAAAGCATGTGACCAGGTATTCTGCTATTACCCCTGGTGCTGTTAATAAACGACCAAAAAGTTTTCTGATTTGCGATAATTCCATTCTTAATTTCATGCAGGTAGTCGGCATAGGCTAATTGAAGTTCATGTTTCAATAAACCTCGAACTCTTTTAAATTCATCATGATAATACGGTGACCCTGGATGTTTCCATTTTCTGAAGTATCTCTCCTTCACCAGATGTTTGATGTAACTTGTATACCATACTGGATATTGGCGTTTATAATATTTAGTTTTGGGAACATAACGATCAAAACTAGAATACAACGCTTATATAAATCTCCACAATTCTATTAATGAGTTCAGGCAACAGGTATATTTCTTATTCAGGTTTACTAATTCAAGTTGTTTTATCATACTGATTAACAGGCGCTGCTCACATAAGTCTTCTGCAGGATATAATGGGTGAAATTCTAGACGATATTTCTTTGAAGAAAAGGGCCATTATGCTAAAGTGTGCAACTTTGAGGCATAGATTGATGTGAAGGTGCGACCTGTATTACGGTGTACTAGATCGCTTGATTTAAATTTCCTTCATTTCTTTCTTTGAGGATATTAAATTCTAGTGTACGCCGTACCTACACATACATACATCATCTCAATAAGCTGCACTGAATGTAGTAAATCAAGGAAGCCACCTAATATGAGTCAATGTTATGGTTTTTGAAAGTTCGAAGATTCTTCTGTGGAAGAGTTGTTATGAAATGATAGTGAAGATGATAGTTGTCACAATAGAGCGAGAGTAACATATCACTTCAACTTTTGCGTTTGTTGTGTGTTACTAAATTACATTGCTTACTTGTACAAAAGTGATGTAAATACAGTGCTTCGTATCCCCGCAACCGTTTATTTGTATATTTATGTGCATTCATACTTTTATGTATATTGTGAACCATACCAATCCCTTAAAGTTTGTGGCACATATTTTTTTAAATACATGCGGTATCACTAAATTCTTTTGATTCTGGTGAAAATATGTGTCAAGATTACAGTTATAATTGTATAATATAACAAAGAATATTGGATTTAAATGTACAACAGACAAAAAACAACATATTTAAAACTAAGAAATTCGTTTAAAGACAATGCCAAAATTGGATCAAAATCAGCAAACGGTAATAGTCAGTAAAATGTCTAGTAGCACACTTCTATTGTATAATCCATTTATCATTATAAGGTCTACTTCTCTGTCTCACTCAGCAAACGTAGTATTGTTTAATTATTGAACTTTAAGATCAACTATTGTCATTGCAATAAAAGAGATTTATTGTATTATGTTATAAGTTTTGAGTTAATGATGATATTATCTAATCAATAAACTGTCATAGGTATATAAGCATGCATCCGAATCTGAAAGGGTGTAGTATTTCCACACAGCGAAAAGATGCTTACTCAAATAATCTTGGGTGCGTTATTGGCTGCTACAGGTAACTATATTAACAATCAAATACGAAACCAGTGAAATAAGTTTTAAATTGTATGTTACAGCCTACGGACAGGTTCAAGAAGGCGATGTTCGTTTCTTTTTGACAAATGCACATACGCGTATGCAAGAATTTACATCATCTGGAATCAGTGCGTTGTCTTCTGAGAAAGGTAATAATTGTGTGGTAAAAGTTATCAGCCATGGTTGGGTAGATGATCATACTTCAAGTTGGTACGAACCCACATACACTAACTATCTATCCAGAGGTGTGTGTAACGTCATTGCTTTGGATTGGTCTAAACACGCTTCAGGATTATATTCCACTGCTGTGAATAGATTAGAAGCTGTAGGACGCTTAGCTGCGTTAATGATACTAGACTTTTCTGATGTACACAATATCCCATTGTCTAACTTCCATCTTATTGGACATTCTCTTGGAGCACATCTTTTTGGTTTTGCTGGTAAGTAAGAACATTTAAGACTAATTCACTCGATCAATTGATTAATACAAATATTTTTGTGGGTACTAAAATCTGTGTCCATTTAGGCACAAATGAATTCAAAGTAGTTAACCGCATATACATTCATCACTTTTCACTTATTCCATATTAAATATGATTGTCAAGCAAAATAAGTATTAAGTCAAACGTTCATTGTTTGCAAGTAATTACCTTGCTTAATATATTATTCAAAAATGTTTATGTTTCATATTTCTGTCGCATAAATAAAATGTTCTACAATTTTGGACAGCATTGTAATATATGCTTGTTTATGCCGTTAACATGTGCAAAAAAATAGATATTTATAAGAGAAACGCTGGGTATTGTAAAAATTACATATTTACTAATCTACGAATTGTGTTAATTTTAAAAGCAAAATTTAAGAAAATGCATTTACATAGTAATTATCCCAACTTTAAAATATTATTTAAGTACTTATATCTAAATATAAGTCAATATTTACATTGCAATAAATTTAAACAATATACGGGTGTGGTATACTTTGCAAATACTCGACGTTAGACTTTAGAAATATTATAGAATTAGGAAATGACATACAAAACATAATTCTTTAAACAACTTAAAAATGACTTAAGTATGTTTACTTAAATCACACGAAGTATCAAAGTAATTTCTTTACCTAACTTAAATGCAAAAGTAATAGATGAATCACAATTGTAACAACTTCTAGAGGTTTTATTCAATTTTACTTAAACAATTCAATTATTAAACAACTTAAATTACTTGTTGAGCGTAGGTCTTCAAGGTGTTGTAGTGTGGGTACCTACTGTACAACATCCGGAAGAGTTCAACGCAACTTAAAGTACTTGTTATTCTTGAATAAAATTATATTATTAGTTTTCAACAACATATGAACTTATGTAGCAGCATTAACAACCATACTCTATCTCATGTAGCACATATAATTTATTTACAACGGCTTGCTCGCGAATTTCTACCTCCAATTGGAAGATTATCGAAAGTAAGATAAAATTATTCTGGTAAGCTTTTATTAATCCTGAAATAAATTTTATTGCCGCTTGAGACAATAATACCTTTTAATAAGTAATGATTTCATCCAATCACTTTCAGGTAAAATCCCATGATTAATTTTAAGTGATTTTACATTTTCTAGGAAAACATATAATTCAATTAAGAGGTCAAAGAGTGGGCAGGATTACTGGATTGGATCCAGCAGGACCATCGTATGAAGGAAATCCCGCCAATAACCGTATAAGTTCAGACGACGCTGACTTTGTTGATATCATGCACACTGATGGTGGTGGACTGGGTATGAGAGCTTCTGTTGGTGACGTGGATTATTTCCCTAATGGTGGTACCTCAAGGCAAAATGGATGTGGTCTTTTGCAAAGTAAGTGTTAATCTATTAACTAAGATTAACATCTAACATTTTTAAGAGATGGTCTAAAATTATATGTCATAACAGTTTCGGTAGCAAACTTTAGTAATGTAAAGGAAACGAAAGAAAATATGTATAACTAAAATTATATAATTACTTTTTTTGTTTCAGTTGGTTGCAGTCACAACCGTGCTCCGCCATATTTTTATGAATCTATTATTTCTAATGGATTTGTAACTGCTCGTTGTGATAGTGAAAGTGATTTCAACAACGGCCGCTGCAACAATAATCTAAGAACCGTTATGGGTGAAAATGTCGATCTAAATGCCCGAGGAAATTACTACCTAAGAACTGCCAGTGGAGCTCCGTATGGTTTAGGATCACTCTAAATGTTACCAACTACATATTCATAAATTATGAATGCCAAAATGTACATGACTTAATATTAGATTTCAAATAAATAGCAAACAAATACAATCTCTTCCTTTAACAATACCTTTAACACATTTGATTATTATAGGTCTAGAAAGAACAGGTCCAACTTATAATATTCGAATTTTTATGAGCTATTGTAGACTTTCGATGCACTAAGTTTATGCTAAGTCAAAAACAAAAGTTGTGTAGTGTAGTTCGGTTTCCAGAATTCTAATCGGTTTACGAATATGAATGATTTTCCAATTTGAATTCAATGCTGCTACTGTGTAAGATGATATCACTTTCTTATTACTTCTCGATTGCGTGGATTTATCAACATTATATTAAAAATATCCGCCAATTTTCAAAAATACTGTGTTCGTTATATCAATTCTTTTAGTTACAGTTTACAGTAGCCATTTTTAGTTTTCTGAGGGTGAGAAATTGGTTACTAAGTATATTCATTGTAAAGCAATTTTCTACTTGCAAGAGTACGTTTTTGTTATATTACCATAAGCCTATCAGTATAGAACAACCCGCAAAACGTACGTTTTAATTCGTTTAGTAATAGTCACACCTTTATACATTGTTTACTTCTTATTTATAACAAATTCGTTGTAGATAAAAAAATATACCTTGAAATAAGTCCTTCTTTTACATCTAAAACTTCTTTCAAGTAGGTTCACCTACGGGTTTTACAGTATATCTATAGGTACAGGAATAATTTCTGGTAACGGAACCGCTTCGTCAAGTTGGCCCGCTCTCAACCTTGCACCGAGCTAATATCTATCCAAAAAGTCCTCCCCCATGTCTTACACCACATGTATAATAGCTTGCGCCCCTCTAGTTGAGTGATAATTCAAAAAAAAAATTGCAGAAAGGCGGATTAGAAGAAAATATAGGAACAGGAATGGTTTTTTACGCATATAAAAATAGGTTGGTGATTTTAATTTAGGTTGTTGGAAACCAAATCAAGTTTCACTATTGCATCCAATGCTATTTACAATATGCCGACTATCTGGGTTGTTCAACCTGTATATGAACTTGCAATTGCGGAAAAAGTGACTACTTTTTTAGGGTAAATATATGTTTAAACTACTAACTAAAATTAAATAAAATACTATAACTACTAACTTTCTGCAATGAATCATACTTTATCGGTTGTAAGCGCTCGCCTTAAGGGTACGAGGCATATGGGGCGGATAGCATATTTGTAGTGGGAGACATAATTAATCTAGCAGACGATAGAAGGTCATAGCATTCACTTTACCAGCGTTTGTAGACTCGGAAGTGTTTCGAGCTTTCTATCAATAGAAGTCACTGCTGAATATTGAAATTATATGAAATTGTGAAAACATTATTCAATTGGAATTAGTCATATCATATATTCATACAACAGATATACCTTATTGAATAAAGAAAGACCGTAAATACCCATGTTGTCAAATGTTGTACAACATAGTCTCTTACTTGCTACAGCTGCTAAATTTTTATTTTTTATTAGGAAATTCTTGACAGCAATTATTAATGTACGAAAACATCATACTACTACAAATATCAGTGATTTTAATTTAACTAGGTACCCATATGTAAAAAACCAAGAAAATGCCTATAATAGGCGCTCATGGTATAGTGTTGCCGATATATTTTTATGATAGTCTAAAGGGCAATTTTTTATATTTTTTACAGACAAAAATGCAGTTCCTTCGACCCAGTCATTTGTAGATTCACAATGTAGGTACAGGAACATCTAACTGGCACTAATTTCAATTACATATCAATCTAGCCTTTCTTTACGATATAAATAAGCACAAAACGCCAAGTTAACGGACTTACAGTAATTATTAGAATGCCGAAATAGACACAGCGCAGGCTGAGATTGGTTCGGAAATGTTATAAATATTGCAGTAACCACATGCCGTACAAGTGTTATCGAGCGTTACGTTTGTAGTGCCGATAACGAAATACAACTATAAGATCTACATTTAGGCGTGAAATTTTATATTTGAACTAATTCTATGTTTATATGAAGCTTTTCCTATTAACAATAAACTATAAAATGCAGAATAATGGTACTTGGTTTTCGATGTGTCTTCATATTTTTATAATTTATTATTATATGAGATACAGTGTATGTATACACTGTTGGGAAGTGACAAGCACGCCCTGTATAATCTGCACGCGTAAAGATTCATGCAATTTTAGCGGTGCATAGCGGTTTCCCCTAGACGAGTTTGGAATATTTCTATAGCTGCATTTTGTACTGAGCGGTTTCGACATGTGCAACATTCTGTCGACATTGACACCGACAATGAAAGGCCGTTCCAGTTATCTGAACGAGTTTGAGCGACGAATGGTTGTGAGTATGGCATGTGTATTCTTTGGTGAAATCGTGCGCCGTTTCGACCGGTCGTTGACGGCAGTGCAATGGGCATGGCAAGACAGAATTAGCAAGGACGTACACTCGGTTGATTTAGAATCGACTCAAACTGCCATAAAACCCGTTAAAAGTATGCTTTACTGCGGCCCCCGAATGCAAAGCAGTAATAGTATGGTCAACTGTATGTAAATTACTGTCTATGTATGTACAATATATTTTTCTATTAAATCCAGTTTCATATGCAAGGGATCATTTATAAATTCCTAAACCGATAATTTCTTAATGCGAGGTTAACATATGTATAGTTAAATCGCTATCGCATACAATTTCACTATAATTCTAAGTATTTATGTAATTAAGAAATTACATGAATAAGAATATGTATGGGGGCAAGATATAAAAGTCTATTACATATTAGGGTGGATCGAAACACGCGTTTTTTCTGCAATACAATTCTAATAACGCGGAAAACTTGCGCATAGGCGTCATTATAAATGAAAAAATATTAAAAATTTTTTTTTCAAAATTTGAAATCGCGCAGAAGGCCTAAAGTTATCAAAAAAGTCAAAATACCGGTAAATTAAAAAAAAAATGCAAAAATTACAAAAAATACATTTGTTACATTTGTTGTAATAGTGAAAAAAGTGTTTTTAAGAGTGTCCTTAACACATACAAAAAATAATTAAACCCATACTTGTTTTACTGAATTCGCGCAAAAGGTCTAAAGTTGCGGGTTTGAGGTAGTTAAACGCTGATAGCGCTTTGTCTTTCAACAAAGAAGCAATGTGTTCAGTTGGCATCTTGGACAGTAGTGGCGGCGGTGTTACCTTGCAGGTTGATCAATCAATTACTTCGGTATAGTCGTTTGCACTAAAATTTATTGAAGGTATTTTGAAGTCTCCTACGTAACCGTCAGCCGATGGCTCATTTCTGGATTTAAGGATCCTCCTGTAGCCAAGTTCTCTAATGTGTGGTCTCTCATCCATTATCATAGCCAACATAATATTTTTAGGGCGGCAACCCTGCTCGCAACTTTAGGTCTTTTGCGCGAATTCAGTAAAACAAGAATGGGTCTAATTACTTTTTGTATGCATTAACGACACTCTTAAAAACACTTTTTTCACTATTACAACAAAAAATGTATTTTTTTGTAATTTTTGCATTTTTTTTTTAATTTACCGGGATTTTGACTTTTTTTTTGGTAACTTTGCGCGATTTCAAATTTTGAAAAAAATTTTTTTAATATTTTTTTATTTATAATGACGCCTCTGCGCAAGTTTTCCGTGCTATTAGAATTATATTGCAGAAAAAAAAACGCGTTTTTCGATTCACCCTATTACACATACTTTAGAGAATGAATGTTCGCATGATGGTGCAGAAAATGTCCTTCAGAACCAACCAATAATTCAAAAGTTTTTTCTGTGTATTAATTTGTTTTCAATTTGACTGCCTTTTCGTTTACCTTCTCTATTATTTGAAATAAATTATTATTTGTTTACTGTGTGTTTTGTTATTAATTCTCGAATAAAATCAGTGTTTTTAACGAAACAAACTTAAGATGAACATAGATTCCTGTCTATCTGCTTCGATAAATAATTTTTATGGTTCTAAAATTGATTTGTATTATTATTTTATTTGCGTTTATATGTCATTAATGGTAATGGGTGTTGGCAAACGCTATACTACGTAATAACGCAGGTATTAAAAGTATCTCAAAAAGAATATATTTCTGCAGCGATCTTCCCATTCATTTCACATTACGTAGCTATTTTACCTGCTCATAAGCAAATTGCTTTATTACTACAAACATCCAGTTAAATGTTGAAAGTTTCTGTGTGCGACGTTAGGTCTACGTCGCTTGCCGGGTGAGTCGATTTTAAATCAACCGAGTGTACGTGCTTTCAACCGCCAGCGGAGCGGCTTCGCATGACCCTATGGTCATGCGAAGACCGTGCCTTTCTGTTCAGCGCTATAGCATCGCGTACGTCTTTCTCAAGCCAACTTGGAGTGATTTGACCATCAGGAAGGGAAGGTGTATTTACTACGCAAACTGTACTAGAGCGTTTGCTATAAAGTGGACTACGAGCATGCCGTGCGTTGCAGCGGATACAACTGGCGAGCAGCCGTACACGGCGCCAGTGGGTCGAGGCGAAACATCGGTGGGTTACCGAGTAGAGACTAGGTATAGAGGTATATAGAACGCTTACGTGCTGTGTGCGCAGCTTTTTGAGTTGGGGGCCAACGGATATCGAAATGAATTCTTACACAACATGAAACATACACTACGGAGGTTTTGAAATGGAGTAAAAGGAAGATCTAGTGACACACAGATAAGCAAAAAAAGGAAACGTTAGAAAAGAAAGTAGAGAATGAACGAAAAGCCATCTGAAAAAAAAACTGAAGGAGAGCAGATACTTTACTGAAAGAACAATATGGGTAATATAATAATAATATTGAAGAAATTTAACAAAAATAATAAAATATAAAGGTTTAAAGTATTGGTTACGGATGGGAAAAGAAAACGAAGCTTATTTGAACCATTGAACGAAAGAAGAAACGCAGGTGAAACATACTGCGAAAGGATGATTTCATGCACACATACACAAATATTTTAGTATCGTATAAATCTTTTAGCATAAATCTTGGAAAATTAATTGTCTTTATTTATTTTAAACTTACAATTACATTACGAACACTGCAATATGTATATGAAAAATAATAATTGCTACTGCATTACACACTATTTATTTACCGTTTATTATGAAGCTATGAACTTCTATTTGATTAGTATTTTATTGTGTGAACTTACAAGGCCACTGATAAAACTCTTCCAGCCAAAATATAATGTCATATTATTAGTATAACTACTTTTTTATGTATTTGAGTAAATAAATTTTCAAAGCCCGCCATAATCCCCACCCTAATGGTGTCACAATGGTGACCTTCAAATGATCGCACTTTTTGTAACCTATTAGCATTCTATATACCTCTATATCTATGGTAGATACACATTTTGTTTCTTGACGAATCCAGATTCGAATGGAGCGTCGGTGGTGCGCATCGGAGAAGCGGTGAGCATCAATTCGAGCTGTACATCTAATTAGGTACACCATATCCACCATCACCAGGATATTATGGTATAGGATGCGATTACATGCGGTGGACGCATACGTTTGCTGCGTGTACAGCAGAGGTATAGATTCCCTGCGAAATAATAATCGGTTGCAGTAGTCCAGGGAAAAGTATCGATATGTCGTCCGGTACTCAATATTATTACTCGTATCGGTTCCGTAATACGTTGGATAACGACGGTATCTACAACTTTACTGTCCTACCCCAAGTAGGAATTTGTAACCGAGGTTACAATGCGACCAAAGTTCATGTTGAAAGGTTTTTGTGCCGTAATATTATAGTCAATATGGTAACTCACGTCATACTAAGACCTGATTGTTACTGTAATATAACTATCAAATAAATTTCATTAACAATCAGTGCTATTTTAGTTACAGACGAGTTGCATTTGTACTTCCCTTGTAGTAACATGTGACGGTACCGTGTCTACAACGTTTTAATACCGGTTCAGAAAAAAAAGTGTCAAGTAGGGATATTTGTCACCGGTTACAAAAATCCTGTAGCAAATACAGTTGCTGGCACGTGTGAGAGTGGTGTAAGTAATGACTTTTACACCAAATTGCAACTAATCCGTTGCACAACCTAGGTTGTATTACCATGATACGACCGTATAGACACCAAAAATTGCTGCTTGGGACGCTATCAGTTTCCTGTTCAACTCGTTCGTCTGCCAGAAAAAATTAAAAACCATACATAAATATGTAATTATTTATTAACCCATAAAGAGCAATTAAGTAACAATGGGAACAATGTAAATATAAAATACATATGTGCAATTGCTGGGTAGTAGCAGGTACCTACATTTCTGTAGAGGTTAACATAAACAAGCATTTACACGCGTATATGTGGATAAGGCAAAGAAACTGGTAAGCTATAATATAAAAATCTTGCTCAAATTCTTGGCCGTTTTTAATTCCGATCATCTATACTAAATTATCGAGCGTTTTTCAACATCGTATAATATAAATTCTTGTAATATGGAGCTTGTGCGTCTGAGATCTGCCCTTGTTGGTGTCTCGTTATCGCCCGATAGAGGTCATGGTGTTTATCTTCTGAGTTTCTGTCGAGATATAACGGGTACGGGGGAATTCGTTTGTTGGTTCATACTCTTGTATCACACACTGATGAGAACAAATAAGTTCGAAACACGTGTCTGTGTGTCAGGATTGAACTTCACTTGGTCTTGATATCTGATACCAAAAATGTCGGTGTCGTCCAGCTCTCGTATAAGGATACTAACACAATGTTTATGAAATTCTCGAATGCATTTTAACAATATGCAAAACACTACATTTGTAATTGCTATTGATTAATTTAGTTTTTGAAAACATTCAAAGAATATTTTTATTAAGAATTTGTTTATAGTTTATAAGTTTAGTTATATAAGTTTATAATAGGTGTGTTCATACAATCAGACGATTAGAATCAGCTGCGCGATCAATAGAAATTGTGTATATCGAAACTGACTGAACGAATAGGCATAATAAAAGTAAATTTATTCTTCATATTTTTCAATTTCTGAAGTATTTCCACTTGTAGGTCAATGAAACAGCAAATTAATTAAATACCAATTTATTCCAGAACATAAAATTATGTTTTCGTTAATAAGACTTCTTCAGTGGAAGAAATTGGCCTTTAATATGTGTCAAAATACTAATAAGCTAATAATATAAATGGCCATGCCTATCAACAAAAATATCGAAGAAACAAAGAAATCATTGATATATCGAATTATAATTACATTCTTAAATAATATTAATGGATATATTAGTGTAAATTTAATATAACTATAAAAATAAAATTGAATTGAATTATTCGTATATCAATGTATTTTTTATCAAGTTCTAACAATTCTGTTCAAGAATTAGGGAAAAACATGGCAAAAAAACTTAGTCGAGAGCTTAAAATTAATAAAATTCAGGTGTGAATTAAATTAATATAATAATTAACGAAAACATAAGTTTATATGTTCTGGAATAAATTGCTATTTAATTAATTTGCTGTTTCATTGACCTACAAGCGGAAATACTTTAGGAATTGAAAGATAAGTACATAAAGGTCATAACATTAACATATGTAGATATATTAATTTTATTCTTCATCATACAACATATCATAACAGAACATTTTTAAAACTGCAAATTAGTTAAAAACAATTACCATGCAAAATGCAACTATGCATATTTTTATAATCCGTTTATGGCTGCAAATATAAGGTATATTTTGCTGTATCACTTTCAAAACAAACAATAATATAATTTAATTGAACTTCAGGATCAACTGTAGTTATAGCAATAAAAGGAGATTTATTGCATGTTTTAAGATTTGCATTAATGGTTGTATTATCTAATCAACAAACCTTTATAGGTATATAAGAGTGCATCTGAATCTGAAAGGGCGCAGTATTTCCACACAGCAAAAATATGTTTATCCAAATAATCTTGTCTGCATTATTGGCTGCTACAGGTAATTATATTAACAACCAAGTACGAAAACAGTGAAATAAGTTTTAAATTGTATATTACAGCCTACGGACAGGTCCAAGACGGCGATGTTCGTTTCTTTTTGACAAATGCAAATGCGCGTATGCAAGAATTTACGTCATCTGGAATCAGCGCGTTGTCTTCTGAGAAAGGTAGTAATTGTTTGGTAAAAGTCATCAGCCATGGCTGGGTAGATGATCATACCTCTAGTTGGTACGAACCCACATACACTAACTACCTATCTAGAGGAGTGTGTAATGTTATTGCTTTGGATTGGTCTACACACGCTTCAGGATTATATTCCACTGCTGTGAATAGATTAGAAGCTGTAGGACGTTTAACTGCGTTAATGATACTTAACTTTTCCGATGCACACAATATTCCACTATCAAATTTTCATCTTATTGGACATTCTCTTGGAGCACATCTTTTTGGTTTTGCCGGTAAGAAACTTTAATAATAGTTTCACTCAAACAGATATCCATGCATTCCTATTTTTGTGAAGTAGGTATGTAACAAACAAGAAACACCAATTGAATACATGAATTCAAAACAATGAAAAGTATACACATTCATTACTTTTCACTTAATCTTCATTAAATACAGTTGGTAAGCAAATTAAACGTTGATTGATAAATTATTTAATATTGGATAGAATTATCAAATTTATCAAATTCATGCCGCAAATACCTGTAAAAATTAAGTAGATATTTATAAAATTGTCTAACCTATGAAATGTTTGAATAAATTATACACACTTACGTCAAACCTCCAAAAAATATGCCAAAAATGCATTTATTTCACAACTATCTCATATGTAAAGTATTTCTTCAATATTTACATCTAAATTGATAAGTGAATTGTATTGGGGCGCCAGAAAATTAATATCTCTTCAAAGCAATAATTTCATCTAGTGCTTCTCCCATCTCCAAGGCAAATTCAAATGATTACTTTAAATTTAATTGTAATTAATATTATCTTTGTTAGGAAAACATATAATTCAATTAAGAGGTCAAAGGGTAGGCAGGATTACTGGATTGGACCCAGCAGGACCATCGTATGAAGGAAATCCTGCCAACAACCGTATAAGTTCAGATGACGCTGACTTTGTTGATATTATGCACACTGATGGTGGTGGATTGGGTATGAGAGCTTCTGTCGGTGACGTAGATTATTTCCCTAATGGTGGTACCTCAAGGCAAAATGGATGTGGTCTTTTGCAAAGTAAGTGGCAACGTATTAACATAAGTACTAAGATTTGACAAGACATGTAAGAATTTTATAAGTGATCTATAAGTATATTTGGATTAGTATTTCCAGAAAATTATTTTTTGTTGTAATTTGGTAATGTTTCATGAAAAACAAATAAATAAAAAGACCATCATAAAGGCTTTTGCCCATTTTGAGGTTATATTTAATAACAAAGATTCATATTCATATTGGTATATTTGAAGTATGTTTTGTAAAGTTAAATTACGTTAAATCAGTTTTGTCTACATTCTTAAAACCGATTCTATATAATTAATATTTTCTTTTTCAGTTGGCTGCAGCCACAATCGTGCTCCGCCATATTTCTACGAATCTATTGTATCTAATGGATTTCTAACTGCTCGTTGCGATAGTGAGAGTGACTTCAACAATGGCCGCTGCAACAGTAATCTAATAACCGTTATGGGAGAAAATGTTGATCAAAATGCCCGAGGAAATTACTATCTAAGAACTGGCAATGGAGCTCCATATGCACTAGGATCACTCTAAATACCATCAGCCACATCCCTTAAAAGAGTGACTGCGAAAATGTACAAAACCTAACATCACGTTTTAAATAAATAACAAAGAATATAATCTCTTAGTTTTTTTTTTGTAAGAATGCATTGAGCATTTTTAAATACAAATGATAAAATTTGAGTTTCTATGAGCTATTGTACGCTTCGAATGCAAGTCGCTGCTTTGTCGAACATTTTTTTTTAGTTGCATTCATATATTTTCTATATATTTTGAAATTTACATAAACGCAACCGCTGAATGCAAAGATAGGAAACAACAGAATCGTCGATTTGGTAAGATTCCGAGACTGTGTCCGAAATTACTTCCTAGCTAGACACTACTTGCTTATATCCGTAAACCGCAGGGAACATGTTTGTAAACTACAAGTCCTACGATTGCATGTGAAGTTATAAAACTTCGTAAGTAGTAGATTTGTCACTCTTATAAAGGGATAGTAAAGAGACCATGTAATAAAAAGCGCCAAATTAAGCATATGAGATACTGACAATAAAATAGAAGTGATAAATTTTTAAATTGATTATATCACTAGCTCCCTTCTCACGTCGAGGTGCATATTCTTTTAACTCTCTTAAATCAGATGTACCAAATACAGGTGTCTTTAGTACTGCATATAACCTTTGGGCCCTTATTAAATATAAACATAACATACCAAATATTAATCATCTATTTATCATTTCTCTTTATTTAGCAAATTTTAAGAGCAAATCAACTTCATCTCTTTTATCTTCAGCATGTGCATATTTTTTCTCAGGACGATTTCTTCATCGATTGCCTTTTTGTCTATGGCTAGTTGAGACAAATGCGAATAATTCAAATTGTTTAACAAATATTCTATTTACAGACTAACCTAATTTTTCAGGGCAATGCGTATTAACATGTATGTATATTATGTGCGGAATAGAAGATTCTCTTACCAATAAGTGCTCTCTCTCTCTTTCCTCTCCCACTTATTTCTGTTTATTTCGTTTATTAGCCGCTTCACTGTTATTGTATAGTGTATTTGTATTCCCTGATGGAATTTTATTCTACTCTGAAATTCACTTCGTTCTGTATGTATTTTATATTATACCATTAATTGCACATAAATTTTTGTGTACTATGCACTTTTAAATTTATAATTTCTCTGATGCTTTTTGCTTTAGTTAAAACCCTTGCACGTTAGTATATCTTATATTATTTATATTTATATTTAATGGAGGATGTATGAGGTGTCAAGGACACCTGTGTTATATTTTGTACGCTTTATTTAAAGACAGTCAAATAATAATAATAACTCTACTTTGATACTTTAGTGGTACTTTTGGCAATTAGATGGCATGGATGGAATAAGTCAAACTCCAATATACAACAGAAAATACAAAAAAACATATCCGAGCTCACAGATTGTTAAAATGTGACAAAAATTTATTAATACTTACCCCAACTAACGTCATCTTTAATTCAACCTTAATGGTATTCCCTGACTGCGAATTGTTAATTCTACAGGAAGCTATGTTGGAGAAAATCGCAGAGTATGCAGAAGCGTAGTGAACGCGTAGCAATGCATCCGTGTTTAAAATGTTTTTCAGTTGTACCACGAGATAATAAACTCAAAACGATGCTTTTGAATATTTACATCCAATTCTTATCATTTAGCATTGCATAAAAAAGCTAATCTCCTTAATCTACTTTCTAACATACTTTCATCCAAGATTAAGATACTTAGATTGTACAGTTTCTCAATTCTATCCTATAAAAAATCTATCGCCTTCCTTTCTGAACTTGGTTTTCTGTAGTTTCTCAAATTTCATGTAAATGCGGAAAAGCAACATCGTAAGTGGGTCTACAGCCGCGGAAGTAATAATATCTCATGGCTAGCCAATGCCTCCTATAATTGAGATCAACTGTTGGGGACGCTAAGGCATAAATTATTATTATTATGTATTTCAATATAAATAACTAAGTTACCTTGAGAATCAATTCAGTATTTGCTATTCAAGAGTATATCACATGTGGACGTAATCTTCTCCAGTTATAACACTATTTGAAAAATGGTATTGATCCTGATAGTTAATCTGCGAATAGTAAGTAAATAATTACAATTTATGTTTGAAAAAATATAAATATAAATTATATAGTGTTTCTATGTTTTTATGTGTTACATCTGATCTTTTCTAGACCTCCATTATTTGTATTTGTAATTTTATTTAATTTAGTAAATACACATTGTTTTTATCACTGAGTACCTTTCTTTATCAATTGAAATACAAAACAAACTAAGATTTGGTATTTATAGTTTTCGAACTGGGAAGAAAGATCTAATAGGCACATAAACATACCTTCTGGAGGTTTTAGACATTTTAAAGACGAACTTACTGGTAAAACAGTACAAACAAATCTATTAAAACATTGTTCAGTGCTGTTAGAGCACATCTTTTTGGTTTTACCGGTAAGAAACTTTAATAATAATTTCACTCAAACATTTATCAATGCATTCCTATTTTTGTGAAGTATGTAACAAAATAACACCAATTGAATACATGAATTTAAAACAGTGAAAAGTATAGGTACACATTCATTACTTTTCACTTAATCTACATTAAATACAATTGTTAAGCAAATTAAACGTTGATTAAAATGTCGGTTTATTACAGTCGATCAGGTTGCTTGATAAATTATTCAATATCGGATAGAATTATCAAATTTGTCAAATTTATGCCGTAAATACTTGTAAAAGATTAAGTACCTCTAGCAAATACGTCAAAAATAGTAAATTACATACTAAGGTTGAGAAGTTGACTATTATTGCCCGAGTGGCCATGAGGGCAATATAAGTCTTCTCAACCGAAGTATGTATACTATTTTTTGCACTAGTAGTCTAATTGGTCTTTAAATTTAGCAAATTTTGGGATGATTAATTATAATTTTTCATCCGCAGTTTTTCTGTACAGACGTTCATTATTCAGCGTATAATGTTGTTTTATCTCTGGATCGCAATCTGTAGTTGTCAATCTCTTCCGTCATTCAGAGCATCTAGTCTTGAGACTGGATATATAACCCAGTAATCGATTTTAATTACTCTTGAGGCAGCTAGGGCAATATTCCGGCTTAAAGCATCGACAGGTTTAATGCGTTGTTCCGGTCTATGTCATATTTCGAAATCATAATCCTGTATACTAAGTCAACGCGAGTTATATGCAGTACTAAATCATGTTTTATGAATATTGATCGTACCGTAACTCAATTTGTTACTACCGTGAAGTATATGCCAGTTAGATAGATTTTACGTCGTTTTATAGAACCTCCTATTACTAAAGTTTCCAGATCATAGGAATAATATATGCTCTTATCTTTGTTTATTGTTTTACTTTAGTTACTTCTTCTACTGCTATTCCTATTGATGATGAGTCCCTCGAAGAAATAATTCAAGAGATTAGAGAAAGAGATAAGAGAAAAACCAATATTATTATTTATGGTGTCGCCGAAAATTGATCAGCTACGGGAACAGAACGTCATTCAGAGGATAATAAAGAAGTTGGAAAGATTTTGGATCAGATCTCCGTCCCTCGTGGATCTTCAGTCTCGCGACTTGGATTTTTTTATGTTTCCAGAACAGTGCCAAGACCTATTAGAGTGACTCTAAACAATGAAACAATGGTGCGTAATTAAAAATTCAAAAAAATTACGTGATAATACTACTTTTAAAAATATTCATATTGTATCTGATCGTACCTCTAGTGCCCTAAGCAAAGTAAATATTATAAAAAAGTTGAAAAGGAGTACTAGCTGTACAACATTAGGTGTAAAGGGAATTAATGGGATTGCAGCTATTGGCGTTAGAATTAAGAAGACATGAACCTTTTTTCGTAGCGTTTTTATGAACGCAAAATAGAAAAAATATATTGTATTAAAATTTTACCTAATACGAAGCATGACTACGGGAATTATTTGACAAATGAATCAAAGTGTAATAAAAAGTGACAATTTGGATAGTACTGAAAAAATAAAATCCCCCAATTTGTATCTGCACGTATTGTAAATGTAATAAAAACACAAAACCTTTGTGTAAATACTTTAATGCATCGTTTAACCGTCTAATACAACAGCTCCGTGAAGTTGGCACCACAAAGTGGTCAAAAATCGACAAAAATGCTAGAAAGGATTGACCATTTATTGACCACTATTGACCATCAGCGATTTCGATTGACCACCTCTTGTTTAGGCTACAGCCGCTATACCCATATTTTGGGGTCTAATGGCGAAAATGCTAAAATTAGCCAATATAGACATTTTGTTTATCGGATACGATTGACCATCGTTTGACCATGTTTGACCACCCTTCACATTTTCAAAATTTTCAAAAAAATTTTTTTTCGATTTTTTTTTTACTGCAAACTCTAAAATTTTGTTGCAGTATAGGATTGACCAACGTTTGACCATGATTGACCACCAAAAAATTTTTTTGAATACTTAAAAATATTCGAAAAAAACGAAACAAACAAGTTCATATCTCCAATGAAATGACATCAAACCCAGATAATGTCGTAATCTCTTGCGTCGCATTTTTCACAAATTTTGAGAGGTGGTCAAACGCTTAATATAATAGAACTTATTGCCTCGTGTCTCTAGACCACAGAAAACTGAAAATTGTCGTTTGACCACCCTCTGATTAAATTTTATCCGATCTTAAAGTTACGTATAACAGTTTCAAAGATTTTCGCATTTTTCACAAATTTTGAGAGGTGGTCAAACGCTGAAAATAATATAACTTATTGTCTCGTGTCTCTAGGCCACAGAAAATTAAAAATTATCGTTTGACCACCCTCCGGTTAAATTTTATCCAGATCAGAGGCAACATTTGTTAAAAGATACAGCCAAACATCTTTAGTTCGACTCCCATAGCTCAAAATTCTCCGTAAATCAAATTTTGGTGGCAAATGTTTAACAATTTATAATAATAATAATATATATAATATAATTGCGTATATAGGTATTATACAACTAGGCTTTATTTCCTTTTTTATTTTCTGAACTTTTAATAATTTCTTACACATATCGTTATGTATTTCCCAGACTCCTGTTGCCTCTGATCTGGATAAAATTTAACCGGAGGGTGGTCAAACGATAACTTTCAGTTTTCTGTGGTCTAGAGACACGACACAATAAGTTCTATTATTTTCAGCGTTTGACCACCTCTCAAAATTTGTGAAAAATGCAA
This sequence comes from Holotrichia oblita, assembly GCA_023690525.1. Lineage (NCBI taxonomy): Eukaryota > Metazoa > Arthropoda > Insecta > Coleoptera > Scarabaeidae > Holotrichia > Holotrichia oblita. Next base: position 91,636,946 of record CM043019.1, on the reverse strand, counting down.
AAAACTTTGAAACTGTTATACGTAACTTTAAGATCGGATAAAATTTAACCGGAGGGTTGTCAAACGATAATTTTCAGTTTTGTGTGGTCTAGAGACACGAGACAATAAGTTCTATTATTTTCAGCGTTTGACCACCTCTCAAAATTTGTGAAAAATGCAAAAAACTTTGAAACTTTTATACGTAACTTTAAGATCGGATAAAATTTAACCGGAGGGTTGTCAAACGATAATTTTCAGTTTTCTGTGGTCTAGAGACACGAGACAATAAGTTCTATTATTTTCAGCGTTTGACCACTTCTCAAAATTTGTGAAAAATGTAAAAAACTTTGAAACTGTTATACGTAACTTTAAGATCGGATAAAATTTAACCGGAGGGTGGTCAAACGATAATTTTCAGTTTTCTGTGGTCTAGAGAGACGGGACAATAAGTTCAATTATTTTCAGCGTTTGACCACCTCTCAAAATTTGTGAAAAATGCAAAAAACTTTGAAACTGTTATACGTAACTTTAAGATCGGATAAAATTTAACCGGAGGGTTGTCAAACGATAATTTTCAGTTTTCTGTGGTCTAGAGACACGACACAATAAGTTCTATTATTTTCAGCGTTTGACCACCTCTCAAAATTTGTGAAAAATGCAAAAAACTTTGAAACTGTTATACGTAACTTTAAGATCGGATAAAATTTAACCGGAGGGTGGTCAAACGATAATTTTCAGTTTTCTGTGGTCTAGAGAGACGGGACAATAACTTCTATTATTTTCAGCGTTTGACCACTTCTCAAAATTTGTGAAAAATGCAAAAAACTTTGAAACTGTTATACATAACTTTAAGATCGGATAAAATTTAACCGGAGGGCGGTCGAACGATAATTTTCAGTTTTGTTTGGTTTAGAGACACGAGACAATTAGTTCTATTATTTTCAGCGTTTGACCACCTCTCGAAATTTGTGAAATATGCAAAAAACGACGTTAAGAGGTTATAACATTATCTGGGTTTGATGTCATTTCATTGGAGATCTGAACTTGTTTTTTTCGTTTTTTTTTTCGAATACTTTTTTTTTCAAAAAAATTATTTGGTGGTCAATCATGGTCAAACGTTGGTCAATCCTATACTGCAACAAAATTTTAGAGTTTGCAGTATACGTAACTTTAAAAAAATTCGAAAAATTTTTTTTTTTGAAAATTTTGAAAATGTGAAGTTTGGTCAAACATTTGGTCAAACGATGGTCAATCGTATCCGATGAACAAAATGTCTATATTGGCTAATTTTAGCATTTTCGCCATTAGACCTCAAAATATGGGTATAGCTTTGGCTGTAGCCTAAACGGATAAAAAAGGTGGTCAATCGAAATCGCTGATGGTCAATAGTGGTCAATAAATGGTCAATCTGTTTTCTAGCATTTTCGTCGATTTTTGACCACTTTGTGCTAAGCCAACTTCACGGACCTTAATACAACTTCTATTACAATACTAATTTCAACTAAACTGACCAAAGATTGTGGAAAAGATGAGTCATCATGCTACATCATAGTAGATATCGTTATTTCAAATACATGCTACTGATATCAATAATATATAACAGCTCAGATATTGTTACTATAAATCCGTTTAACCAAATATGTAATTATAAAGAAACAAAATAACAAATATAATAATGTATGTAATTTTCTAATACTCGGCTATCCTGAAAATCTTCACATGCGTTTTTGTCCAGCTCACTACCTGCTGTTAGTAGGTAGTTTATTCCTGTAAAGTATAAGTAGACATTAGCAAATGAAAATGTTCGGGGGAGGGAACACATCCGTTAGTCACTCGTAATTGATGAATATGTAATATCTTCCTTGAGATTCAAGATTTTTATCGTGCATCTGCCCAGTAAGACTATTTAGCTCTCCTAGAGGCATTCAGCTATTGTTTTTCATCCACTCGGTAAAAACTTGGTCCATTCGATCGAGAAATTTAGACATTTTTTAATGTATAACACTTTAATTGTTTTGGTTAATAACTCAGATCATCTGAAGATTTTCAATTAGTTTTTTGTTATCTCTACTACTTGGCTTATCTAGACGCATTTAGACGGAGTTCTCAATCCGCCAGGTAAAGCACTTGGCGTACTTTTTTATAAGGTGAAATATGGGAGAACCGGTTATAAATCACCCAGATATGTATATACTACGCTAACATTCAAAACAATCAAACATGTATTCAAAAAAAAAGAAGAGAGTTGAATGGGGCTTCCAGTACGACTGTATAAAAATATTCTAATCTCACCCTATGCTATCGTTGACTTCCGTTATCTTAAAAATAAGTTATTTTGCCATTATTGTTACCTACTGGCACTAATGATGTTTATGAACATTACCCATATATGTACGTACATACAGTAATAGTAAAGTATATCACAATATGGGTATGGAGAACGGTCGAAATCGGATGGTTTTCCGTTCGAAGACAATTGTTTGAAGCAAGAGCGAAAAGCGACGACTTCAATTATTGTTATTTCAAATGAGAACGGTAATCCTATATAACGTTCGATATGCTTATAACGTTTTTTGCGCGATTAGAATCTCTAGAATAATAATAATTTTTATAAAGTAATTTGTGAAAATCACGAAGATTGTAACTGAAACCGTTGGATGGCTGCTTGAGATTCCATGGTTCTCCTAGAGGCATTCAGCTATGGTTTTGCTCCAAACAAGTCATGTGTGTTTTTGATACTGTCGTTCATAGTTCTGTTTGGTGGTTCATTTTTTAATTCACTTAACGTTCAGTGAAACGGTAATTACATTACTTACCGTTTTGTTACACATAGCAACCAGTAATAGCAACTTACCGTCGTAGAAACAGACACGGTAAACTGATCAAAAAAACAACCAATCAAAAAAAAAAAATATTATTATAATAAAGAACGCACCTTGTAAACATAATTAATTATTTAGGTTACGAGATAAGTGAACATGGAATTCATCCTGAGTGAAATAAAATTATGAGCAGGGATTTTTAACTTTTCTGTATTAAGACAATTTCTTGGTCTAAGTTCGTATTTTAGGAAATTTATTAAAGATCATGCAATGGATCTCTTAAAGAAAAATCTTCATGGCAATCAATTTCAAAAGAATAACAGGCCGACTCCAGTACCAAGTTTCTTTTTACGCGTAGGCCATTGCTCAGTATTTATGGTTTAAATTTTCACACATGCCAGTATCAAATGCATTGGGAGCATATAACTTGCGACCTGTAATGTACTAAATAATAATAATAACAATAATAATTTATTAGTCCAACAACTAACCAATTACAGGACTTATACTATATTATACATACTTAAAACGAAACAATTATACAACTCAAGTAAAAACAAGAGTTGTAGAAAAAAAGTAGTAAATGCTAAATTAAGTATAATCTACACCTCAAAAGTATGCATAAACCATTAAGTAAGCAAACGACGTAAGTAAATATACAAACATTTTCATATAAAAAAATCAAAAAACAAATACTAATAATTAGAAAGGTATTACGTTAATCAATATTTCCAAATATTTTGTTGACATTTTTAGCCATATGTGTAACAGGTGATTTAGATAACACATTTGTTCTAGCTCTAGGAACTCTGAATAATAGGTCACTACGTGTACTACGTGCAGGTACGTGAATATCAAAAAGATTTAGAAGTGCAGGACAATCAATTTTATTATATAATAAGTTTGCGCTATGAAGATTTCGGCGTTCAGATAAAGAATGAAAATCACACTGAGACAATAAAATCGTGTAATCCACATGGCGTTCCGGATATGTACCATTAATCCTAAATAGAAGATACTTTAAGAATCTTCTTTGTATTCTCTCTAATGTAGCATGCTGATACCCGTAGTATGGGAACCAAATTATGGATGCGTATTCAAGGCGAGATCGCACTAAAGCATAATATAAAGTTTTTATAGCTAAAGCATTCGTAAAACTGCGAGTAGATCTAATAACAAAACCTAATAATTTTGAAGCAGATAGACACACAGCAGATATATGTATGTTCAGCGAAAGACAAGTGAGTGTCGAACAATACTCCCAAGTCTTTAATTTTAAATGAGTTGAGACTCTGTTATGTAGCAGTGGTTAGTGTGAAGTGGACAGGATTGGTACGTTTGGAGGAAGTGACAACTACGCATTTATTTACGTTCAACAATACATTATTATGTTTACACCATTGTTGAATTTTATTGAAGTTTCTTTGTAGATGTATACAGTCGTCATCTCCGTCAACAGTGCTATACATTTTCAGATCATCTGCGTAACATAAATAATCACAGTCCAGATCCAGCAACAGGTCGTTAATATAAATGTTAAATAGCAAAGGTCCTGGATTAGAACCTTGGGGCACTCCAGAAGGTATTGCAAATATGTTCGATGGAAAACCATTGTAGAAAACATAGCCTCTTCAGTGATTTAGATAAGACTGTATTAATTGCAAGAACGATGGACACATGCCTATGTTATCTAGTTTTGCGAGCAATATGTCGTGATCAATCGTGTCGAAGGCTTTCGAAAAATCGGTATAGATAACATCCGTTTGCCGTTCATCATCCAGTACAGAAGAAAGAAACTGAGTCATGCACACTAAATTGGTAAATTATTAACTGTCAATTGGGTGTTAATATCGAATGAAATTTTTAGAGAAGGACAATGTGAGTCCTCAGGTAGTAACGGATCTAAATCATGTGTTATTTCCTAGCTCCACTCCAGGTTTGTCAATACCAAATCGAGTAAACGTCCATTAGCATTAGTAGTAGTATTAATCTGTCGAAGATTGAGAGATTCCATAAACTGATTAATAATTATGGATTTTCTATCGAATACATTACAATTCAAAAATGGGGCATTAAAATCACCCACAATAATTTCATTTTTACCAAGCAAAGTAACTGCCAGCGCACCAAATAATACATCATAATCCTCACAATTTACATCTGGTGGTATATATATAGTTAAAATGTATACTGTATTAAGCTGAAAGCGACATTTGCATGACACAACATCAATAATTGGCAACAAATTACTAATAACAATTATATCATCTATAGATGTGTCAAGTTAATTCGAAAATGCAGCAAGAACACCTCCATCGGTAGACCGCGCAACTAAAGAAAACTTTCTGTCAGATCTGAACACGTTAAACCAGGAATTGAATATTTCGTTACTATGAATGTCACTATTCAGCCACGTTTCGGTAAATAAGATAATTTCAGAATCAACAGTGTTACAGTATAACTATTTTTGGAATATCATTTGAATATCGTATAAAGATATCAGTTTCACCGAAAGATCTCCTATCATTGAACTCTTGACGAACTTTTTTATAATGTGTAAAGGGAATTAATGGGATTGCAGCTATTGGTGTTAGAATTAAGAAGACGTGAACCTTTTTTCGTATCTCGTTCATTAACAAACTCGCCTGCGGCTCGTTTTCTAAACTTGAACTCGTGCGACAAAATCATGCCTTATGAAACTCGTTCTTTAATATACTATTATTACATGTGATGTCCTCGTTAAAACTCAAACTTTTTTTGACTGAGCATGCACATAGTGCATACCAAGTTCACAAGAGCTCGTAGTAATTCAAATTTGGCAATTTTTAGTTAATAATAAAGTATGTTCAAGACATTCTTTTATAAAAAGAAACTAAGAGAATGTATTTCTTCGATGTTTATTTAAAACGTAATATTAGGTCATATACATTTTCGCAGTTGGTCTGTTATAGGAATGTGGTTGATGGTATTTAGAGTGATCCTAAAGCATATGGAGCTCCACTGCCAGTTCTGAGGTAGTAATTTCCTCGGGCATTTTGATCAACATTTTCTCCCATAACGGTTATTAGATTACTGTTGCAGCGGCCATTGTTGAAGTCACTCTCACTATCGCAACGAGCAGTTACAAATCCATTAGATACAATAGATTCGTAGAAATATGGCGGAGCACGGTTGTGGCTGCAACCAACTGGAAAATAAAAAATTTGTCATATAAATCATAACAAAAAGTAATTTGTCGACAAAATTAATTCAAATATACTTATAGATCATTCAAAGTTCTAACTGTGAATCTTAGTACTTACATTAATATGTTAACACTTACTTTGCAAAAGACCACATCCATTTTGCCTTGAGGTACCACCATTAGGGAAATAGTCTACGTCACCGACAGAAGCTCTCATACCCAATCCACCACCATCAGTGTGGATAATATCAACAAAGTCAGCGTCATCTGAACTTATACGGTTGTTGGCGGGATTTCCTTCATACGATGGTCCTGCTGGGTCCAATCCAGTGATCCTGCCTACTCTTTGGCCTCTTAATTGAATTATATGTTTTCCTAACAAAGATAAAATTAATTACAATTAAATTTAAAGTAATCATTTGATTTTGCCTCGTAAGTGAGAAAAGCACTAGATGAACTTATTGCTTTGAAGATATATTAATTCTCTGGGACCGCAATAAAATTCATTTATCAATTTATATGTAAATACGGAAGAAATACTTTAAATTTGAGATAGTTGTTAAATATGTAAATGCAGTTTTTAGCATATTTTCTGAAGGTTTGACGTAATTGCATATAATTTACTTAAACATTTCGTACGTTAGACAAGTTTATTAATACTTAATCTTATATAGATATGTACGGCATAAATTTGGCAAATTTGATAATTCTATCCAATATTGAATAATTTATCATGCAACCTGATCAACTGTAAGAAATCGCCATTTTAATCAATGTGTAATTGGCTTAACAATAGTATTTAATGTAGATCCAGTGAAAAGTAATGAATGTGTATACTTTTCACTGTGTACTCAAATTGGTGTTTTTTGTTTGTTACATACTTCATAAAAATAGGAACGCATGGGTAGCTGTTTGAGTGAAACTATTATTAAAGTCTCTTACCGGCAAAACCAAAAAGATGTGCTCCAAGAGAATGTCCAATGAGATGGAAATTTGATAGTGGAATATTGTGTGAATCGGAAAAATCAAGTATCATTAAGGCAGCTAAACGTCCTACAGCTTCTAATCTATTCACAGCAGTAGAATATAATCCTGAAGCGTGTGTAGACCAATCCAAAGCAATAACGTTACACACTCCTCTAGATAGGTAGTTAGTGTATGTAGGTTCGTACCAACTAGAGGTATGATCATCTACCCAACCATGGCTGATGACTTTTACCACACAATTATTACCTTTCTCAGAAGACAACGCGCTGATTCCAGACGATGTAAATTCTTGCATACGCGCATTTGCATTTGTCAAAAAGAAACGAACATCGCCGTCTTGGACCTGTCCGTAGGCTGTAATATACAATTTAAAACTTATTTTACTGTTTTTGTACTTGGTTGTTAATATAATTACCTGTAGCAGCCAATAATGCAGACAAGATTATTTGGATAAACATCTTTTCGCTGTGTGGAAATACTGCGCCCTTTCAGATTCAGATGCACGCTTATATACCTATAAAGGTTTGTTGATTAGATAATACAAATTAATGCAAATCTTATAGCACATAATAAATCTCTTTTTATTGCTATAACTACAGTTGATCCTGAAGTTCAATTAAATGATGTTGTTTGCTTAAAAAGTGATACAGCAAAATATACTTTATATTTGCAGTGATAAATGGATTATAAAAATATGCATAGTCCAGTATAACACTTTACGGTACTGACTAGTTATATTTGCTGGTTTTAATTAAATTTTGGTACTCTTTTTAATTGAATAGTAGTTTTAAAAATGTTCTCTTATTTTAGACAAATGAACAAGTTTTGGCTTATTACGTTTATTTCTGCACTCAGTCCTATTAGTTTTCAATTATTAAATTCCGATATATAAATAAATTATTCTCTAGCTTGCTGCCTATACACTATTACTTTTTTCATCCAAGCAGCTAATTATAGTAGGCAAATTAGTTGTATGGACAGGCATATTATGAACTGAATTCACAAGAAGTAAACCACTGCAAAACTAATATACGCAAGATATCTCAATCGATTCAAATTTTCTTTGGTTTTCTGATGATGTTCTAGCTTCTCCTCTTGATATATTTCGCATTGCATAATCTTAGCATATCTTTTGAGAGTAAAATATTGTTGTATAAACAGATAATTCGTCCTAGTTACACCGTTCGGGTTACACTGAATATATATACCACCATTATTGCTGTTTCAGATGACTGAAGACTATTGGGGCAACTACAACCAAATTTGATGAAAAAACTGTTAATCACAGCAACTCTCTATTCAAGAACTTAACAAGGATCAGGCAGCCAGTTGGCAAGCATAGACACCAGTACTAACATTTGGACATATTCCATCACTCGTATTCTATGTAATCGAAATCGCTATTAGGGATGTAAAATCATTTAAGTGGTTGTGGAGTCTGTTTTAATTTCCTACCGGTATTTCTATGAGGATTTCATTGATATTTCCCTCCTACTATTGGAATATTTTTTCAAAAACTCGAGAAAAAATAGGCGCAATGTGGCCTCGCGGCAGCAAAAACAAAGTTTAGTTGTTTATACAACATATTCAACATCTTTCAAAAGATATGTTGCGGTTATGCATAGTGAATGCTGAAACAATTCACTACCGTATTTCAATTCAAAACCTAGATAGCCATAATACTTATGGTATACCCGGGAAATATTCAAATTCAAATGTGATTTCTTGTAAGTTATAAGCTCAAATCCACACACTCATATTCCCATACAGATTACTCATATTGGTCCTTATTTTTCGAATCTACAATGGTACATTTGAAAGTAAAGTTCGGAGGTGTGAGCAAGTCCTCGTAAGTATCTATTTCAAATAATTATAATTTTATTTAATATTTGTGTAATTCGATTTAGTAAGAAAGTCTGAGAGATAAGATCAGACCACGAATAGCCAACTTTCACAAACAGGAAGGTTTGGTACTCTTTTTGGATGGTCATATCGTTTATTTTGAGTCGAATTGTATATTTTCAACGCAACAGTCTCCACTTTTCGAACGCTGTATTTGTGGCCGACAAAGTAATGATAGAATAAATGTAAAATAACAACTTAAATGTGTTGGATTAAATACACAACAATAATATAATACAAAGCTACTCTAGAACGAGTCCAACAAACGGAAAAGAGAACTAATTTGATAAAACTGGTAGCAACCACATAGCAAGTTCATCAGAATAAGATAATGCCCGTACCGGTTGTAGTGTGGTAGCAGCTATACAACGATTGGTGTGAGTTTGTCTGACAGCTATACCTATATGCTACGTACGTGATATAATATAGGTTTTGATCACTGTTGTGATTGCATCAGTTTTGCTCACCCGATGCGATATGAACAAAATGACGAAAAGAAACGATTTCATGCTTGCTATCCAAAATAGCTAGCTGGAGAAGATTACGTCCACATGTGATATACTCTTGAATAGCAAATACTGAATTGATTCACAAGATGGCTTGGTTATTTATATTGAAATAGTAATTGATGCCTTAGCATCCCCAACAGCTGATCTCAATTACAGAAGGTTCCGACTTAAGATGTTGCTTTTCCGCATTTATATGGAATTTGGGAAATTACAGAAAACCAAATTCAGAAAGAAAGGCGATAGATTTTTATAGGTGGAAAGTAGATTAAGATTAGCTTTCTTATAAAAATACTATTTTGGAGAAAAATGCACTTGTTTTTGGCGGCATTTACTTAAAAAATACATTTCGTACATATACATCTTAGATACTAATCGATTTAATGAACCATCTACATTCTCGGTACCGACTTCTACGTTGTCTACGACGTCAAGGAATGCAACATTTTTAGACTAAAGGCAAGTTGAAAAAAAAAGTTTGCTTAATAAACAGCAAAATATCATGTTTTACAACCGCCCCACTCCAGATCTATCTGTTTTCTAGCTGGCCTTAGTCGCTCTAAATGTTGTGTATACTACTGTTGTATTTAGCATATACATATATGCACTCAGAGAAATTTCTATAGTTATTCCATCTAATTTTATAGTTGCCCTATAACCATTTAGCTACAATATAAGTCGGGAATTACATAAAATTATTTTCTGAACGCAGAGAAATAACAGAGACATTATTTTGTCAATATCACAACTGTTAGATATGTACGGGAAGTACGTATAAACACTTTCGAAATTTCTATAATTCTACAGAGTTAGACAGACATCCTACGAAATCATGCATTACTTTCCACTGTAAAAGTGGTACGGTTTTCAAACCGACCAAAGCTAAGAATATAGGACGATCCCATCAATTCATCAATAATTTTATAAGGTTAGGTAATTCCTATTGCAAAAATCGCGCTAAGGAGAGGAATCAAAAATTAACTCAACGGCAGCGCTTGTTGATATTTCGGTTAGCCTTTTCTGATAATGATAATCTTCAACAATATCATATGGGATGGGATCGTGAGTGAAACAACGTAATATTTTCTGACAAGAACAAATTAAGTTGGATGCGCCTGATGGTTTCAAATATTATTGGTACGATTTGTGTAAAAACACTGAAGTGGTAATGGGCCGAAATTTTGGTAAATTCTGCCATAACGAGGTGTTGGAATGTTGTTCCTATTTCAAAAATGACCAAATTGATAGACAGTATGGAGAGAGAGTATTGTTTCAAGTTATTTTGAATAGAGGATCTAACACTCACTCTAAGTTTAGAAAGAATGATTATTCTGAATGTATTTATTTTATTTATTGAGTTTGTGTTAATGAATCTAAAGAAATTTCACTGTTTTGTGCTACCATTATAGTAAATATTCTCTGTATAAAATGTAATCAATTCTTATGTAATTTTTTCTTGGATTTGTGTTTCTTTATAGTTCAGCATTAACTTGGATGCATAATTTTCCGAAGATATTAAGAAAACCACATATTTGTTCAAAACTTCACGTGTATAATAAACTTAAGCTTCGACAATTTTCGCTAACTTTTATATGCATTGACGAGAAGTTATCATTTTAGAAAAAATTATTCGTCCATAAAAATATTTTCAAAAATGTCATTTTAGAAAACGAAGTCAAGTTCTTCGTCTTATACGACTGCGTGGTTAAAATTACGAGTGGAGTCGGGTAGGATAACAATCTGAGACAATAATTTTAATTTAAGATAACTTTTTTTTAAACGATCCGCTTAATGTGAAAAAAAATTAATTGCTGCCAATCAAAAACCAAAAGATACATCGGAATCACCTAAGAACACATTTCCGCATACTATGATTTACACAATGGAATCTACTGGTGCGACACACGTAGTTGAGCTCTAGAAGCCTGTGACCATATAGGATCAGATGTACCATTCAGCGTACTTTCGTGAAAAATTCAATTCATGTGACTGTGAATCTGATCCTTTTAATGTACCTATGGTCAAATAAAACTTTTCTATAGCACCAACACAATATTCCTTCCGTTCACCTTCTTACACCTTTTGAACTTGAGAAACACTGTGTTTGTACTTGCTATTAAGTCGAATAATTTCCGTTAATAGCTGTAGGGAGATCATCAGGAAATCAAGCAAGATCTGTATAAAATAACATTTTGTGCATATCACTTTGGAGAGGTTTCTCCTTTGAATTTCAGTTTACAATGGGTCTACTCTTAGAACTCGTTAGAGCATTACAATTAACTACCTATTGAATAGTAATTGTGTATAACCAGTTAACTATGTAATTTATTCCCACGCCTGGTTATGACAGTTGGAAATTATTGAACCTGACTAGATACAACATGAGCATATTTTTAAAATTGCACAATTCAGTTAAGAACAATTACCAGAATTAAATTGAAATTAGTAAATGTAAATGGACAGTATCATAAAGTGTTATATAGGTATTTTTATAATCCATTTAACGTTATAAATATAAGCCGTAATTTACTGTAAAAATAAGATTATTTAATTGAACTTTAGGATTAACTATGGTTATAGCAATAAAAAGAGATTTATTATATGTTATAAGATTTGCATTAATGGTTGTATTATCTAATCATTAAACCTTTATAGGTATATAAGCATGCATCTGAATCTGAAAGGGTGTAGTATTTCTACAGAGCGAAAAGATGTTTATCCAAATAATCTTGTCTGCATTATTGGCTACTACAGGTAATTTTATTTAGAATAACATATCAAGAAAATGAAACAAATTTAAAATAATATGTTACAGCCTACGGACAGGTCCAAGACGGCGATGTTCGTTTCTTTTTGACAAATGTACATACGCGTATGCAAGAATTTACACCATCTGGAATCAGCGCTTTGACTTCTGAAAAAGGTGGTAATTGTATAGTAAAAGTCATCAGCCATGGTTGGGTAGATGATCATACTTCTAGTTGGTACGAACCTACATACACTAACTACCTATCTAGAGGTGTGTGTAACGTCATTGCTTTGGATTGGTCTAAACACGCTTCAGGATTATATTCCACTGCTGTGAATAGATTAGAAGCTGTAGGACGTTTAGCTGCGTTAATGATACTAGACTTTTCTGATGTACACAATATACCATTATCGAATTTCCATCTTATTGGACATTCTCTTGGAGCACATCTTTTCGGTTTTGCTGGTAAGTAAGCCTAAGACTAATTTCACTTAACCAATTTATTCATGATGATGTTTTTCTGGGAATTTGTAATAAAAAACAATCATTTACGCTCATATAAATTCAAAATAGCTAATAATATATACATTTATCACTTTTTTAAATTTACATTAAATGAAATTGCCAAGTAAATAGTGATTAAAACTTTTAAACAAAATATTTAAACAAATTATACACTATCAAGTCAAGCAACAACATTAATTATTTGAGAAAATGGATTTAACTAGCAATTGTATCAAAGGGAAACTATATATTGAGTACTATATCTGAATTAAGTTATATTGCAATAAGTTTAACCAATAAAATATTGAATTTAACTAAGAACTTATTAATCTTGTATCTGACTATTTTTAATAAAATATTTTTCTTGTTACTAGGATCAAATATAATATTATTATAAAAACGTTTAAGAAGAAGCAATACTTTTTTAAATCTGTTATCTCATACTTAGATAATAATTAATTTCTTTACAACTGTTATCTCAAACATTTCTACCTTTAATTGGCAGATTGTTGAATGTCAGATAAAACGCATTCTGGAAAGCTTTTGTTAATTCTCAAATAAATTTTAGTGCCACGCCAAAAGATAATAAGTATCACTATCATCAGTAACGATTTCATCTACACCTACTATGTTTTACTTCCTGATTAATCTGAGGTCAAGGCAAACTGTGCCTTGGATATATGTTAGTAATCATTGATAAAACATTTGTTGCTACTGGTTCAAGTAATCTTTCATTTGGTTAGGAAATTAACTGACAAATCCCTTCTAATTATACAAAGATTGATTCGTCCTCTTGTTATTTTATACATCTCGTTGTTACTTTTGATATTCGTCCACTCCTTCATTACTTCAAGAAGGTATCTGTATGCTGATCGTCATCTCTATCATTTATCGTCTGTTATTATAATGTATGTGATATATTCCTTATTCTTCTTTGTTTATGGACACATCAGGCTTTTCTATTATATAGATAAAACTTTAAGATGCTATTCTTCCACTTTCAAGGCCGAATTCCATAATCAATTTTAATTACTTTTTTCTTTTCCAGGAAAACATATCATCCAACTAAGAGGCCAAAGAGTAGGCAGGATTACTGGATTGGATCCAGCAGGACCATCGTATGAAGGAAATCCCGCCAATAACCGTATAAGTTCAGATGACGCTGACTTCGTTGATATAATGCACACTGATGGTGGTGGATTGGGTATGAGAGCTTCTGTTGGTGACGTAGATTATTTCCCTAATGGTGGTACCTCAAGGCAAAATGGATGTGGTCTCTTGCAAAGTAAGTGTTGACATATCTGTCGATTTTAATTATGTATTTTGAAATATTTTTATTTGTAATAACTGAAATTATATGATTAATTTTTTCTTTTTCAGTTGGTTGCAGCCACAACCGTGCTCCGCCATATTTCTACGAATCTATTATATCTAATGGGTTTGTAACTGCTCGTTGCGATAGTGAAAGTGATTTCAATAACGGCCGCTGCAACAATAATCTGAGAACTGTTATGGGTGAAAATGTCGATCTAACTGCTCGAGGAAATTATTACCTAAGAACTGCAAGTGGGGCTCCATATGGTTTAGGATCGCTCTAAATATCACCAACCAGATTTCCATAAAACATTAATGTTAAAATGTATATGGCCTCATATTAAGTTTTAAATAAAGAGCAAACAATCACAATCCCGTAGTTTCGAGTACCTTGAAAATATTTGGTTGTTATATGTTGATAAAAGAATACAAGCAACTTACAATAAAAGTACTTACTTACTTAAAAATCGAATTTACATGAGTTATTGTGGACTTGCTATGGAAATCTAAAAACCTTTTAAGTATACAGAGATTCATTTTCAAGTATTTTAGTTCTTCATACATTATCAAAATGTACAATAATTTCCATTTACAAAAAACTGTTTGAACTGATTTTAATTAATCATGGAAAGGTTAAAATATTTGAAAGATACAATTGCGAATCATTTGGTTTCAATTGTTTTAGATGATATATGTAATTTTAATTAGTTTTTTTATTGCGTGGTTTCATTGACGTTCTACGAAAGACATCCACAAATTTGTGTGCCCCAAAAACATTCACAATTGCATTTATTACAGCGTAATTTAACAGTGCCAAAACTTCTATTGATTGTACATTGCTTGTACTATAATCAATTAAATTTACTATGACTTCTATTTTTTTAAAACAGGATAGGATAATAAGAAATAGCCCACTTCTCCTAAATTTGTATTAAATACCGGTTTTGTGATAACTTCACATCATCATCAATCAAAAGGTATATAAACTAACTTTTTTCTTATTTATCTAACTTTGATCGACACTCTACAAGGTCGTTATTCTGTATCGATGTATGTACACTCGGTACGACTTAGTCTTCGAACGATTTTAATAAGGTAACTCACTAAAATCGTTCGAAAACTAAGTCGTACCGACTGTACATACATACATATGTTGCGACGCCCTCATATAAATATATCTTTCTTATGAGAGCTTCCGGTTATCAATTGCGTCATAGTAGTGTAATATATACAATATGAAAATAAACAAATCAACATAAGTACAAAAAATTCAAATTCTACTAAAGTCGACGTTTCGCCACTAGTATAAGTGACTTCTTCAGGAACAAAAAGTGAGTAGGATACGTCAGAATATCACGGTAATTCGACATGTAAACCACGCTAGAACGCTGACAGACTTCAGTCAGTGTTCCTACACTAAAAGTAAAGCTAAATATAAGCAGTAATATATGAAATTTGGCATGCTAAATATAAAAATATCTGGTTTTGTATAATCGTGTGGATATCGGAATATATTGTTTTCCGGATAAATTTTGATTGGCAACTGATTTGAAGAGATTATTGATGATTTCATAGATTCATTATTTTTTCATATTGATATGTATTTCTTGTCCTAATTTTAGAATGCCGACTAAAAATTATTTCCGAATACGAATTTATGTATTGATTTTAGATATTTTTTGTATATTGATGAGAGACACAATTTATACGGTCATATTTTTGGGAATGGACAATGTGAAGAAAAAACCAACGGAGATATTCACTGCATAGACAAGTTTATCTACACGAATGTGGTAATGTAGAAGGTACAATTAGGATATGTTACTGAAGCAACTTTAAGCTAAAAATTGAAATTTATACTATTTGCTAAATTTAGATGTATTTTTAATGAAATACGAGGAATCGTTCTTGTAATTCTAGATTACACGTTTCTCAATTTTAATATAATTTACATGATAGTGTTTTATTATCGTACATGCCTTGGTAATGACTTTGACGATTAACAAAAAAAATGCAGCAGTATTAGTGAGTATTAGTTCTACTATCTGTCAGTTTGTGTTGTCACGGATCAAAATGCACAAACTTGTATATCGAGGAGTTATAACATTTTTGACAAAACAAGGAAAATCTTCAAAAATAAGTCGTAAAGAAATGTTGGCTGTATGTAGAGATGATTGTCCTTCACACTCGACTATTTGCGAATGGTCAAAATTGTGGGTCCAGGTGGGCCTGTTGACAAGATCACCTCCGATATTATTAAAAAGACCAAGTGTTTGGTATAGAAGAATGCAAGATTAAAGAAGCGATAATTAGCAATTTTGTTAGCAATTTCAGAAAGCACAAGCTGCAGAATTCTACACGAATACCTTGAAATGACAAAAGTTAGTGCCAGGTATAGGTGGATCTTTGTGGAGATGAAGCAAGTTTAATTATCAATGGACTTGTCAACGCAGATGAGATCTGAGTCTATCATTTTGACCCTGTGTCAAAACAAGAATTAATATAGTGGCATATTAAGTGTGCTACCCCTTGGCAACAATTTTTCTGGAATTGTCACGGAATAGGATTGATTAACTACGTAACCTAAGAGATTCTATTAAGCCAAAAAGGCGCGGAAAAGCTGACGCAAGGTGTCTTGATAATGCACGAGCCCATAAATTAAGTTTTGCAAAAATTGTCGTTGCCGAATGTGGCTTCATAGAAATAGATCATCCACCTTGAAATCCAGGTCTCGCTCGGTGCGACTATTTTTTGTTTCCTAAAGTCAAAATAACACTAAAGAGAACAAAACTTATGGACGATAACAAACTTATAGCAGCTATTGAAAGGTATTTTGCATACAAACCAAAGACATTTTTTATAATGGATTAAAGATGTTATCTAAACAGTGTAATACTTGAAAAAAATATGTGGAATTTTTTTTTTCATGCCTAGTCCAGGAATATAAAAACGCCCCCGTAGCTTATCTACTATCCAAAATTACATGAGATGTTTAAATAACGTAACGTACATTAAATAAATTAAATATCTATTTTAAATTTGTCGTCAAAACGTTAATCCCTAACCCCTTTTTTCCGTTATATAAACATTCGGTTGTGTTTATTTGGTAACGATTTAAGTCGTAGGTATTTTCAAAATAGCATCCGTTCTTGTTAGAGATTAAATTGTATAATGTCTGAATCTCATTCAAGCGATATCTTACGAAACAGTTATTCATAGAAATGTATCTCTTCTTTATAAGAATTGCCACCAAAACAGCTAAGAAGAAAATGTCTGCTTATATAAGAAAATATCAAATAGACTTTACATCATAGATAAAAAAAAAATTGTGTACAAATATTTAGCACGAACATGAAACTGTAAAAAAACAAACTTTTCTTAATTTATCCGAAGATACCGAATAATATCTTTAAATCACTACCATTTTAAAGGCCATGAATTTTTCTTCGTTTAGCCAACAAATCACATTCATATCAAACTTTAAGCTATTCAAAATTAGAGTAGGTACATATTCGGAAGTACTGTAAGAAAACCTATCTCGGGTTCCGCTGCTAGGTCTGTTTTGGTTCTGTATTTTGAGCAGTTTTAGGATTACTGAGCAGGCGCAACTGGAAAATGGTTTCTTGGTTTTTCTAGGATTCTCTGTTTTAGTTAGTTTAGTGAATTAGTTCGTTACCGTCCAAGATTCGTTGCAACAGTTTTTTGCTTCCAAGAGAGTACCAATTCTGTAGAAATAATTCGGAGGACGCTTCATTTCAGGGTACGCTACCGGTACTACTTACACTGTTGTTAGTCACTTTAATGCACTTAACGATAGCGTTGTGATAGGTATATAGCTGTTTGAAGAAAATAATTTGCAGATAACTTTGGCCAGACTTTTCATTAATTTATTTCTATATTATTATGACAACATTGACAATAGCGTTGTAAGTGATAAAGTTAGAGAGAGGCAGTGCTGTTATTGTAATTTTATAAAATGAAATAGATTCTCTATGCTTTTTTATTTAGCCTCTATAATTGTCATTATTGAGCAATACTCAAGCTTACTTCTAACCAGTGCAGAGTATTTTTTAGAGTATTTGTGTTTCGAAATCCACGGCGCGATCTAATCACAAATCCCAACGACCCGGATGCTGAGCGACAAATAGAGTTGATATGTTCAGCAAAGGATAATTGGCTGTCAAAAAAGACGCCTAGGATTACGAAAATAAATAGTAAACAAACAATTGTTTTTTAAAGTAAATCTACAACAATACATAATTACAATACTCTCTCTGTACAAATACTATTTCTGAAGTGTTTATATGTCCCGAACTTAAAATATTTGAAATAATAGGAACGCAGCCAGGTGATGTCAAACATTGTTGCTTCTGGTATCTTACAGATAGATGCAGTTAGCAAAACCATTAATTGAACAAAATGTGTCACTATAGGCTATATGACACTTTCTTCTTTTGTTAAACAAGCTACTTCTTGACCTCTTAAAGATTTATATTTTTATATGAACAATAGAATTGTTTCGTTAAATTTACTTAACATTGATCCTATCGAAGGTAATACTTAACGCGTGAATAATTGCACTCTTTTGAAACAAATAAATATTCTCTAGAACCACGCGATCGAACAATGCCGAGATTTAGCTAAGTCATAAATCTGCGATTATGGGATTAACTAGAATTATACTCATACACGATCGATTTTAAAATAAAATCTGTGGCTTGCATTAGGTCTTACTTGGATTATGGAAACTAGTGTATTATAATAGATTCTATATATAGGGTGTCTCCGCGAGACCGTTCATTAGAAGTTTATGGCGTTCTGGTCAAAATAAAAATTTGAAAATTTAGAATTATATATAGTCGATTATGTTCTCTGCAGTGAAAATATTATTAGATTTCTAGCGCTTCCGGTTATACCGGAGCATCCATTTCATAAAAAAGACATTAAGAATTTCTTGATTTATGTAAACATTGTTTTCGTTATTGTTATCCATTTTAACTCTTTATAGCAATAGTGTAAAGGCATTTAACGAATAATTATTAACTGACAAACATCAAACAACAAAGAATGATTTTGACGGTAGACTTTGACAATAAATCTTTGCGAAGGTTTATTTTCCATGGCACACTGGATAAGTATCTATGAGTTATGTGTACAATTTTTCAAAAAATCTAATTAGGTATCTCCTAAACTATCAATTGTAGGTATAGTACATGTAGGACATAAATGATGTAGAATTGGACCCTGACGACGATGAAGTAATAAAATATGGGGAGTGCCATTTGAAAAATTTAAGTAATGGTTTTTCAAAATTTCGAAGAGTTAACGTGCCATAGTAAAGTAACCACGCAATCTAGACAGCTGGTCTCGACGCTAAATTATACTCCAACACGTTGTTTAAGTATATTACGAATTTTAAATTGGTATCCGAAAAATCGAGATTTTTTGAATAAATTTTGCTAGAGTAAATTTTTTCAGAGAAAATGGAATAACTACAAAACGTCCGAATCAAATCGCAAAAAGTAAAGATATTCATAAAACTTAAAAATAGGTGAATCCAAATGTGTTAAAATATACAGGATGTTCCATTCAAAATAATGAAGTAGATGGCGACTTCCGGTATAACCGGAAGCGCTAGAAATCTAATAATATTTTTATTGAAGAGAACATAATCGACTGTATATAATTCTAAATTTTCAAATTTATATTTTGAAAATTAACGCCATAAACTTCTAATGAACGGTCTTGCTGAGACAACCTGTATATAGAATCAAACAACAAGCCGCCAGAGTTGCGTGAAAAGAGTTGGTTTTAGGGAGAGAAAGGAGAAAAGATGCGTAGGTAACCCAGCTCCGACTCAGTTTCGTGGGACTTGTGTAGGGGTTTATATAAAATTTATGTTTTAGTGCAAAAGCCACGGCATAAAAAATAACTGCGCTTGATAGGAGGCATTGTAGAAGTAAGATACAATTTTATGTTTGTTTACTTTGTTGTTTACATACTAATTAGGTGAGCTAAAAATAAGACCTATAGATTCTATATAGGTACTAAAATTTTAGTATTAATAAAATATGTAACCTGCAAATATTTTATACTACGACTGGGAAAAAATCTATGATTTAGTATATCTTTTGTACACTTTATGTCTCAAATAACTACACCAATTGAAAACGATCCACTTTAAAGTCGAAAACGTCGACAAATACGAAAAAACGCCGAGACATATCAATTTTTGTTTAAAGGGGGAAATTCTTTCATTAATAAGACAAATTCATGTCTTGCCTCTCTTAGGCCCCCCAGTATCGAAAATTTCAAATGACACTACGTCATATTATTACATTTTTCGATTCTACATACTATTTGCAACAAATTTTATGTAGGACATCCTATACCTATCTTCAACACTTTAGAAGATATCTTCTAAAGTTTCGAGGCCTATTTTCTATTTCATCTGTAAAAAATCTAGGCTGTATAAAGAAAAATGGTAAGAAAAACTACATGTTGAATTTTTTGACAGGTATAATATATATGTACAGCCTGGAAACCAGGTAACTAAACGCTGGTACCGCGCGGTTACAATTCCCCACCACCATATATACCCTACGAGGGAGCGTTTTTATATTCGCGGAATGGGGGATAAGAGGTGGAAATAAAAAAACCAAATTATTTTTCTTTTTCAATATATTCACCTGCAAGACGGATACATTTTTCACATCTTTCAATTAATTTATTTATACCCTCATAAAAAAATGGTTTCTCTTTATCTGCAAAATACGCCGAAACTGCCTCCTTGACTTCATCATCGGCAGTAAATTTTTTACCCCGCAGCTCTTTTTTCATTTTCGGAAACAGGTAATAATCACTCGGGGCCAGGTCTGGGCTGTAGGGTGGGTGATTCACAATTTAGAAGCCCACCTTATGCAGGGCAGCTAACGCAACGCGGCTCTTGTGGACGGGCGCGTTGTCGTGCAAAAGCAGCACACCTTTCGTCAATTTTCCCCGTATTTTCTCTTTAATGGCTTCTTTTAGTCGCTCTAATATTGAAGCGTAATATTCTCCGGTTATAGAAACACCTTTATCTTTATAATCAATCAACAACATTCCTTCCGAGTCCCAAAATACCGTTGCCATGAGATTCCAAGCTGATTGTGACACTTTAAATTTCTTGGGAGGTGCTGTGCCCTTTTTATGCCACTGCATGGAGTCTTGTTTGGACTCAGGTTCATAATGATGAACCCTAATTTCGTCTCCAGTAACAATTCGACTCAATACACCATCCTTGTCTTCATTACAGAGGTCCAAAAATGCACGCGAACACTCTACGCGCTGTTGTTTTTGCGGCGGCGTGAGCATTCTCGGCACCCATCTTGCGCTGACCTTAGACATGCCGAGATGATCGTGTAGGATTTTAAAAATCGTTGTATCGGATACTCCAACCATTTGTGCGAGTTGTTTCTTCTTTAGTCGAGCATCTTTGAGTACAATTTTTTCAACTTTTTGGATAAGTGCTGGCGTGGTCACCTCAATGCTCCTGCCCGACCTCGGGTCGTCTTCAAGGGATTCCCTTCCTTGTTTAAATAAACTATGCCACTTGTACACCATGGTTTTTCCTGGACAAGAGTCGCCGTAAACCAATGACATCTCATTCATTATGGTCGCGACTGATTTTCCTTGCCTGGTAAGGAACTTTATAACGGCACGATATTCGATTTTCTCCATATTTCACTTTTCTCTCCTGATTATGTTACTTGGTTGACGATAGCTCAAAGACTAACTGTCTAATAACAATGAAACTTCATATTTATACTAATTATGAGTCGCTGCACAGGCCACGCCCCCAATGGGCCTAATCACCCCCCTACAACCCGCTCATTCCGCGAATATAAAAACGCTCCCTCGTATCATGTCTGATTGGACTGTGTGCACGTTACATACCGTAAATGCAATAAGAAACAACCAGTCATAAAGTTAAAACATTATGATAGCAGATATGTAATAAAAGTAAAATGACATTTTAATTTCGTTCATTGAAACGTCAGAATTACAGTGAATCATGAAAATCAAAATTAAAGAAAAATAGTGTAATGGTCGAAAATGGAAAACTCACTAATAACATTATAGCTAAATTTATTTGGGCAAATATATTTAAAAAACTATAAAAAAACAATAGAATGCTAGATAAAAAATTAACGTTCATTCCAAAATAAATAGAATACCTATTCCGTCAATTATTCGTAAAATAATTTTGTGTGACGGATCAAACTACACTCTAATACTGATAAGTTAACACTGAATTCTATACCACGCTAGGGCCACTTAAATTACCAAGGTCAAACCATGTTTAGTTTCTTCAAATGCGAGAGGTAGCGCTAAGATCGGCCGAAGTTTGCGGTCGGTCATTCCCAGACGCCCCAACGCCATATTTCAGTTGCTTGTTTATTTTTCGTTTGAGCGCTTGGCTTGGTTTTTCTACAACTGTTCTTATATCCCAGTTTAACATCTTTTAGTTTATTATAGTTTTATTTTAGTATTGGAGTAGTAGTTTATAGTTTTATTAAGAGTAGTAGTAGTACTAATAGATACTTCTAGTTTAGGTTTAATTCCTTTTGTAAGTATTTCTATTTTTGCATCAAGCGTTTGTCGTTGCGCTTTATTTTGTAATATTGTAGTAGTAATACTAGTTTTGTTAATACTATTAGTAGTAGTAATAGTATTAATAATAATATAATAGTTCTGGTTTTGGTAGGTATCCCTTTACATAATCATGTATTTCATATGATATTGTTTCGCATATCTGGGTTTCTCTTCCAATTCACTCATAAAATTGTAAATTTACAGTCAAACATGCACAATACGCTAAAAGTGAAAGAAATGTAGATATATGTATGTGTTAGACGATAAATTTACTGTTTTATGAGTGAATTGGAACATAAACAAATATTTAAAAAAATTATATTATTTTGAAATTAGCCGCCTTACAAAATTAGTTTATTCATATCCTGTAGATGGCGCAAAATACGGTTTCAGCTGTTGGTATTGCAGTGGCCCATCTCTATTATCTCTGTTCTATACCTAGCTCTGACCAATGCTCTGTTACGATATGGAATCAAACTGATATGGGTGGGGTGTAAGCACCTCCCGCATCGTTCAGTTTGCTCACATCCATGCGGTATACACATGATACTACTACTTATAAGATAAACCCACGCGCATGAACTAATGCTATCTCACTCTGGCTCGACTACGTCACATGGTGACAAATTTCTCTACAATGGGCGAGATGTATACGTTATATATGTGTTACATTTAATAGTATTAGTACGTGTATTATGTATTATTTGATTTGTTTGCAGATAAATGTGAGTGAAATTGGAACTTATAATAGTTATAATCATGGTGTATTGTGCGGTAATGGGTTGTTCAAGCAACAACAACAAAAAAAGTAAGGTCAGTTCGAATTGCCGGTTTTTTAGATTTCCAAGTAACAAGAGAGTTTGTGACAAGTGGATACTAAAGTGTTATCAAAAACATAAGTTTAATGTAAAGACAGCAAGAGTGTGTTCTAATCATTTCGCAGATAGTGATTACGGTTTGAAAGAGAAACTGTTGGAATATTCTCAAAATAAATGGAAGCTACAAGATGACGCAATACCTTCTCTTCATTTAATAAAATCATCAAATGTGCAGACACCTCTTCAGCAGAAACGCTTTTTAAGAATGAAGAAAAGGTTGAATAGGGAGCTAATAAAAGATTTGTAGTACTTACCTATGGTTTTTTTAGTACATACCTAAATTTATTTTAAGTGTTGACAAAAGAAACAATCTTTCTCATTACCCGTACATATTTTGTTTACTTATTGTTGCAGTAGTTTAATAATTAATTTTTATTGTAGAAACACAGAACCTGGAATATCAAATATTAATAATTATTTTGGAATCATTTATAAATCAATTAGATGACATAGAGTTAACGAGTGGTTATTTTCAGCAAGATTCAGCTACAGCACACTGCACAAATAACAATTAATTATATATTTTATTTCATTAATTATATAATATATTAATTAATAGAATTTACAACAGTTACGGAACGCTATTGAGGAAGCAATAGCAAATATAGGACCTGAAATGTTAACTAATGTATTTAACAATTTATCACGAGTACAGTGTTGTTTAGCAGTGGAAGGTCGACACGTTGAGCATATTCTTTGAATAATTTTTGTTTAGTCGTTTAAAATATGCGTTCAAAAAACTCGTTTTCTATAAATCTTCCTATCAGTAAACAAAACATGCATAATGTATCCATATGATACAAATGACATAACCTACAAAGTTGTACCTAATATACGAATAACCAGGCAAGCCAATTTTTCAGTGCTACCAAAGTAAATATTTGTTATAAACATTTATAGTCACTTACTTTTGCAACCGAGTACCTACTTCAATTTTCAACTCATTATTGATCCTAAATCCTACATTATCATTAGTATTATTATTACTATATGTCTTATGTTTTGTAATATCAATATTATAATAGATAATATTCACATCTAGTAAATATTAATAAAAAACCGTGCTAAAGCACTACTCTTCCATACCGAGAAGTAGTATTGTTGTCACCGAGTGACGACATGCGCAACGACGTCCGAAATTCGACCGCTTCGTGGGTTTATCTTATAAGTAGTAGTATCATGCGGTATACATATGACACTTAGGCCCGGTTTTTCAATCGGCGGTTAGTTGTTTCTGTTAACTGGCTGGTAGTTATCTTATCTTCAAGTTCAATTGCTAGCTTAGATTATATGTACTTTGACCTGCAGTTGGTTTAAACTGTGTGCCAGTAGTTTGGGTTTACCTGTCAGTTAAAATTCGTTAACCAGCTATTGAAAAACCGAGGCTAAGGCCCGGTTTTTCAATCGCTCAATTAAAGATAGAAAGTGTTTATACTAATATTTCTTATTTCTCTAACGATACTGTCTTGCAATTCTTGAGAAACTAAAAAAAATGTTTATAACAATGCCAAAACGAGCCAACTATCAAATAATTACTTTCCAATTATTTTAACCAGCCTAAGATACAAAAAATAAAACGGGAAATTCTACTTGTCGTCAATCGTTTTGGGTCAGTCTGTATGTTTTTAGTTAATACTTCCTCGTCTATCTGACGGTAGAGCTATTTATATATAATTAAGGAATACTTTAAGGTTTGTATCTTGGTAATTAGCGGCTTGTCGTTTAATTAAAATTAATAAATTAACTCAGTTCCGTGTGATTCCTTTAATTCTTGAAATGTTAATTTGTTTGTTCGATCCATATTTTCAACCTGGATTGAATATTTGGTTTTTGGAATTTTTCTTTGCCGTTGGTTTAATTTAAGGTTTGTGTCTTGGTAATTAGCGGCTTGTCGTTTAATTAAAATTAATAAAATAATTCAGTTCCGTGTGATTCCTTTAATTCTTGAAATGTTAATTTGGTTGAAAATATGGATCGAACAAACAAATTAACATTTCAAGAATTAAAGAAATCACACGGAACTGAATTAATTTATTAATTTTAATTAAACTACAAGCCGCTAATTACCAAGACACAAACCTTAAATTAAACCAACGGTAAAGAAAAAAACCAAAAACCAAATTAAGCAATACTACCTACCGCTAATCTGATGCTATTAGTAAATCAATGCGATTTATATTCCATTATATTACTTTATCACTATACTATATTAAGTTATCTATATGTAGAAATTGATAAGATTTAAATATAATAGCAGAAATAGTGCCCGTTGTAATATTTTCTTGTTTTTAATAAAAACCAATATTTATTCTCATATTTTTTTTTAGATGTAACTAGACACTATCAGTACCCTTAATTTTTCTTGTAATGGTATCTTTTATTAAAATAGACATATAAAAAAATTGTGTTTTCCACATATGCAAATATATTTTTTCTAGAGTATTGATGCATAGTAAAAAATATAACATACCGCATAATAGTCTCTAGTGGTGGAGTTTCCCTTCAATTCTCTAGCTATAATAGGTTCCAAGAAAAACCAGATTTCATTTTTGGTCCTCTTTTATTTTCACTGTACATTTCGAATTTATTTTATTCTTATATCCATATATGAATAATTCGGAACATCATGTTTGTAAATGTATTCAACGTGAATACATTTGCAAATGATTTACCCCCACAGGCATGTCCGTATTAAAACGCGAGACTCTCTTGTTTTATCTCAAATGAATTATTGCGATATGGTTTTTAAGACCAATGCATTGATGTTACTACCAAAAAATACATCCAACGTTTGCAAAATTCTTGCCATCGTCTTAATTGTGGTATCAGGAAATTGACAGAATAAGTCATAAACTAAAACAAGTTAACTGGATCAAAATAGAACAGCGTAGGTTTCTACACAGCTCATGTCTACTTCATAAAATTATACAGTATAGAACACCGCAGCGTATCTTTATAATAAAATTATCTTCCGAATCGATGTGCACCATCTAAACTTAAGGTACAAGAATCTACTGACTCCGCATGTACACCGACTATCAATTTTTGGGAGAACATTCACAGTCATGTCAGCAAAGTATTTAACTCTATTCCATCGAATTTGAAATCCCTGTCACCTCCGCCATTTAAATCATCACTTCGTAGACACTTATTGCGATTCAGCTTGTGATGGCTGATTGATCGTCTATATGTCTGCAGCGTCTCTGCTTTATTAATTTTCTCTTAGGCCGTGGTATGTATCTACTATACACTTAACTACCTAGGTGCATGGGGTGATGGTGTTGTAGAACTGCGTTATATTTAGTTTCTTTATTATTCTTTTTTTTTCTTCGAGATCTTCGAGGCCACAATCACACACACAAAATGGAAATAATTTTTCTTAACTATTTCCGCGTATTTAACTTCTTACTTATATTACACATTTTTTGTATTTATTTTATTATATTACAATTAGAAGTAAAGATGCTGCGTTGAAATATTCAAGGTGTTGTTACGAAGAGAAGTTTACACTTGACGTTTGATTAATCATGCTGTCATCTTCTCCAGAAGATTTCTGATGGTGTTGTTTTCTGCTCCTCGTTATATACCTTATTTCTTCTTCGCTTCGCTGATTCGTTTCAGTTCGATGATCTGCTTCCGTTCCGGTATTGTAATTACATCAACAGTTTTGTAAAGTTATTCGTCAGGTGTTGCTTAGTTTGTACTCACCTTATCGGTTAAAGTTATTTAGATTCTTCATCATTTCCAGTGACCTCCGTATCAATCTCTGATGGTACTGCGTAGTTGTGGCCAAGACTTTGACGTTGTCATAATGCGATCGTCCCCGTCTTGAACTAGATGTTCAGCTACTGCGGATCTTTCCGTATATCCACGATAGGTACCTCGTCTGTGTTTCTTAACTTTGCACTGAATATTACTTTCTGTCTGTCCGATGTAACCTTTTCCGCAATTGTATACAAGTTTGTATATGCCTTCAGGGTGTAGCTTAGGCATCTGATGTTTATTGGCGAGAGTAGCGGTTTTATCTTCTTGACAGTGTTGAACGATGTGGTGATATTCTTTTTTGACGTGTTCTTTAGTCTATTGGTTATTTGGGCGATGTAGATATTTGTATGTTGTTGGATTTTGTTGACTTCCTTCTCCTTCTCTTTTCGTCTTTGTTGTATATCTTTGGGTTTGTAACCATTCTGTCGGAACGCGTTGTGTACGTGTTCAATTTCACATGGTCTGTGCTCTTATTAACCACATGTAGATATCGGTCAGCGTGCGTTATCTTACGATATACGGTGTAGGTTGGTGCTCAAACGTTTCCATGAAGATGTTAGCGACGGCCGCCGATAATGGTGATGCCATCGGTGCATCACTCTTCTGTTCATAAACGTTTCCATTCCATAAGAAATATGTCGAAGTCAGACAAAATCTTGCTAATTTTATTAGGTCTTCTCGTAGTTTTTTTTTTATCATAACAGTCTGATGATTTGCAGTGTTTCGTCATCCCGATCAGATATCTCACACTGTTGAAGTATTTCCACAAAATACTCAGAATTCTTCACATAGCTGTTCGTTTGTTCGGTGTACTGCTGCAGTTGTCTAGCAACATATGTTGCTTATTCGTATGTAGGAGATCCAGAAGTACTGACGATTAGTCATATAGTCTTGGTAGTAGACTCTTCGAAGGCAGTACCGGTCTTTGTTCTTCTTTAGGTTCAGCTTTTTTTATTTGTCTCTCAATCTTACTAGTAGGATCCCTGCCTAGTTTGTTGTGGTGGCCCGACGGCAGAAGTATACGTATCTTCTGGTTATATAGCGTCCTCTGTCCATTATTGCAGTTGCGTTTCCTTTATCAGCTCGTACGATGACCAAGTCTCCGTTCTCACAAAGGTCTTGCAAAGTTTTCTCTTTACCTTTAGTGATATTTCTTGTCGGTAGTTTGGCTTTTTGTAATATTCGGCATGTTTCATGTCTGATTTCTTCTGCCTCCTCAGTCGGTAGTTTTCTTATGGCAATTGCGAAGTTGAGTCCTTTTACTAGGACTAGATAGATTATGACAGCGCTAGTCTTAGCCACAAGTACGCAATACCATCAAAGATTGATACGGAGATCATTAAAAATGATGAAGAATCTAAGTAAGTTTAACCGAGAAGACGGATATAAACTAAATAACATCTAGCGAATAACTTTACAAGATCGTCGACGTAACTACAACACCGGAACGGGTGCAGCTCATCGAACTGTAGCAAATCAGCGAAGCGAAGAAGAAATAAGGTACATGGTACATACATATGTAGCGAGTACCAAAAGAAAACAACATCAGTCTTTAGAAACCTTCTGACGAAGCTGACACCATGGTCAGCGTCAAACGTCAAGTGTAAACTTGTCTACGCAGCAACACACGGAAGATTTCAACATAGTAAAGGACGGTCGTGAAAACCTACGCTCAACTATTAGACATGCAGATTTTATTACGAGATAATTATAGTAAAAATTGTTTACACATTTTTGTTATTGGTCTCATTAGTAACTTTAAATAGCTGCGATTACGTATTAATCTCAAGAATCAATAATTAAGTCATTCACTAAATTTTTAAATTCCTAGCATGTGAAGATAATAACAGATTTAATGAATTGATTAGATAAGAATTTTCGATTTATATATAAAAGAAATGTACATAATTTAAATATATTTTCTAAAATGAAGGTCGCTTTGATTTTGGCACTTTGTTTAGCTGGGGGTAAGTATCTGTTCAATAATATTATTGAAATTGTATCGTTATGTAATTATATTTTCTAATTATATTTTCTAATTATCAGCTTACAGTCAAGTTAGTGAAGGAGACATCCAATATTTCCTATGGAATAGTCGCACTTCACGCGAAAGAATTTTCCTAATAATCTTGGTAATAATATTATTAATAATGCTCCAGTAAAATTCTTAGTACACGGTTGGACTGAGAGCATTAATTCATTCTGGTATGAAGGAGCTAGGAACAATTATGTACGACTTGGAGCGAATGTTATTGGTGTAGATTGGTCTAGGCACGCTCAGTTAACTTATCCTACTGCTGTTGCTAGACTTAATGCAATTGGGTCGTTCATAGCAAGGTTTGTTAGCACTCTATCTACTTCTAGAGGGATTCCAGCAAGCAGAGTTCATTTCATAGGACATTCTCTTGGCGCACATCTTTCAGGATTTACAGGTAAAGTTGAATGATGCCTTTTTAAGTCTCTTAATTAGCAATTGTTATTTATTAGGAAAAAATTTATTACAACAAACCGGGCAAAGATTGGGTAGAATTACTGGTTTAGATCCTGCTGGGCCCAGTTTCAGCGGAGCTGCAAATAGCGGCCGCCTTTGGCGCACTGACGCAGATAGAGTAGATACAATTCTCTCTGATGCCGGCTTTGGTGGTTTAGGAATTGATGCATCTCTTGGACATGTAAATTTCTGGCCTAACGGTGGTACTGCTAGTCAACCTGGATGTTTCATAGGTAAGTTTTAAAATGAATAAATAAATACACTCAGGAAGTTTTTATACAATATTTAAATAGATAATAATAATTGTAATTATAAATAATTTGATGTTTTCTTCACTAGCTACTGTATTTTGTTTTGCAATTGATCAAATCACATTTATCCGAATATCATTTCGAATATATAATATGCAGTACTACATTGGCAATATGTTTTTATTACCCACTTAATATAACTTGCATACTGTGGCGTACACATTATTAAAAAAATACGGAAGATTGAAAACAATACAAATGTAATGTGTTTCTGTTTTTTCACTACTAATTCTATTACTTTCAGTTCTTTGCAGTCACAATCGCGCTCCATTATTCTTTAGTGAAGGCATCTTGAGCAATAACTTCGTATCACGCCGCTGTTCGTCTTGGACTAATTTCCGATTGGGGTTATGTATCTTAAACCCTCAGAATCGACTTGGTGAAAATGTTGATTTCTCAATTACTGGGGACTTCTTCTTACAAACCAATTCTAATTCTCCATTTGCTCGAGGCTGAATTTTTTATATAATAAACATGATATATTAAACGTTTAACAAGCAATAGTTTCATTTTATTACAACATTTTACTTATTACAATCCCTTAATCATCTGTTATAATCGATTAAATATTTTTTTTTTTTTGTTATGAGGGCTTCCGGGTTTTGACCGCGTCATAATAAAGTACCTACATATATGTATACAATACAAATTAAAATAAAATAAAAATGAAAAATACAAAAAATATCATACAACTTACTCAAACTCGATGTTTCGCCACTAATGTAAGTGGCTTCTTCAGGAGCAAAACTAGGTGGGGACGCCAGAAGGTCACGGTAACTCGACGTGTCAACCACGCTAGAGGCGAAAACCTTCTGACAAGGAGAAGGTGTACGTGCGGGGGTATATATATCTACCATTGTGCAGGGAAACAGAACGGTGAGCGCGAGGTAACGATGCGGAACAGTGAGCACTGGTCGAAGAAGGACGGGTTTCCAAATACTGGAGAGTGGGTAACCAATATCACGATTGAGATTTTGGGGTTGTCTCTGGATCTCGATAGCTTCCCTTACCTTTTGTGGAAAATAGCGATGAGACTTGCTTATAACAGATACCTGATCAAAACAAATTTTATGGCCCGTATCAATAAAGTTTTCGGCTAAGGCTGAGTGTGTTGAAGAACGTGACTTAACATACCGTTGGTGTTCTTTTATTCTAGTTTGAATAGAACGTCCAGTTTCGCCAATATACACTGAGCCACAGTCACAGGGAATTTTGTAAATGCCTTTATGGGAGAAAACAGGGTACGTGTCCTTGGGCAAAGGAAGAATTTGGGAGATCTTGTTTAAAGGTTTAAAGATGGGTTGGATATTTTGCTTACGAAGAATTCTACCGATGTGATCTGTAACACCATGGATGTAGGGGAGAACGATAGTATCTAATTACTAGATTCTGGTGCTACCTTAGGAGATCGTGGATGAATGTACCTATTTCTGACTCTTTGCATTTTGCCGGAGGTATAGCCATTCTGTAGAAGAGCAGTTTTCACATGTTTCAATTCTTTGTTGATGTTGTCGGGTTGGGAAATTTAGTTCGCACGATGTACTACAGAGCCGATTACCGATTGCTTTTGTGCTGGGTGATGATGTGAGCTAGCATGAAGATATCGGTCGGTATGTGTGGGTTTCCTGTACACGGAGTGACCTGCTAAACGACCATTTGGTAGACGAGTAACATCAAGGAAAGGTAGAGAACCGTTATTCTCAAACTCCCGTACTGTATTGTATACCGGTCGTTTTGAGAGATTGGATAAATAACGGCGGGAAAGGGCAAGGGGTACGAAAATTTGCTAAGAAGTGGGGACGCGTATGAGTCTATCTCTATCACAGTCTAGTCTGGTCTAGTCTACAGCGCTGTGATAGATTCATACGCGACCCCACTTCTTAGCGAATTTCTGTACTCCTTGCCCCTTCCGCCGTTATTTATCCTATGTATCAAAGCGACCGGTATATGTACTTTACTATGACGCGGTCAAAACGCGGAAGCCCTCATAACAGAGACTCAGACCGTGGAAGCCTTCGATAT
This sequence comes from Holotrichia oblita, assembly GCA_023690525.1. Taxonomy (NCBI): domain Eukaryota; kingdom Metazoa; phylum Arthropoda; class Insecta; order Coleoptera; family Scarabaeidae; genus Holotrichia; species Holotrichia oblita. Next base: position 91,604,898 of record CM043019.1, on the reverse strand, counting down.
CATTTAATATATTTTAATATAGTTCACTGTTGAAAAAGTAATACAAAATGTTTTATTATCATTAGGTTCTTATAATTTCCTGGACACCCCTTATACTGTAGGTTAGTTTTTGACATGGTGTTTTGAAGAACTGTTATTGCTTAACATTTGATCAAAAATATTCTTTCTGTGAATTAGTGTAACCAAAAAATTTGCGATATTATAATTGACGAAAATTTACTAAAAAACATAGTAAGCCACGATTCAAAATAAATAATAAAAAATAGATGTAGCTTGGCAATAAGAAATTATTTGGAAGCCTACGCTTTGAGTTTTTATCTTAATTTAGCACTTTCAACATCTACTTGACTAATACATGTAAGTTTGTTATCTTTTTGGTACTGTAAATCGGTTCTCCTAATAACAGAAATAAAAGTTAATTTTTCAGCATCATAATGAAATGTAATGCCATACACTAGGCATCATTGTAAAGAGAATCGAAAGACCTTTCAATCGAGGTACAACTCAACCCTCCTTTCTATTTAAGATTTTTGGGGTCAGTTCCACCCTGTCCAAGAGATTGCAGATGAGGGTTTGCTTGTACGTCTAATAAATGTCCCCCTCAAAAACGAAGTTGACTTGCCTTAGCCTTTTATTGTTATTTGACAATTTTAACACCAAAGTACTTCTACTATACTTCCGTGTTAAAAATGTATAGGAAACTACTGATCTAATTGGGATATTTTCTTAGTGGAGCTTTATTAAACCGTACAAACGAGGGGCTTTTATATTCAATAGGATTAGTATAGACTTTTTATATTCGGTAAATAAACTGTGAAGTGATTTTAATTTATTTTCGACTTCTTGTTGGAATCGGTTAGTAGGATCAGTATTACCTATACCCGGCGAGATGCTGTTGTATGAAATTTAGTATCTTACTGTTATATTCAGATTTGGCAATTATAATAAAAGTGTTACCTTTATCCGCTTTCGTTATGACTAGGTAGTTGTTTGTTACTTTCCTATTTATGTTATTTATAATATCTTCGCATTTCCCATTTTGAATGATATTTTTGCTAACTAGTTTAGTTACTTTAGCTTTATTGAGATTATTGTCCACTGTGTTACTTACAAGACAACATCGACAGGTGTCAACTCCCGATTTCGATGAAACTTTGCAAACTCTAAGAGTACCTAAAATAATAATTATACTAAACTATACCATTCTATTCTTAAGTGGCTGGTGTAACATGTTTTTTTATGTAATCACTATAATTTGCATATTGATTATTATCTACCTATAATCAAACTCATTATCACTTATACTATGTATACATTTGTAAGAACCGTTATTGTCTGCAACCTTAAAGTATTAGGTATAAGTCAATTATTTGAAAATTTATTTGTAGGGAATTAATGGGATTGCAGCTATTGGCGTTAGAATTAAGAAGACGTGAACCTTTTTTCGTATCTAAGCTTTCGCTAATTCTTTATTAACTTCTTCAGAGAACAAAAATGGTGATAATTAAAGTACGAAGCTAATAAAGAATTAGCGAAAGCTTAGATACGAGAAAAGGTTCACGTTTTCTTAATTCTAACGCCAATAGCTGCAATCCCATTAATTCCCTTTACACCTAACGTTGTACAGCTAGTACTCCTTTTCAACATGAAAATTTATTATTAGTTTATTACGAAACGGCGGAAACGATCTATTAATTGTGATTCACTCGCATCGGTAAAGAACAGTCCATCAGCCTCACAAGTACAGCAGGAGAAAAAAGTTTCCTGCCAGTGCATGTAAGAAAGACGCCCTTCACTCAAAATTCACGGGTACTTTATTGACTTAGTATACCTACATGGACTGTCTGTGGCACAGACATTATTTGTATGCACTCTAGGACAATAAAGTTCCCGTAGGGTTTGAGTAAGAAGCCTCCTTCTTTCGCGCACTGTCCGGATACTTTTTTATCCTGCTCTACATATGTATGTATATATGAATGTTATAGCAAGATCGTATTAATGAAGGTTGTCTGTTTGTACATCTTTTAATGCAAATATATGAAATGCATATAAAATGCAACAATGAAAATAAACTCTAAAATACTAAATCGTAAATAAATGAAATTAATAATTCTATATTATAAAAATTAAATCTGCTAGAAATGAATAACTACTATACAATTGAAAAGAAGTACTTCTAGATCTCTCGAAATAGTGGTGAACAAACAACAACGTGTGAGAGCCGGTCGTCTACATTTGCAGTCTGCGTTCGCAAACTATCAGAATGCCGAAAGCGAAAACTAACTGACTCTGTCGCTGCGCCTGCATGATTCATTAGGAGACAGCGTCGTTTCCGCACTTTATTGTTTATTACTACTTTTCAAATTTATTATGCATTATCATTTTCTACACAAAATCGATCTATTATTGATGAAAAAGAAAAAAACAAAATTATGAAAAACAGGGGATATGAGATACTCCGTCCCCCATTATTAACGTTTTACAACTACAATTTGCACAATGTTTTATATCATGTAATATGCTGCAAATTTTATTAAAATAATGTTTTAATATCTTCTACTATTTCGGAGGTATGAGTAAAATTGAAAAATTGCTCAAACTTTGGAGAGAAAGTTTTGTAGAAATCTGGAGTTGACACCTGTCGGTGTTCCCTTATTAGTGCTAGTTCCGTTTCTACAATGAGAGTTTCTTTTATTTTGTTATTATAAATATCGGGAGCGTATTTTGGGCCTTTTCTTAGCAAGTTTATTTCATTTGTTGAAAAAATTACATCCGATAAATTTTTAACACTGGGATGAAACGGGGCAATATTATAATCTGTGGGTTGATTACTACTTTCTATTTTGCTATTTATTAAATTATTTAATATATTCTTTTGAATTATAAATTTCTTATGAATAACATGCATAATAAGTTAAATCTGAGTGGCGTAACTTGATGTATGTATATCCGCAGCGTATCTCGTCTGTAGAACCGGAATTTTGATTCTACCTTAATCCATGTCTGTTATGGTTTTGCGTTTTCATTGTAATTTACTCTAGTTTGAGAATGACAGAAACAGGAAAATCTGGAGAAACATGGTGCTTTAAAATAAATTAATAGATATTATTTCATAAATTAATTTGTTTTTATAATTATTTTCTTTTTCCAAAATCTTAGTATTTTCGAAATCAAAATTATGTCATCTGTCTTTCAAGTTCTTTTATGGGGAGGTGAAATTATGGACGACACAAAGTTGGACGTATCGCATTGTAGCAGTGTAAGACTCTTTAAAGAATGGTGTGTGTAAGTACAATTTAACCACCAAAAAAATTTCTTTTTTTTCATACGTTCCGCTAAAACCATTACTATGACATGTCTTAAGCTCATACGCTCGAGCTCTTTTACTTTTCATTATAAATAATCTTTGCCTCTGTGGGGTTTTTAGTCGTTCTGTTTTTTTATTCATTTCTTTTTCCATTTTCTCCCTATACGCATAACTCTTATCAGAAAAGTATGTATGTATATCATTCCAGTTATTTCGTGATTGCAGCATCTTCCTCGCTACATTGCTACAAATCACGTTTTCTCCCAATTCCAGCGCCAGCCTGCTCATTCCCACTCCCACCACCTGTATGTCAAATCTGAGTGTTTAAACGAGTCGTTAGATCCACAATGCACACATAGATCCTAAGTTCTTATCTTAAGTCGCTTAGTATAAGTGCGGAAATGCCCATGCTCTGAGATGAACTGAATAGTCTGTCTTCATATGTTTGCATATAATTCATGACATCAGATTAGGGTGAGTGTCTCATCTACATATTTTTATTTTCATAGCCGTTGCTATTTAGTCAGCGTCACGCGTTTTGTCCTTTTTTTCACATTTTTTTTAATTTTATTTATTAAGAAATATAAATAGTTATCGGAACTTATATATGTTTGAATTCTAGTAAACTTAAATAGCAACATAATATTTATCGTTAGACATTTTTTTTATTATCGTTGGATACAATGACAAGAACTCGTTTAACTTAAAACTAATTGTTGTGGAACCATGTGGACAAATTTCATATGCAGCATAATGCTCGCTGTAACTTACAGTTAACAGAGTTTGACACCTAAATAAAACATGTTGTGAATAAAGAACTCATTTTTTTATCATATAGAACTACACCAACCACTTACCTAATTCCGTTTTTCTCATACCACATCATTTGTAATTTCAGCTGTATTACAACAAGTTGCAGAACTATAATATATGCCATCATCAAAACCTTTTTAAACGTACTACATATATCTATAACTATAACAATATTTCAACTGAATTCTCATCGCGAGTGAATAGGGTACATTTTTCTTACATCGTAAATAATGTGCTGTGACTTTCATATCTTTATGCTTTGCTTCGTATCTCATGCATATTAACTTAGGAGGACCGATTCTTGAAATAATGGTCGAGTAATGTAGAAGGCTTCAACTTTACACACCAAATGATAAATATAAAGCGTGATGCTTTCGTATAAGACTTACCAATAATTCTATTGTTGCTTTTGACAGTTCCGTACTCGTCAAGATATCAGTAATATTCAATAATTTTAAATATAAAATCCAAATGGAATTCTGTTCTGGTACCAGATCACCAATAGCAAATCTGAAGTTTCTTACTAAACATAGCATTTCAGAAGCAGAAAATATAATAGATCAAATTTTTCATATAATAAATACTGTAGTCTCCAGTTTAATATGTCTAGAGAAAAGAAACCTTCCTCTATTAGTTTTTTGATAATAAGTGCCATATCATATCTATGAACTGCTTTGTACAGATCATGTATAATATCGCAGACTACGTTATTATATACGTGAAAGTTTTTAAGTTCGTGCTAAATGTATGGTTCCTTCAATCCTACTTTTTGTTCTATATGTATATTATAATCATCTGGTTTCCTTATTGTATGCAGATCTTCGGATATTTGTGTTTCTGTAATACTTTTTGCTGTTACACAAAACCGGCAAAATGTTGTCGCTGAAAAACTCTCGACTAGACCTAAAATGGAATGTAACCCCAAATTGTCACCAATTATAGCTATAACTGAAAAATATACATGGTCACCATTTTCAAGCTTAATTCCGTGATTTTCAAGAGCTTTAAGATCTTCTATAAGTCTAGCAAAAGTAGCTTTGTTACCAACGCATACTCTATCTTGACTATGAAATATTAATGTCAAAAATATATTTTCCAGTCTATCTCTATATGGAGGTGGTATTGTTCCTATGGTATTGTATATTGCTCCCATTTTATAATGGCCTGCCTTACTATCTAATGCATTTCCTGTTTCAAAATCGTCATAATATAAAATTATAGGTAGTACATGTTTTCCTTTATTATTACTATAGATATTTTGATATACTGTTCCGTGAACTACATTTAATAAACTTTCATTTGAGTTTTGTAGTGATTTTTGTTGATAATCTATAATTCGGGAACAAACGTTGGGTATTTCCAAAAACATTTTCAACGATTTTTGCAATGGTATATAGTACGCGAGACGATTTTCTAATGTCAATGTTACTTCATCGTTTACGCGTACATGGCCTTGTACAGTACCCATTTTGTATTCAAAAGATCTGCACAAATAATTAGCTGTGCGATAGTGATTACCAGAAGCAGACCAGGACATCAAAGTGCAACACTTATAGATATGATCGCTTTCTCTCAGTCTCTGCATTCGAACATGGAAGCGTTACAACCATATGATGAGTTGTCGTGTTGTTTTCTAACATAATGACATTAACTTAACACAACAGTATTATTATTTATAATTATCATGTTTTAAATTAGGAATAGAATTGAAAATAATTTTTCCAATATCAAGTAGTTGTATATTGATTTTAAGTAGGTTCAAAATTTTCAAATATAAAAGATTTTATTTGAAGTATACAATATACTGAAATGCTATATCTCTTTTTGTGTGTGTAATTGTGTTTCCAAGACGTTATTACAGTTTTAGCCGTTGTAAGTAATGTTGCGCTATTACAGATAAAAAATCGCTAACACCAACAACATCACGACGTTTAACTCATTAACTGGGGGACACGTGTTTCGAGAGGTCTCATCATCAACCGAATACCGAATGAGTAAATAAAATTAAAAACCGGCAATATAAACATCCTCTCTTAAGTATTAAAAGCTAGTGCATGACACCTCTATCTGAAAACGAATTAATTGCTAACATTTGTTCAGAAGATGGTCCCTTCTGATGGTCCTTTCTTAAAGACCGTTTTCCAAGAAAACTTTCATATGCGTCTACCTCTAGTAGACTACCAACCAGGTGTGTAGTGGAAACGCGTGGGAACGGCGTTCCAACACTGGTTTTTCACAGTGAAAAAATTATAAATTTATTGATAAATACTGATTTTATATGAAATTAGCGTTTCCACTGGAAAATTTGCCACTGCACCACTGTTACCAACAGCTTTCAATAATTTAAGACTGTCTATTTCAATATGGTGTCCATTTCCAATTAGTTGTTGCACTACTGCAGACAATTCTTGTCTCCCACACCGAAAATGAGCTATATGTTCCTTATATTTACTATCTATTGGTCTCTTGTTTGTCCAATATAAATTTGATCACAGTCTTAGCACGCAATTTTATAAATTTTATACAATCTGTCGCATTTCCTGTTTGTCTTCCGGATTGACCAAGATATTTTTTAACGTACTATTGGTTTTATAACAAACATTTAAGTTGAGTTGTTGAAAAATGCAGTTTAATCCTTGAGTTATGGGGTGGAACGATAACTTAATAAATTTCTTCTCGCGGTTATTCGATAAGTCTAAAGTCGTGGAATTTCGTACGTATTTCTTATATTGGACTCCTTTGAGCGTGCGCTCGACATCTGCAGAAAAGAAACCATTGTAAACAACCCTTCTCTTAATAAACTCTAATTCATTCTGAAATCTTACTTTATTTAATAGAAATTTGACCAACTTATTAATTAGAAAGTTTATTGCGGACATTTTATGTTAATTAGCAAGAATAAATCAGTTGGTATTGGTTCCTTTATGTAGATGTCAATTTCAAATCTATTGTGTTTATTCGTAATGACTAACGTATCCAAATCAGTAAGTATGTTGTTCACATTTTCCTTTACTCTTGAATTTAATTTATCACTTATTATTAATTTATTTAAGTCGAATCTTGAGTTTAATTTGCCAAGGAATTCCAGGATACTCGTTTTTGTAGTAGTGTGAGTTTTCGGTTTTCGCTGATGTTTCGCTAATGTAGCCTACTTTTTGAATCTGTATTTCATTTAAGCAGTACCCTCTAGCACGCACGTCACTTACTATAGGTTCGTTAAGGGGCTATTATCAGTTGTTGGTGGGAAATTTGAAATTGCGTTATATTTATTTGCAATAATTTTTGTGAAGAATGATTATAAACAAGAAATTATTACTGGAATGTTAACATTTAATTATAAATTGGTGGACGAATAGTAAGTGACAGAAATTACGTGTTTAATAAAAAGAATTTTTTTTTATTTTTTAAAGTAAAGTATTTCAAGAGTTATAAACTTATTCGTCCACTAAATATGAACTGAAATAAGCATGGTGTACATTATAAAAAGAAATATATGCTAAATAAAAAAGAGTATTGCAAGAAACGTATCCGGTAGTAAAACAGATAACTGTAGACGTTCCAAATGGTTTGGCACCTTTCTAAAAGAGGGGCACATCATCGCCGCAATTACTGCAATTCGAACTTACTTTATATTCCTTTCTAAGTACGTACTTATACCCCTTTCACGACATGTCTCTTTGTCACGATCTTGCTATCTCATTTTGTATATTGCTGTCTTCTTTCATCTCGCAGTATGATCGACAACTGGTACTATTAGCTCCTCTGTTATCCAATTAATTTGTAATGACAGCCGATGTTAGTATAGGATGTGCTCGCTAGGAGTGAAAATAGAACCTCGCCATTCTTAGTTGGCCACCCGATACATTATATAAATTAAAAATTCTTCTTATTCAATATGTCTTTTTATTTTTTGTATCTACGTATGTTTACATTTCATAGACACGCAATAACATTTTAAATTGTTAAAGTTTATTCATTTCAAAATTAGCCTTGAGCATATGGAGAACGGCTATTTGTATCAAGATAAAAGTCCCCAGTTACTGAAAAATTGACGTTTTCTCCTAATACATTTTGAGGATTGCTTCTACATAGACCCAAACTGTAGTATGTATAGCTGGAACATTGACGTGCCACGAAATTATTGCTCAAGATACCTTCAGTGAAGAATAAACAAGCACGGTTGTGACTGCAGACAACTAAAAAAATATGTTATTAAGATTTCACCAGTAATATTATTTATATGTGTTAATATACCTATATAACATCCAGGCTGACTAGCGCTACCACCATTGGGTAAGAAGTTAACTTTTCCTAAAGATCTGTTAATACCATACCCATATGAATCAGTGATAATTGTATCAACGTTAACAGCATCGTTTTCACTAAGGCGATAACTGCTTGTAACGTATGTGAAGCTGGGACCAGCAGGATCTAATCCAGTAATTCGACCTACTGTTAGTCCGGATTGCTGTTGTATATTTTTACCTAAATAAAACAACGTGTAGAATTACTATATTAGTACTATAAACAGTTAACATTTGATCATACATTTACATAACCCCTTAATGACTATTCAGCATTGAAATATCATTACACTAAAAGCCATTGAAAGGACTGACATGTTTCAGTTATGTAATTAATTATGTAACTTAATTTAATTATTATACAGTTAATGTATATGTTTAGGAAAACTTTCCGTAATAAAATCTATGCAAAAAAATTAATTTTCTCTACGATATTAAATGAACCATGCGATAATTTAATTTAAGAAGTGGTTGAATTAATATATTGAACAAAATTATAATGTATATAAAAATTTAGTGTATTTTGCAAATCATGCAACATTGGTGAGTATAGTCACCACACAGAAGGCGTGAAATGAGAAAGAAAATGCATGTAGTAGCTCTACATGTCGTGAAAGGCTACGAAGTTTCATTACGATTCCGGAGCAAAGAATCTCATGTTGTAGAAGTCTGGTTTCTCTAGAGACAAAAAAGAACTACTCGGACGTCTTATATAATACAAAAATTGGGAAACTGACCAAAAGTGTACAAAAGAAAATTCAACTGTTACGCTACCGTTTACATTTATGAACAAATTATAGGTAACTTTGCTAAACAAAGTTTTGAAAATTTTTGTTTCTCTTACCTGTAAAGCCCGATAAATGTGCACCAAGAGAGTGCCCAACAAGATGAACGTTGCTTAATGAAATTCCTCGTGTGTTGGATAAAACTACTACAAATCTTGCGATAAATTCACTAATAGCGTTAAGTCTTAATACTGAAGTAGTATAAATTAACTGGGCATGTCTAGACCAATCTACGCAAATGACGTTGTATCCTAAGCTTAAGTAGTTATTTCTGGCGCCTTCATACCAAAATGAATTAATACTTTCAGTCCATCCGTGTATCAAAATCTTTACAGGTGCATCGCTATTAACATTACCATAGTTGCTTATGCTCAAGATTTCCCCGGAAGTACGACTATTCCATAAGTAGTACTGTATATCACCTTCGCTAACTTGGCTGAATGCTGTTTTAAATAAAAAGTGCATATAGTAAAATAAAAAATGTATTACTTATATGGTCCTTACCTCCAGCTACACATATGGTCAAAATAACAATGATTGTCCGCATATTTACTGATCTAAGCCTGATACAATATGTACGTACATATATTATTTAAAGTGCCTTTTATATTCATGAAATTTGTTATCTAATCATACAAATCATGTTTGTTTAATCACGGGGGTAGGTATTCAATCTGTATTTTTACAAATTTTCTTATATTTAATTAAACATGTCAAAAGTAATATTGATCAAAGTAGTAACAATCATTATTAAAAAATGTCGGTGTATACAATGAAACATTTTTGAGTGATATTGATTTGCCCCTTAGAAAAAAATCAATGATCAAGTGTGACACTTACTAAAACAAGATTATTAGAACATCATTAGATTTACTTAATGTGATTCTTATTGAAATACAAAAATATGCAAATATCGAGTGGATTTCTACAGCAAAAATTAATATCTATATGTGAATCTCTTCATGGAAAACCGAACCCAGTAAGCTATTGCTCCTATAATATTTATTATTCAAATAGAATTATAGTTTTCACAAAAACAGCTTTTCAGTTTAATTATAAACGTTTTTTGCATATATGTACACGGTGTCAAAAGTTCAGCTAGTTGTCTATTATTTATTAACTAAAATATTATGCAAACTATTTTATACGATTATTTCTTTTTGAAGGAAGTGTATTTAGTAAATTCATTTACTAAATGGAAATTCCCCGTTGAAAAATTCGCATTAAATTAAAGATGGCACCTTCCTTATTGCGATAAAATCCATTCATCATCTGTCGTTGGAGATAAAATGTTCAAACTGTATGTATACTTTATTGTCTATCTGAATTACACTATTTTCTCCACATCAGAACACATAAGCCTGTATACTTTTATACAGGATACTAGTTCATATGAAAGTGGGCTGATGAGTTTAACAATTTGTATATTTTGAACTGTACAACTCAAAATTATTAATTTGCGGATACGGCTTTTTGAAGTTCATTCTATTTAATAATTCTATTTAATGATACAGTCGAATTTTTTCAAATTTTCAGAACACACAATCACAATTTTTTAAAAGATCATTATACATATCTACCAGTGGCGGCTCTTTAATAAGAGCAAGTGAGCAATTGCACCCCCTGCAATTTTGAAACAAAACAAACCAAGCGGCGACTAACTGTGAAAGTATTTATGTATTATGTATTCATAGTTATTGAACAGGAACGTGGACCTGTGCGGCGCGCGTAACAACCTACATGATGGATAAAATGATATTAGAACGTGCTTGTACGACCTATGAGGTTTAAATCAGGTTTAAATTATTTTAAGGTGGCGTTTCGGTAAAGTAGGGGGCGCTGTTCAACAATAATTATTAGAAACGTAGTATTCGGAAAAAGTAGACATTAAAAATGTATTTTGGCGTTGTTACATTGAAGATATTATCTTTGTTGTAAATCTAAATATCTTTTTTTAAATTAAATATTCTTTGATTGCGAGAAAAATGAGAAAAAAATATAAAATTTTGATAATATTACCTTTAGAATATGTAGAAAAATATACTGATACGATCTGTATTGAAATAATTTCAAAATATGCAGTAGTTTTTTCAGGAAGTAAGTTTAGGGGCTGAGTATCAACAACAGCCCCATATCTGTCCAAACAGTTTGCCAGTTTTATATTAGATGTCACTAGCATTAGATAACTATTATATAACTATGTATAGGCAATCAGTTTAATACCAAAATTGACTGCTTTGATATTCAGAAAAACATTAAATTAAATGATTTATTAAAAAATGTAAATGAAAAAGAAAAATTTTAGAGTCGTACATACGACTCGTTTCTTTTTCCGTAACTGTGAAAGATAGTCATCATACATAACATCATACTTCTTTATAACATAACTTGAACAGTATACAGGATTATTGTTATATGTTGCTTTCAAAATAGTACGAATCACGATTATTGGATTTAGTCAGTTTAGTATCACAAGAATTGCAAAACTTGATTGTATGCACAAATATACTTTTTTATAGAAAGGTCTTACTAAATTATTTTTATTCAAGTAATAAATTGATTTCAATACTTTCGAGACATATTCTTACAACTACACATGCATAAGTAAATACATATTGATGAATCATTACTTGGCGTGTGGGTGTAGACAAATAAAACCCAAATATCTCTCTTGCCTTTTATTGATAAATAATACAGATAACAATTCATTCCACAATAAAATTTACTGTCCTTTATTATATTTACATGTATTGGATTGATTTAGTAGTGGATACATACACTGTGATGGTTATAACGGAAATTTTAATAATAATTATCTATATAACTAATCTATGTAGTCATATCCATTATAGAATATAAGTGACTATAAATGTTTGTAACAAATATTTACTTTGGCAACACTGAAAAATTGGCTTGCCTGGTTATTCGTATATAGGTACAACTTTGTAGGTTATGTCATTTGTATCATATGGATGCGTTATGCATGTTTGTTTGCTGATACCAGAAGGAAGATTTATAGAAAACGATGGATGAAACAAGTTTTTTGAACGCATATTTTAAATGACTAAACAAAAATTATTCAAAGAATATGCTCAAAGTGTCGACCTTCCACTGCTAAACAACACTGTATTCGTCGTGATAAATTGTTAAACACATTAGTTAAGATTTCAGGTCCTATATTTGTTATTGCCTCCTCAATAGCGGTCCGTAACTGTTGTAAATTCTGTATTTGATTCTGGTATATTGTGTTTTTCAAATAAGGGAACAAAAAGAAACCTAGCGGCGTCCAGTCGGGAGATCTACTTGACCACAAACTTACACTAATCAAACGGTCTGAGAAGAATTGGTGTAAATAATTAATTGTTATTTGTGCAGTGTGTGCTGTGACTGAATCTTGCTGAAAATAAACACTCGTTAACTCTATGTCATCCAATTGATTTATAAATGATTCCAAAATAATAGTTTTGTAGCGTTGAGCATTAATTGTTTCTTGAAAGAATATCGGACCAATAATTCTTTGTCGTGACATTGCCACCCAAACACCGATTTTAACTGGATGCAATGGCACTTGGATTAAGTTCTGCGGATTCTCTGCCGACCAAGTTCTGAGAATTAACATAAACAGACAGATGAAACCAAGCCTCAGATTGTTATTATACCAGTAACAAAACTGTGTTCGTAATACGATATCAGGACGATGAAGTTGCTGAACAATTATAAATTTATACGGATGTAAATGTAAATGCTTTTTTAGGATCTTACGAGTGAATTCATAGGAGAGTTCTGGAAAGGGCATAAGAAAGGTTAAAAGGAAATAATAATAATTGATAATGGGTCTTTACTTATTTGTTGAGATAAACGACGTACTGAAATATGAGGATTTTCTGCAACACGTTCATTAACATTATTCAAAACATCAGGTGTAGGAACACTGGGACAGCCAGTAGATTTACCTTTAGCCACATTACCGGTGTTCAAAAACCTTTCAACAATTCTTGTAGTGTGTATAGTAAAGCTACGGTAATCAACTTGGTCCTCTGGATACATTGCAACAAATTGCTCAAAAGATGATTACAACGAATATATCCAATTACCGTCATCATTTTGTAAGCCGCTTAGAAAATAAGCCTCATTACAATAAATGTGTTTCGCTCAATAATAAATACCATTGTTAAAATGAAATTGAGTGGTTTTATTCGTATGACTTTTACTTTGACAAATATGACAAATTTAAATTTAAAAATCAGGTGTGTTAACATAAAATTGCAGAAGTGTTGCCAACTTAAGTCGAAAATTTACAATCATTTATAGTCGCATTGTACTTCATAAGCGTAACTTGTGTGGAGAAAGGTTTCCTGTCCAATCCTAGTAATCTACTACAGCTGCGTGTGCGGAGGTTTCACTACATAAGCTGCTGAATCCTCTCAGGCAAAAAACACCCAAGGAAAAATTGCCTTAATTTTGGAACCATTAAGTTTCTACAAAGTTGTTCATCCCTATATATTTCTTCTATAAAAAGTGGTTGGGTTTCATCAATAAAAACTACAAAGTAGTACAGCTTTCTTTTACTGATATTTAGTTGGCCTTGAATCTATAATATTTTTCAATAAGTGATTATTATTACAAGCAATTTGCGACTGAGACGTGATATCGCGATCTTCCAAATGAGTATTTACTTGAAAATAATAATTATGGTTCCTCTTCAAGGACAGTTTACCATTAGAACTATGTACAATTATATACAGAAACAAATATACAAAAATATTCTTCCTTATTCACTAAAATAACTATATATACAACGAAAAAATAATCCAAAATTAACGAAGACGATGAAAAACAGTACCTATTACTTTATTACATCAAGCTAGTCGCTAGACAATTAGTGCAGAACTACGATTCTACCTGTAACAAACAACGCATGTACGCACAAATATGTTTTCTAAATAGAATATTAGGGTGTTATTGCCTTAGGCTATCGCATTTATACCGAAAAGATTATATTGAAATATACCTGCTCAATACATTCAGTTCTAAACTACATAATATGCAACCAGTAAAACTCGTTTCAAGAATCCCTGGATACCTTCTTCTAGATATATAATGTTATATTTTATTTTTCCGAGAAGTTTATATTTATATTATAATATATTTTGTATTACAACCAATATTCTAATCTTCACTTTTCCTATGTTATTTCAGCCAAAATGTTACGCATGTTTAAGTATTTTATTACTTTTTACTTTTCTAGAGATTCGTAAGCCTTACGCCATCTAATTTTGAATATATTCGATAAAAATGCAACATTTACTCATCAAGTTCAAGTTATTGAAATAGAGGGCCAAGTACGCCATCTTAAAGCTTGATATTCTACATAGCGTAACCGGTATATATACAACTAATGATCGTTTATGCAACCAAATTTACTCGTAATGAGCAAAGCCCAACCGTTGCTCCGTTCAGCCCAGGCCGGTTTCACTAGATTACCATGGCTACTACCAATATTTTTAATGCGAACGTCCCCATGAGAGGCGCTGCAATGCAATAAAGCTGTTCAAATGTTAATTTGTTTAATTTTGATTTAATTGACATTTGTCAGATTATTGTCAATGTATAATTGCGTTAAGCGTTGTGTTCAATATTATTGATTATTTCGAATTCTTTTCTTTCTTCAAACACAATATTTAATTACTTTGGTTTTATTGTTTCATTTTGTATTTAGTTGCATGTTAATTATTTTAGTGTTCTAGCACATTATCATAATTTAATAATTAACTACCTAATATGGAAGGTCCACGTTGCGTTATAAAAAATGGTTTTGCAGTAAAATATGGTAGCAGACACTGTTTTCTTAATCCAGCGAAAAATATGAATATGTTTAAAAAATGGATCAAGTACTGTGATGATGAAATTCGTAGTTTGCCACCAGAAAATGTGTATCAAAATCGACGAGTTTGTAGAATTTTACTAATGATCAATTTGGGTCTAATAATAGATTGCATATTCAGTATTAAATATTCCAATATTTCTTGTTGCGGCAAAAATTTTAACATTTCAGCGATTGTGCGCTTTTCACCTATTTTTATCAGTGGACTAAGGTAGTTTTGAATTGAGTTATTAATATTATGTCGTTTTAGTATGATTTGAATATTTTTTATATCATTTCTATGGGCGTCCTATTGTGGTAGACATCTACGATATTGCTTCATACTAATGAAAAAAAGTTTCACTTACAATCAGTTTTCGGAGTATTTTTGAAGAAGTTCCAGCTGAGAATTTGCCTAATTATAACATAACAATATATGTAGTGAAAATGTATGGTCTCAACCTATAGCCATGAAAATCTTCTTATGGAACCGGATCTGAAATACTTTCCATAAAATGTTCGTATTTCTCTGTATTTAAACCGGCCACAGCAGGAAAAACCATCAGCTCAATCAATTGCAGCAGGGGGCTAAATGGCTTATAAATAATATAATTACTCATCATTAACTTAAATTTTTGTTTCTTTTTTCTATTGTATAGAAAAATTCTATTGTATACAGAATTCTTATGTACTTACGGTCCGATTTCATAATAACGTCCTTCATTTGGTTTATTCTCGATTAAGTAATGAGTATGGTAGTTTAACGGTACATCAAAAAGGACTTTAGGAATATATCAATTAATGATCGCATAACACTATTTTTTTATGAAAGTCAATTTGTATTTAATAGTGACTTTAAATAATAATACGGCATTAGGTTTTATTACGAAATCGGCCCTTATTTCTATCAAATATGTTATCCTTTTGTAATTTACTTTATTCATAAAAATACAATATAACTTATATATACATATTTGTTATTTATGTTTTGTATTAATTCATTAAATATAAATTGAAATAAAATGCATCGTACGCTTTGGTATATTTAAGCGTCGCGCTTTCGCATAATAATGCGAACGTACTCAGTAGATGGCGCAAAACATGGTTATGATTGACATACGTTATCTGCCGCATCTATATTATATTTCATCTATGGTTCAGCCATTACCATTACATTGTAGGTGGGGAGAACTGTATTTTGTTCCACTTCCATAACGTATAATACATAAGCTTTGTTTTGGTTCGGAATTCAGGATTAGTAACAGAACTGCGCAGAACGTAAGCGCACAACATTATAATTCCAGAATGGTTCCGAACTTTTAATAACCAAAACACATTTTAGGTAAAGTCAATTTTAGGAGCCTGTTACTGCCATCTTTTAGATACAGACTAAAATACAAACCAACAAAATATCAACAGCGAATGTTCTGCGCTAAATCTTTCAAATCCTGTCTCTGTCTTAAGAATACCACTCACTTTCCATAAATTTTATTCCCAGGACAGTAATTTACAAAAAAAAAAATCAAATACAAACGGAAAAAATCTCAAACTTTAAAAGACAACGTAAATATTAATGTCATTGATGACGAACGTATCGAAATAACTCGAATTTCTGAACAATATTTGTCGGTGTTTGATTTGCCGGATTCTTAAGAACCTTAAACGTTTGTATAATAGGTAGTTATTTCTTAGAACAATCTGCACTACTCAAGTAAATTCAATATAATTTCTTAATGTAGTACTAATTGTCAACCGTTAAGTACCTGGAAAATGTTTAATTTATAAAGACCAGTCAGGTGCCGTGCAATACGTTTTCAATCGAATAAAATGTTCTAAATCAACTGATAATTACCTTAGATATATTTCGCCCTATTAAAAAATTAATATATATTCAGAAATAAATATTTCTTTAAATTGATATGTAATTTCAATCATTTCTTAATCTTTTGCAAACATTGTTTGTCCTCCATCAGATTTCCTATAAATACAATAGAAATATTATATATAAAAATATATTTTAAACTTGCACTGCGTCTGAATGTTCTAGACATAATATCAAACACAACGAATTTCGTCAATAAATACGAATCATATTATAATCATGTAGGATGTATTACAATCATCATACAATATATAATTTATTGCAAATCTTTCTACCTGCTTGTTATCGACCCCAAATTACAGTCGCCCAGTGCTACTTCTTAAATGTTTCGAGTAGCTGTATACGGTCATAACCCTTGAAGTCTGAGTCGTTTAAAATGCTCGCTATAGTACAGTTGGTATTCAGAATATCTCGACCGAATGAAAACGACCGAATCGGCGTCAGTGCAAGAAAGTTTGATATACTCTTCAAAGGACATCCATTTAACATTTAAATAAAAACTTTGTGAAGATCCTGGCATTGAGTTTACGTTTATCACAGTTTACGTTTCTTCACAACTCACACCAATTAGTTAGTTAGTTAGTCAAATAGTTTTAATAAAATTAGGTATGTACACAAAACATGAAGATCGCTGGGCAAAATATACAGAAAAGCGGAATTAGTATTATAGGAAGCAAAGCAATAAAATATTAAGATAAAGTAGGTACTTTATAAGCACTATAGAGGAAATTGTACAAAGCATTCCTGATTCGTAATGCAAGAAAACTAACTAGACCAGATGAAATAAAAGTATGTAGGTATGTTAAAGCTTATGTTAATCAGTGATGAGGGTATGGTGCCTGCTTATTTAAAAATATCCATGGTTGTTCCAATCCGAAAAACTAGTCGTACAAAAAAGGTAGAAAATTTCAGATCAGTAAATATCCTACTAACGATGACCAAGTTATTAGGAAAGATTGCTTATGGGCAGTTACTATATCATGTAGAGGAAAACAACGTACTGACTTTGAAGCTGTCTGGGTTCAGAAAAAAAGAAGAATATAAAGAAGGGACTAGTGGTGGTAATAACGTTTCTAGACTTGAAGTGAACGTCTGAGACCAAAAAAAGGGAGACGATAGCAAAAATCAGGGAGATGTGAAGTAACTAGTACAATCTTAAAGAGATTTATGGAGCATTCTTTACATAAAATACAAAAAATGCAGTATGGAAATAGTGTAGGTAGTATACTGGGACCGCTACCGTTTACTCTTTAATAATACAGAAACTATTTCAAAATAGTTCAAACTATGATTTATTTGCTGATGCAATAGTATATTTAGCAAGAAAAGATTTGAATGAGACTGTTGAGAACAGAAAATTAATAATACGACTAACAATATAAAACTAGAATACTCTGAATTAGAAGTAGTGGATAAGTGGGATAGTGGGAGGTGGGAGTGATTATGGACAGAAAGTCATTTGTACTTATCTGGAACAGTTCTGTTGTTAGTAAACTCAGAAAATATGAACAGATTGCAGTTTGCAAGTAGATAGATATGCAAGCATAAACAGAATGCTTAACAAATTGCAAAGGGTGAGAGTACACAGATTAATAAAGATTTTAGTATTAATATTATACATAAGATTACATTAGGTTTAATAATAAATATTTTAAGCAATACGTAGTTCAGGTTAAAGATGTGCACGAATATAATACAATAAACATATATTAGTATATTAGATTACCAAAAACTATACCCGGACAAAATCTTATTATCTTTAAAGGAACTGGCAGGTAGAATAAGTTCTCAAAATTAAATAACGATATGTTAAATTCAAGTAAATGTAAGCATTATTCGACTACTATTATTCGATATTTGTATCGAAATTCAGGTAAATATATATTATGTTCGGGATATTCACTTATAATTTATTATATTAAGTATCAATTTATTGGTATGAAGAAGGCGTTCTGATTAATGTAATTTGTATAGTGATTGAATGCTAATTAAAGTTATTATTGTTATTACTTCCTCTATTTTAAACTATTCCAAAAGATTATTTTATCTAATCAAATACTTACAATCTCAATCCATTATAGGGGCATAGTAATCTGCAAGTACCTACATTTTACATTTTTGAATAATTCCTATTGTACTTAAGATTTTTAACAATAATTATAGGTGATCTATCAAACTTGAATTGAAAACTTGTATGTAAGTATATATTAATGAAAATTATATTGTAACACACTATTCATATTAAAAAAGGTAAATATATTACCGATAAGAAAAAGAATAGTAAGATAAAATAGTAAGTAGAAATGATTTTGTTTTGATGCTACTAAATTTTGACAAACAATATATTTTTTCAAAATTAATTATACGATAAAACTTTTAAATATGACCTATAACTACATCACGGTTAACAAATTTTACCAGTAGAATATGTAATTTTGACTGAAATATGGTATTTCGACAGAATTCGACAGAAGATATGTTCCGTATTGTCATCGCTGAGCTTACTAAGTTGTTTTCAGATAGTTTTCCCCAAAGATACTTAAAACGAAATTTCAACTATAATAAATGTCATTGGTATTCGGAAGAGCTCAAGCAAATGAGAGGAAAGCTTAGAATATGAGTACCATAAACAGTATCGTTAAAAGTACAGAATCTTACGATACTAAAAAAATGTAGAGGAATATGATCGGCATAGTAAGTCTTTCTGTTGTGCTGAACAATAGGGTTATTTAAAAAATAGAACTACTCTACTTGCTATTTGTAATTTTATATAAAATGTTATTAATAATCTTGATCATTAACGAAAGACATCTGCTACTCTGCTTGATCTCTCAAAGGCGTTTGACAATACTCGTAGAAAAATTAGAATATTATGGAGTAAGGGGCCAAACTCTGAACTTCTTTCAATCATAGTTGACAGGTAGATGTCAAATTGTAGAAATTGTAATGAAATGTATTGAATTGGAATATCCAGATTACACATCTGTGCAATAAATTGTGTTCAAATACGGTGTATCAAATACGAAAGTTTATGAATTGCGTCGATGTAGAAACCGCCAAATTGATTTATTATGCCAATTTTTTTGCGCAGATAAATAATAGCATATTATGTTGGGGAAATAGCGCAAATGCGCAGAGAGTTTTTAGAATACAAAAAAAAGTGTATAAGAGCAATGGTTAGAGCAAACAGCACGGACACAGTACACCATTCTACAGTCCCGCACATATGAAACTAGAAGTGCTAGTTCAATGATGAAGAAAGATTAAATGATTTATTGGTTCAGGTTTAAGAAAAGTAAAGTTCTGGGAAATATCTGACTTAACTATCTAAAAATTGCGAAAAATCGGAAACTGTTTTAAAAATTGCTTTTTACTCCATTAATCACATTTTTTTTATTCTACGTAAACCATAATAATAATAATAATTATACTAATAATAATATCTTTATTTCCTCTTAAAAAGAAAACTATTACAAGGTACGTCAAAAAAAAACAAGAACAAAAGAATGGTATGTACAGTGGACAGCTTTTAAATCGACACCACCGCAAGCTAACGTGGACCTTATCGACACTAGACGAAAATTAGTTGCGCGGACATACGTATAATCTGTGCGTGCTGCTCATCGCATACCTGTCTTATTCTTCTATCGACAATTGTATTGAACAGTTAAGAAACTCTCCGAACAAGATACAACGCACGCATACATTGAAATGACGTTAGTTAAGTACTGCATTCATCGCGTAGTCATAGCCGGTATACTTCTAATTGAACGCAATCAAATGCAATACAAAATGTTATCCTTGCTGTGTGAGTTTTTACGTTTTAAGGATGTAGATAACAAGATATAAAAAATATTTTGTAACCAGCCGTTTTGAATAAGTTGTTATGAATGTTATGATGTATAACATATAGATATATGTATTTTCATCTCCTAAAAAAATATCACACATAATTTAAACACATTAGAAAGCAAAAATATAAAAGATTTATGGTCATTTGCGCCATATTGGCCTACTTGATATTAAAATACGATAAGACTTCCGTATGTCGACCATTGAGTTGGCAATTTATATGCAGTTTAACGGAAAGTACCAGTTTGACCGAGTTCAAAACAGCCCCCATTTTTTGAGGAAATCAGTCTATAATACCTAAAAATCGATCTAAGAAGTGCTATTTCTAGGTTTGTGTTTCGCTAGTGTTTTGACATTTCTGCGAGGATTTTCAGTTGATATCCAGCCAGAATTACGAAATATCGAGCGGCAATTTTCAAAAACAATAATCATTTTTTATTTAGCAGTATCTTTTAATACACTTAATAAATATATTTCAGTGACTAAAAAACATATCTTCTTTTGTGTTTTATTAAATTTACACAGTGAAATTTGATGTTAATGCATATAAATTTATTTTTAAAACAATTATTTACGTGTCATACACAATAATTAAATGAGTAAGTTAATATTAAGAAGAAAATTATGAATATTTAGATACTATTTTGACTAAATTTGAAGATATTTTAAATATTAGATTTAACATCTTGTCAAACGTCTCTTAAATGTTATTAATTGCAATTAAAACTAAACTAATTCTTTAGATACCTACGTTCCTATTTTATATATGTATTTGCACTGAATTTAATAAAACACAAGAGGAGATATGTTTTTTAGTTGCTGAAATCTATCTAATTATATTAAAAAATACTACAAAATGTAAATCATTATTTTTTTATTCCCGAACGACGTTTTAAAATCGCCGCTCGTTCTTTCGTAATTCTGACTGGATATGAACTGAATGGTGGTATGCAACAGGGAACCAATTTTATATGTTTTTAGTAATGGCTGGTTCCCTATTGCATAAAGCCCGATAGACACATACAAGAAAAACTTTAAAAGTTATGTTAAAAGTTTTCTTTACAAATCCGTATACACAAACAAGTTTTTAATGTAAAGTATTCGGTTTTATTTCTTTTCAGTTTGTATATATGCGTTCTGACGAATTGCGCATGCGCGACTTGTAGCTTTTTCATACTTGTCACGAAAAATACTGCATGTACCAGTTTTACTTGTACAGTTTCGACTTTCAAAGTTGGACTTGTAAATTGCAGCGTGCTCTTTTTAACTCATATGAATCGACGAGAGAGAACTACCTTTTAAAGTTTTTCTTGTATGTGTCCATCGGGCACCATTCAACTAAAAATCTTCGCAGAAATGTCAGAACTCAGTAAAACTGGTACTTTCTGTTAAACTGCATATAAATTGCCAATTCAATGGTCGACATACGGAAGTTTAGCCTAAAATTCATTTCCAGTGTTTGTTAAAATCTCATAGCGGTTACCATAAACCATCATCTTTTGTGACTTCATAATTGTGAAATTTAAAATACGATTTAAAAGGCCCGACTACCGTTTGACAGTTGGCGATGTTGCCACAGTTAAATTTTTTCATAATATAATGTTTTTATAATTTATTTAAAACGTATTTTAAAATCGGGCTTCATACACACATGTGCAGACGTATTTTGAATGCTCATAGCAAATTTCAGTAATTAAATCTAAAAATTAATAGTGTAATCTCGATTCCCGTATCAAGATAACGGCCTGTAATGGGAAAAAAGATTGTGAAGTTAATACCGAATATTAATAGACAAAATTGTATATGTAGATGTAAAACATTTGTAGAAATATGTGTATGAAGCCCAATTTTCAAATTATATTGAAATAAAATCAAGCAAACGATTTATAGAATTATGTAGATATGGCACCGCTGTTAAATAATCAGCTGGTAGACGACCCTCTTAAATAGGTAATATGCTTATTCTCTATTATTTTCGTTGTATCATACAGCGTGATATCACAAAAACTGTCAAAGTTATATTATAAACATTTCATGAACCATTTCATTACCGTTTCTGGAATTAAAACCTATTATGAAAAGTTTCAACTCCACAATAATATATCAATCTTTTAATGGTTTCTTTATTCCATAACAGATGGGAATCACATTTCTATATGCACTATGCTAATATATATTGCAGAAATAGTAACATTTTGGATTTGATTGTAAAATAAAATTAGTCGGCAATAATTCACTCATGATTTATAAAATATAAAAAGTCATCGAACAGTTTTTTTGTTAAGATGCATAGCATACAGTTGCAATCTTAGATTAAATAATTCCCTAAATGTTTTCTTTCTTTATTAATAACAAAATATTTTCCCCTGCAAATAATTCAAATTTGTCCTATCTAAGCATATGTATTTCGTGGCATATATAATTATATCGTTTTGCTACTACAAATAGCGCCGTCAGGGTTTCGTTTTATACTTATACACTGAACATATAATCTGTACTATAGATCCTAACTGAAGGTCGCACAACGTAACCCCCTCTACATTGCTATTAAGGTTTAGGAAAATTCCGTAACGGTGTCGATTATGCTGCTGTCCACTGTACATATGTATATATGTTTAAATGACACTGCAGCTAAGAAATTCGTCTACATTGTAGTAGGAATGGCTCGAATCCGTATGATTCGTATAAAAGATACGGATCTTTCATAAGAGTCGTACCATACGAATCACCGTAAAGTTGAAGATTCGTACCGATCTTGTACGATATATACGATACGAATACGAATTGATATTGGTACGGTATCAGGTTATTCGATTATGGATGGGCCGAATCCGTATGATTCGCATAAAAGATACGGATCTTCATAAAGCTGGCCACTCACTACGCGTTACTTTCCGAGTTACTTGACTTGAAATAAACTTGGCAAGTACTTCTCCGAATTGTCTACATTACGTGCCTACTTTAAAAGTTACAAGTTTTTCGGAAAGTGCAAGTCAGAAGACGAGTAGTTTTTAAAAATGGAGGAAAATAATGATACGGCAGCTTTAGCAGCTTTTATAACATTAAGTTGTGGTTATCTTTTACTCAAAAATAGAAAAAGGAAATGTAGACGCAAAAGATGGTGGGTAACACCTTTAAATAAGATTTACTTGCACAATTTTGACTACAAACATTGTAAACGAGAACTAACTTGCAACTACTCGCACTAACGAATGCCGCGTAGTGTAGCGCGATCATAACAAGTATCGCAATAATCTACTTGCCGCCTTTGACTTGGGAACGTTTTCCGACACACGACGGGAAGTACAAGTACTTCGGCGAGTCTGTGCAAAGTTTCATACACACTGCTTGCTACTTGTCAAGTACTTGGCAAGTATCGCGTAGTGAGTGCCCGGCTTAAGAGTCGTATCGTACGAATCACTGGAAGATTCATACCCATCTTTTACGATTTATACGATATACGAATTGGTATTGCTACGGTATACAGTTATTCTATATATGTACATACATACATATGTAAATATACAAAAAACGAGTAAAATATGCAACTAACTCCCGAAATGTGAAGAAATATCTTTGGTACTAAATTATTTTGAGTAACAATAAAAAATAACGTTCTCAAGAATCATATCAAAAATTGGAATTATTTCAATGATTAACATTGAATAATAAAATTCATTACGAATGTAATACGAATACGGTTAGTACGGTAATTGTTACAGATTCGTATACTAAATCTGTAACAAGAGTCGAATCGGCTATCCCTAAGCACGATACGGATCACTGGTACGAATGTAATACCTTTGATACTAATTCAAACGGTACGAATCTGTAAAAAGAGTCGCATCGCTCATCTCTAGATTGTAGTAAGCCTTATTGATAAGGTATGTTTTTAATTTTGTTCTGAAACTATTTACAGGGAGTTGCCTGATGTCTTCACTTAGATGGGTTAAAAGTAATTGATTCTGTCGGCGTTCTAAGGAATGTCAAAAAATATTGGATTAATGGTCAGTATTGTATTAAAGCTGATCATAGTATTAGCGGTTTGCTGCGATAATTTGTCAATGTAACCAGCATTTTTGTAACAGTCGTATTAACATAAGGATTTAAAGCTTGAGTAGCCAAATAAGTAGTCCTTCTAGCCAGTTTTGGTGGTTTTCGATGGTTTGGATGCAACTTTTTTCTGTCGAGTGTTTGTTGTAATCCAAATTGTGGCAAATTGGGACACAGCTTATGCTGTTTTTTTTTCTCTGAAACCCTTGCAAAGGTTGACATGAATTTCAGTAAATAATCTACCATCAATAAAAACTACTCTCTGGAATTATTACTTGGCTGCACTTTTTCAGCCAGGGTTGGGTCGACAGGGAGGTAACCGTATTTCCTTTAAACGCAGCATTTTTATTAGAAAATATAATTCATTGATATATGGTATGGATATAGAGGATGTTACAACAAAATTGATCAATCCGTTAACCATATATTCTTTGGGCTAAAATAATGGGACTTTCCTTTTTATGTGAACACTTTTCTTTCAATATACAATATGTCAAATTTAACTTAAAAAAAGTATATTTATTAATAACTCGAGCGTATTTTCAACTATCGTCTTTGGTGCAAGCAATTTGCAATTTGGTGCAAATTTATATAAGCACACCTTTTGTATGATCTCTAACAAGAAATCTCAAAGAACTAATAGAAAAATAGGAGATATGGTACCCCTTGACTCTTCATTTTTTTCTGGCGAACTTTACTTTACTTTTACTTTGGATTTAACACTCATTTTTTATGATATGCTGGTTTACCTAATTTTTATTTACGTCGTCTAACATTTTGATTTGACGCTTCCCTTACGAGATATTTTTACTTATTTGTTGTAATTTTAGTAAGTAAACACTTTTATCGTTACTATAAGAAAATGTATTAAACATCTTCATACATACATTTTTTTTGCTCTTTTTATAATTGAAAACCGAATATTTTGGAAAATATTTGATTTTAGTCTTAGTAGGAAAAATATCTCGTAAAGAAAGCATCAAAGCAACATTTTACAAGACGCAAAATAATTAGATAAATCATCAAGTTACTACAAAAATGGGTGTCAAATTCATAGGCATTCGTTAGAAAAAATGGGAAAATACAAGAATATCACATTCCCCATTTTTTATATTAGTTCTTCCTAAGTTTTTCTGCATAAGAGTAAAGTCTTGGATGAACAATTTGTACAAGGTTGATATAGGAATTTACTCCAACCGATTGAAGAATCCTTTCTTCTGGTTTGTGTGGTATGGTTTCTACTACAATCACTCCTATTTAGCGTAAAAATATCGGTTTATCTCAATCTTTGGTGCAAAGTACAAAATAATTTGTCGAAGAGAAGTCGACGTTTTGGAAAGGCTTCGTGATATAATCCGTGCGCTTCTGGAGCACAACTGCTAGTTTTACCATACATAAAATGCATATCGGTCTTTTCTTCAAATGATTATTCGGGCATTTTTAGAACTCGAATACTCTTATACAAGAACTTTTATTGAGCACAATGATTTTTTATTAACGTATCAAATTAGATTTCAGTTGCTATGCCAACTGTAAACATATCTAACATTAAAATTTATTTAAACCTAGTGCCACAGTAAGCCTCCTTTTACACAAAAAGTCAAAAACTATTAGTGCCACAGATGTTAACAAGAATGCCTTTTTTGTAGAAAAAAAGAAAACAATACTGAGTCGTATTTTCTAATAAGAATTCTAAACATGCTGTATTTAAAAAAAATACGAGTGACATGGTTACCGCCCAGTCGAGCCGACTCTGGCTCAAAATGAAACCAACTAATAACTCCAGAGACTAGCTTTTATTGATCATGGATCATTTACCGCAATTTAAAAAATAAAAGCCCGTTCTCGGATGCTGTCTTTTCACTGTCATAACTAAACGGGGCCAATACGCTGCACATACCAGTGGCTTACGTATATGCAATTTTGCATTTAATTAAAATTATAAGAGAAAATTTGCGCGCTGTATGCACCATTGGACAGTTACGTGAGCTCACCGATCCTAGCATATTAGATAATATACAACACGACTGCATACTAATTTGCAATTCAAGGTTGTTATTCTTATCTGCTACATTGAATGTGGTAAGTATAGGCCATGTTTAGTCATAAGACTCTTAGAGATTGCGGACCTATGTTAGTAGGAAAATGTTTTCTTATTGTGAATCAGGCCGGAAATTATTCGAACAAAATTTCTGGACATCCTGTAAAATACATAAAATGGGTAACCATTGTATAAATAACGTGCTAAACTAACGGTTTAAAAATTAACCAATTGAAATGTTGTTTTCTTCATCATAATAGATCAATAGTTGTGTAGTTGATTTCCGAATTGATATATACCTGAGGAAATCAATGTAAAATTCTTGGGATGTGTAATTGATAACCCTCTATCATGTTTTAGCTTTGTGTCCTAAATTATGTTCGATTAACTATGCTATGTTTAAATGAAGACATTGTGTAAATATTTAAACTCTGCTACTTTCTAAGATGCAAACGTTATGTCGAAGTTGCCCACAGCTAGGAAATAATCTTCTGAGACCAATCGACACACTTTTCGCGATGCTTTCTGCTCCTAAAGAGGATTGTGAGAAACGTATCGAATCGTGAGTGTCGTTATTCAAGTGTTACAATACAATGTTGCTGTATTTAATACGATAATTTATTTAAACTTAAAACAAAAAAAGTATTTTACTGACTACATTACATTAATCACTTCTTGAATGGGTGATCGGCTGTCAGCTATAGGAACTCACCTCCACTCTGCCAGCCAGAGTGAATCGTATATGTCTGTGGTGTGAGCAACTTACCTCCTCGGACACATGCTAGTTTGCGACAAAGTTACTCATACACGTCAACAGCACCCCTCTGTTCCACGTGAGAAAGGTCGGGTTGTTACCGACATTTAATGTATCTAAATTGTTTGCTATAATGAACTGTAAAAGCGACTCACCTCTTTCGTTGGTCTTCGAGCTTCCCCAGGTCGTATTGGCATCACAGCCGATGATCAGCTGCAGTTCTCGCTCCCCGCAGTATCTCACCAGCTGTTCCACGTCTCTGATAGGTGGCGGGTTGTGGTCATCATATGGTAGGTAGGCCGATCCGATGACGTATTGCCTCGGCCCGTATCCACCTACACCCCCAATTCTTACCGCAGTTAGGTCTCTAAAACAGAATTTTGTTATCGATAGTGCTTTCACTTCCTTACCAATAAGTATGCAGGTGCGAGAGGCATCGGCTGTTCTGTCATATATAACATCCCAGTCAGCACCGCTCAGACGCAAAATCTTAGCTTGTCTAATCCAAGGTTCCTGTGTAAGTGCCACGTTGCAAGCTTTCATGGCCACAGTAAGCGCTACCGAAGCCGCCTTACTGTGTTGGAGGTTGACCTGTAGCACCCTCATCTTTATCTGGTCGTTTAATCACCCGAGAAGTCAGTCCTTCAGTTTGTAAAAAACTTTGAAAAAAACACTGAGTAAGCCAGGAGCAGTCCTTCCTTCTCAATCGTCATGCTAATGAGCATTCGGTTTCCGTCATCAAGCCAGGATTCCGCTTCTTAAGACGGTCTCTGATTGTACCCTTCTCCAAGCTTTGTGGTTCTGGCACATGTAGTACCCTTGGTCTGACAGGAAGCTGTGTTGAGTCCACAACCCTCAACTCTGCTCCCTCCAATTGCTCCCCTAGGGATGCCACGGTTTTCTCCAGACATTGAACTGTGCCGTGGTTTGCGCAAGTCATCTAAATGACCCCTGCACTAAACACGGTTCTGTAGAATTGCAGAGGCACCGCGCTGCTTGCCGGGGCATAACATAGCACGTCTACCAATGCATTCTGTACCAGGTCTGCTTGTGCCTGGGTCAGTACAATATCAGGATGGCGTCTATGTATCACCGCTCGTCTGAATTCCGACAAGGTGTCGCTGTAGGATCCAGTCGGCCTAGGTTCTACCTTGGATCTTTTCACTTCAGTGGTCGTGGGAGGTATCTTCGATTCAGACCTCGGTCTTTTCTCACCCGAAGTCTGTGGTCGATTCTTCTTATCCACTCGTTCCACCGTTCGGTTGGCCTTACTCGGATTTTCCGTAGTTCAGATCCCTGCAGCAATTTTCAGAGCTTTCGTGGCTTTTTTGCGCTGAGCTCCCGAAAGCCTTTTTATTGCAAGTCCGATGCCTGGCATTCCTTCCGCTAGTTGCTCCGCGCTGACTTCTTTGGGAGCAGAGTCTCCCTGTGGTTTTCCGCCCCTGGTGTCCTCAGATTCCATCACCGTAGTGACCTCTCTGAGGGTGGTATCACAGGGGTTCGCTTATTAGAGGCCAAGATTTACCCACTTGGCCATGTTCCAAGGGACAAAAAGTCTTTGGCTGTTAAGCTGTTCCACTCACTCATAGTGAGTGTATGGTATGACAATACCTGCAGGCAGTTACTGGCATCGTTAACCCTTGTGCAAACTCTAAGCCACGTTACGACAGCCGAGCAGGGAACCCGTTTATCGACAGGCAGGTCTAGAGACAGTGTGTTTAGTCTAGAACAGAAGCACCTAGTGAAGGATGTAGCTCTTCATCACGCACAAAAATCCTGTAGCAAATACAGTTGCTGGCACGTGTGAGAGTGGTGTATATAATGACTTTTACATCAAAATGCAACTAATTCGTTGCACAACCTAGGTTGTATTACCGTGATAGGACCGTATAGACACCAAAAATTGCTGCATCTCCAAGCTTCCCCAAGATTCTAGTCCCACTGTTTTAAGATCTGGTGTTCCCCAGGGCTCTACATTGGGGCTTCTTTTATTTATAATTTACACATCTCAAATATCGATTTTAAAAAAATTACTTCTACATACCTATACGCTGACGATAGCTAACTATAATATTCCTTTTGTCCGAAGAATTTGGACAAAACTGTAGCGTTAATAAATAATGATTTTAAAGTTTTTATATATTTTAAAAAGTATGTTCTCCTTCTTAATGAAGAAAAGTCTTGCTTCATAGTTTTTGGGAGCGCTAGGAGTAGACGAAGTCTGAATGTAACTATTGCCTTACAAATTAATAATTTAGCTACAGATAGGCGCGATTTTGCGAAAATACTAACAATAACATTACAAAAGCCTATCTAAATGTAAGAATGCTTTTCCCGCATCGGCATATTCTTGATTTAGGTCTTAAGAAAAAACTGTGCGACATGTCGGTTTTATCCCACTTCAGTTATTGTGACTTTGTACATGGCTCTTGTTTGGACAGCATGCATGTAAAACGAATTCAAGTGATTCATGTATGCGCTACACTACACGGTGCGTGTAAATCAATTCGTTCATACTGTGACTCCAATGTTCACGCGTTTTGTGCGGCATTATCTGAAGAAGATTGGTGCGATGTGTTCAATGATCGATATGACATAAGTGAGAAATTTAACATCTTCATTAATATATTCTTACGGCATTTCAATGCGTGTTTCCCACTTATAAAAGTTAAATCACGTCAAAAATATTCCTGTAAAGTACCGCCTCACCTGCTCGAATTGAAAGAGAAAGTTTTAGCGCTCCAAATCATAGCTAAGTATGATGGTAACTATAAGGACACTTATGAACAGTACAAACAATTATACCGTAATGAAATTAAAGTTTTTGAACGTTATAAGTGTGATCTACAATTGCTAAACTCTACAAACAGAAATCGCGACATGTGGAAAATTATAAATAATCATATGGGTAAAAAATCCAACCATATGCTACCTAGCAGGGCTGATCCGGAGTTCCTAGCTGACGAATTTAATAACTTGTTTAGCCTTAACAACAACCCAGGTAATCATAATCACCAAAATATTCATATACCCTACAACCAAAATTCTTTTTATCTTTTACCGACGTGTGAAAACGAATTACGAACAGGCGTCATTAACTCTGGAGGCTCCGGATCAGCTGGCATTGATGGCATCCCTGCTAATTTCTTGAAAAAATGCGTAGATCAGTTCGTGAAACCATTATCTTATATAATCAATTCCTCATTTACGTCTGCTTGTTTCCCGTATAGGTTGAAACACGCTATTGTTCTGCCTATTCATAAAAAAGGGTGTTCTAACGATATAAACAATTATAGGCCTATTAGCATATTAACAGCTTTTTCCAAATTAATGGAAAAACTTGTATTTGATAGATTATCATCCTTTTTAAAAAAAATTAATTTAATCAATAAATTTCAACATGGTTTTATTAAAGGGAAGAGTACTGAAACTGCTCCTCCCTCGTGTATCTTCACCTTGACGTAGGCAAACTTGCTTTGCCGGGTGAGGGAGCTTGCGTGCTCTAATGAACCTGAACACTACCCTCAGAGAGGTCACTCCGGTGACGGACTCTGAGGACACCACCGGCGGAGAGCCACAAGGAGGCTCTGTCCAGGGAGAAGCTTAAGAAGATAGCGCTGAACAACTGACGGTAGGTATGCAAGACATAGGACTCGCTACCAAGAGGCTGTCGGGAGCCCAGCGCAAGAAAGCTATGGACAACGGAACGCGTGGACAAGGCGGATCGACCAAAGACTTCGGGTGAGAAAAGACCGAGGTCCGAATCGAAGACACCTCCCACGACTACCGCAGCGAAAAGATCCAAGGGAGAACCCAGACCAACTGGATCTTATAGCGATACTGTGTCGGGAATCAGACGGGCGGTGATTAACAGACGCCATCCCGACATCGTGCTGACCCAGGAACAATCAGACCTGGTACAGAACACATTTGCAGACGTGCTATGCAATGCCCCGGCAAGCAGCACGGAGCCTCTGCAGTTCTATAGAACCGTGTTCAGCGCAGGGGTCCTGTGGATGACTTGTGCGAACCGCGGAACGGCCCAATGGCTGGAAAACACGGTAGCGTCCCTAGGAGTGCTTCTTCGGGAGCGACTGGAGGGAGCAGAGTTGAGGGTTGTGGACTCAACACAGCTTCCTGCCAGACCTAGGGTGCTAGTACACGTACCAGAACCAGAGAATGTGGAGGAGGGTACAATCAGAGACCGTCTCAAGAAACAGAATCCTGGCTTGATGACGGAGAACTGGATGCTAATGAGCAGGAAGATTGAATAGGAAGGACAGCTCCTGGCCTACTCAGTGGATGACCCCTCGTTCAAAGTCCTGGAGAGAAGCCAACTCACAGCTTTTTACAAGCTGGGAAGGCTGACTTTTCGGGTGATCAAACGACCGAGCAATGACAAGAGTACTACAAGCCAACCTTCAACATAGCAAGGTGGCTTCGGCAGCCCTTGCTATGGCCACGAAGGATTGTGACGTGGTACTCATACTGGAACCTTGGATTAGACAAGGTAAGGTCTTGGGTCTGAGCGGTGCTGGCTGGGACGTCCTATACGACAGAACAGCCAGCGCCCCTCGAACCTGCATACGTATCCGAAAGGAGATAAAAGCATTACCGCTAACAGAGTTCTGTTCTAGGGATTTAACTGCGGTAAAAATTGGGGGTGGAGGTGGATATGGACCGAGGGAATACGTCATCGGATCGGCCTATCTACCATATGATGACCCGAACCCGCCACCTACCAGGGATGTGGAACAGCTGGTGAGATACTGCAGGGAGCGGGGACTGCAGCTGATCATCGGCTGCGACGCCAATGCGCACCACACGACCTGGGGAAGCACGGACATCAACGAGAAAGGTGAGTCACTTTTACATTTCATTGTAGCAAATAACTTAGATACATTGAATGTGGGTAACAACCCGACCTTCGTTACGCGGAATAGAAGGGAGGTTATTGATGTGACTATAGCCTCACAATGTGTGAGTAACTTTGTCGCCGACTGGCATGTGTCTGAGGAGGTAAGCTGCTCGGATCATAGACACATAAGATTTACTCTGGCAGGCAGAGTGGAGGTGAGATCCTACCGGGATCCACGGAAGACGGACTGGGAGGCCTTTCGAACTGACCTCAGGTCTGGGCTCTCCGGGATCAATAAGAGGATAGGAAATACAGCAGAGCTGGACATGGCTGTGGAGCAGCTAAATGACACAATCATTTCAGCCTATAATGACAACTGCCCCCTCAGTGCAAGGCACTCCTCCAGGAACGTGCCCTGGTGGAGTAAGGAACTTGCGGAACTGAAGGGACAAGTTAGGAAGAAATATAATAGGGCCAAACGATTAGGAGAGTGGGAAGAGTACAGGGTCGCTCTGACTGGTTACAACAAGAAGCTGAGGGAGGCAAGAAGGAGGTCGTGGAGGGGGCACTGTGAGGGGATTGAAAACACCCAGTACAGCGCCAGACTCTACAAAATCCTTGCCAAAGAACCTCAAGCATCTATCAGTACTCTCAAAAACCATTTGGGAGAATACACCACAACAGGGAAGGAGATCATAAATGAACTATTTAGGGTACACTTCCGTGGCTCTGAGATCGTGGATCAATCGAGGGACATCGGGGAGGAGCGTCGGAAGAGGAGGATGTCCAGCGTCGAGTGGCAGACTTCCAGAAGGATGGTTGACTATGACAAAGTCAGGTGGGCTATTGACTCATTTGAACGCTATAAATCGCCGGTCCCAGACGGCATTTATCCGATTATGCTGCAGAAGGGAGCAGAACTACTGTATGCGATACTGTGTAATATCTTTAGATGTAGCTTGGCTTTTGGCTATATACCAAAAGCGTGGAGG
Source organism: Holotrichia oblita (assembly GCA_023690525.1). Lineage (NCBI taxonomy): Eukaryota > Metazoa > Arthropoda > Insecta > Coleoptera > Scarabaeidae > Holotrichia > Holotrichia oblita. The sequence goes on along the minus strand of CM043019.1, from coordinate 91,571,394 downwards.
TTCACTAGGGTAGTATTCACACCGAAGCCTGGGAAAGCAGGACAGGCTACGGCGAAGGCCCTAAGACCAATCAGCTTAATGTCCTTCACTAGGAAGGCATTGGAAAAACTGGTGGACAGGTATATTAGGGATGATGTACTGGTGCTTTCACCTTTACACCAGTACACCTTTACCTTTACACCTTTACATCACCATATGCTTACCGGACAGGAGTTTCGACAGAAACAGCACTTCACGAACTAGTCAGTTTAGTGGAGGACACACTACAAAGCAAGGAAGTGATGCTGGGGGCCTTCATCGATATCGAGAGGACATTCAGTAACACGGGTTTTGATTCAATTACCAGAGCTCTCATAGGCAGAGGTGTGGACGGCACTTGTGTCGCCTGGATAGACTCTATGCTTAGGGAGAGAGTGGTGGAAGCCTCGGTCGCAGGCGAGACTCTAGCGGCTCGGGTGGCTAGAGGGTGTCCGCAGGGTGGGGTGCTGTCCCCTCTCCTGTGCTGCCTAGTCGTGGACGGGCTACTAGAGGTGCTTAACGATCACGGTCACAGGGTACTGGCCTACGCGGATGACCTGGTCATTATAGCGCGAGGCACGCACAACACCACGGTCAGAGATGGACTGCAAGGGGCTCTGAACATGGTTAGTAGATGGACGGAGTTGGCGAGACTGAGTATCAGTGCTGATAAGACCAACATCGTGGCCTTTACCCGCCGACGAAAGCAGGATGGCCTAAATCCGCTTACGTTGAAGGGGGTTCCCATAGAGATGGTGGGAGAGGTAAAATACCTTGGAGTAACATTAGACTCCAAACTTACCTGGAACCAACATTTGGACAGAATTACCAAAAAAGCGGTGACAGCGTTAACGCTGGTAAGACGCACATATGGAAAGAACTGGGGGCTAAGACCAGACATGCTGAGTTGGATATACAGCATGGTGGTTAAGCCAGTAATGACGTATGCAGCTTTGGTATGGTGGACAAAGACGCAACAAAGGAACGCTATTCAGAGGCTGAGCAAGGTGCAAAGACTTGCCTGCCTAGAAAGAACGGGAGCAATGCGGTCGACACCGACTGCAGCCGTGGGGGCACTCCTGGACTTGCCACCGTTGCACCTTGTCATACAGGGGGAGGCAAGGATGGGGGCATACAGGCTGCAACACACAGCGACTCCGAAAAGGGTCAATACGAATCATATGTCGATAACTGAACATGTGGGAAAGGGGTGTTGGAAATGCGGACCGACCACATGCCGGTAAGGCATAGGTATGGGAATCCCTTCACGGTGTCTATAGCGGACGGACGGGCGGAGGCTGTCAGGTATGCACTGAGAATCAAAGAGCAAGACTTAGTCTGGTACACGGACGGATCTAAGACTGCTAATGGTACCGGTGCAGGGATATGAATGAGGGCCACAGTTACGCACTGGGGGAGTATGCTTCTGTGTTTCAGGCGGAAGTATATGCTATTCTCCAATGCGCACAGACAATGAATGTGAAAGCGGTGACCAACAGACGAATTCACATCATGTCTGATAGCCAAGCGGCATTGAAGGCGTTATTAAGCCGGAAGGTGTCGTCCTGGCTGGTGACGGAATGCCTCGACGAACTGGTGAAACTGGCCATCAGGGGATTGAGGGCAACGCAAGGGCTGACGAACTCGCGAAGACAGGGTCAGAGATGGAAATGTACGGCCCAGAACCTTTCTTCGGGGTCACAAGCCAAACGGCCCGGAGACATATAGCAGACTGGGTTCGTACGAAACAGCAGGAATACTGGGGAGCCTCACCCGGTATAGTACATGGCAAAACCTTTATAGGGAAACCATGCAGGAAAAGAGCTAGAGCACTACTACATCTTAGTAGGAAACAGCTCTGCATCGTAACGGGACTAATGACCGGACATGCTGCGGTGAAAGAACACCTACACAGAATCGGAGTGTTTGACGGCGACACAAAGTGTAGACTTTGTGGGATAGAACCGGAGACAGCCGATCACATACTACGCGACTGCGAGGCACTAGATCGCAGAAGGCAGAATCTGTTTGGGATAACGAAAGGAGACCCAGAGATATACCTTACCCACTCGGTTAGGGACCTGTACAGGTTAGTGGAGGGGACTACCGTGCTAGAGTGGGTGACTTGAACAAACAGATGTGGCACAATAAGCCTGATGGCTGCGATGCCTACCGGCGACTATAGGTCGGACGGGTCTGGGAGAAAAAAAACTGAAACTGCTCTATATGACCTTGTTGACAGTATATGTATTAGTTGCCTTGGAAAATAAAGAGGCGTGCTGTGGGGTTATGTTAGATCTTAGTAAGGCCTTCGATAGTATAGATCATCAAATACTTAAAAAAACACTTGCGTATTACGGTGTCCGCGGCACAGCCTTGTCGTGGTTTACCAGCTATCTTTCCAACCGAAAACAAACTAAGGTCATAAAATCTAAAAGTAGAACAACTTACTCTAAAGATAAGATTATCAGACAAGGTGTGCCGCAGGGTAGTGTACTTGGCTCCTTCTTATTCTTAATATATATTAATGATCTACACAATATTTAAAATCAAGCTAATCATTTAATGATTAATTTTGCTGACGACACTATAATCTTACTAAAGGGTAACTCCATTAGAGAAATTATTAGTGATGCAGGAAGTATTTATATCAAAAATATTGAAGAATGGCTACAGACTTAAAAGTTAATCATCACAAAACGAATGTCTTAGCATTCTCAACGCGGCAAGCAAACCCTATTGTAGAGAATGTAGAGTTAAATAAGTGTATTTACCAAACTGTAAGTTCTGCCAGGCTCCTTGGCATAGTTATTGATGCTAATTTAAAGTGGAGGGAGCATATTAATATGCTTAATACTCTGTGTAAGTTGTGTTTTGCGATGCGGCAAATCAAAGATTTGGTCAGTGAGCAGGTGTTGCGCATTCATACAGCGGTTGCTGTTATACTAGAATTAAGTACGGTATTATTGTTTGGGGTGGCAGCTCCGACTTGTGTCGAGTATTCATCTACCAAAAAAGTTACTGCGCATTATGCTTCATTTAAAGGTTAACCAATCCTGTAGAGGTTACTTTAAAAAATTCGATATACTTACGGTAATTGGAATTTATATCTTAGAAATATTACTTTTCTTTTTTAAAAATAAACACTTACTTCACGAGTATATTTCCACACATGACTACGGTACTCGACATAAGGATCGGTATTGCCTTCCGAAACATAGACTAACGCTAAGCGAGAATGGCCCAACTTATGCGGCATAAAAAATGTACAATAAATTACCGAATTATATCAAGGAAATAAGAAACTTGCACTCCTTTAGACAGGCATGCAACCGACTGCTCCTCCAGATAGAGCCTTATTCAGTGGAAGAGTATTTTGGTTATACATATTAGTTAATTACACTGGAACCTCGCTTATCTCCGCGCTCACTTATATCCACCCTCATTCATATCCGCACTATAGCGCTCATTTATATCCGCTCGGCATCCACCACCCGATAGTGCACGTATTCACATGAGCCAATCAGCGCGTAGCACGGCCTTTCCTCTCCGCTAACGGTATAAGAGTGGGGACCCCTCTTGAGCGGATGTAAGTGAATGTTTACGTTTCCCGACCGCGGATATAGACGAGGTTCCAGTGTACTTACTTCTTATTTATAACTTTTAATTAGTTTAGTTACACCTACTTTTCTCTTGACGTTTGCTTTGTTACCTATTCTATTTGTTTCTTCTTGTACTTCAAGATGTAGATATCTCAAAGCAATAAAACTTATTCTATTCTATTTTGGTATAAAAATACGAAATAGAATCTCTCACAAGCTTTCTAATGGTTGCATATGGCCAGGCGTAGTCAATTCCATTTTATTGATTTCACTTTTAAATTACTCAACTGTAATACTCCATCATTTTTGTTGAATAAGATTACGTACAGCACGGATATTCATAATATAAATATCCGTAGAAAAGATTTGACATTCCACGCATCGCACACAGCAACTTAAAAGGAGTTTCAGTTATTGCACAAGATAATAATTTACCTGTTTCACTGAATTGCCAATCATATGGTGTTTTAAACGAAAATTAGCTAAGACCCTTCTGAGTGAGCAATCTAGACTTAACTAATTTTATCGACTGTAGATCAACATTTCGTAAATTCAATGGGTAATGTATTTTGCCTGATATCAGCTTAAGTTATATATTTTCTTTCTTCTTGATTGTGGCTTACCCGCAAGACCAGCGAGCTTGTTGCAAACTGGGGGTGTTGCCTTTTGCTCATAGTTTAGTACATTTGTTGCAGACATAAACTTGCAATTGTAATATACCGGGTGTCTCAAAATAATGTACTAACATTTTGAATAACTATAAAAACTTTATTTATGAACATAAAGACAAGTTTAAAAGCTTGAATTACAGAAGAAGAAATGTAATTAAAGAATCATGTTCGTAAATGTTCAAATTGATGGCCGTCATTGTCCAGACAACGCTGATAACGTGTACCAGTGGATTCACAAACGTCACGAAACAGTTCATTTGGAATTTCGCGACATTGTCTTTCAATTTCCAATTTCAGGATGATCTTCATTGAGAGCATGGACTAGTGTTGGAATGTAGCTTTTCCAACGCAGACGCTTCATGATGCGATGTACGCTGTCTTTTGAAATGTTTGTCTCCCGAGCCGTTTGTCGTAGAGATTTCCGTGGGGTTCGGATGAGGGTTTCCTGCACCTGCTCTTCTTTTGCAGGGTTGGTGGATGTCCGTGGTCGTCCAGAACGATTCTTGTTGACGTTGTGAACGGTTCCATCTCTTTCAAATTTATCTCTGATGCGAGCAATAGTCCGGTGCCTTGGTGGCGGTTTATCAAACTCCCTTCTGAATCGTCTTTGCACTTCAGTGGCATTTTCGGTATTCCAGTAACATTTAAGGACAAACTTTCTCTCTTCAAAGCTAAGTTGGTCTCCTGGCATTCTGTTACATTAGTTACAACTGAAAAAACAAAAAGGTCAGCATATTATAGTCACTCAAAGTGTTAGTACATTATTTTAAGACACCCTGTACAGTAGTGGGCCAAAAAAATAATGTCTCCTCCTTTCAATACGCGTATATCAATATTATCTTCCATTTGCCGGCGTAGGTACTTCGGTGAGTCTCGGACGTATCCTACCGCCTAAGGCCTGAATATTAAATAGCAGAACAATTGTAGCAGGTATAAATATTTCTACGGGAAAAAGTTTTCAATGCAGTAGTATCAACTGCCGCTGAATGTGTGTACAATAATCAAAGTATGATATTCAGTACTTATTTTAAAATATAAAGGCTTTCGATATTCGTATCACTAATAGTAATTATATCTAAAGAATAAAATGAGTTGTAATGGATCTGTATAATAGTTTCCTATCATTTCAATATATGAATTGTATTTACTTAAGTAATTAGTCTTAAATTTTATTTTCAATAAATTAATATCGAGATAAATATGTAAATAACTTTCTTGGGCTTTATTCTAAACACACAATCTATAACTATTAATGATGTTTATACTAATAAGTTTATAGTTTATAATGTAAAAGCAGAATTAAATGATACCTACTCAATATGCATATTAATATATATCTATTTTGTGACCTTTATGGACTTATCTTTCAATTCCTGAAATATTTCCACTTATAGGTCAATAAAACAACAATTAATTCAATACGAATTTATTCCAGAACATGTATTATGTTTTGGTTAAAAAGACTTCTTCAGTGGAAGAAATTGACATTTAATATGTGTCAAAAGAAGAAGTTTTTTAACGAAAACATAATATTATATGTTCTGGAATAAATAGGTATTTAATTAATTGTTGTTTTATTGACCTATAAGTGGAAATATTTCAGGAATAGCTGTATATAAGAACAGCTAAAACATATTGAAAGTTACAAGTCAAATCTGACTAAATTATTTAATTACTAGCATTATTTTACAAATTAATAAAAAAATTACTAGGATATTAATGTTTAATGAAATACTATACAGAGTTTCTCAATTAGTTAGTGGTAAGTCCCTGCAATTACAGTTTATGAGAGAAAACTAAATAAATGTAGTAATTCTCTTTATATAAAATTCATTAGGATTAATGAAAACGTAAACTAATCTTACAAAACAAACGCATTCACAAAGTACTCAAATTCTCTATGTTACACTATTACACATAATTCTGTAATACGTAATGTTAATAAATGCATAGTACGCAATACAAGCATAAAACCTAATTAAAAGTTACACACACATTAGAAGCATTATTCAAGAAAAAGGTAAAAGTACGAACACAATATTGCAAGATGTGAATTTCTAGCCAATTGAAAAATGCAAATTGAAATTGACAATTCTAATATAGACACAATTATTAAAAGATAACGAGGGAGAAGAAGAAAACGGGAGACAAGTACATATTATAAGATACGAATATTATCATGATAACTCTATCCGAGCTCAATTACCTGTTGCACCGAGAGCGCCCTACTCGAATAGCCTTGGCAGGGGAAAATAATATTCATATATATTCGTCTAAAGGGGACATTAATTTTTTGGGTCACTGTACATGCAAGTCAACAAATATATCACCACCCTGTAATAATTGTGTTTATACGGCCGTAATCTACTTGGTATAGATATATACACATCGAAAAAAATCATAATTAGAGTAGGCTATGTGAATGGATTGTTACTTTAGCCACTTTCACATAATAACATTTATTCATTGACATTTAATTTGAGGTTATAAACTTTGGTTACAATAAAATGCCACATAATAAATGCCATTACGTGGTAGTGGCTAAAGCAACGATCAAAAACATTTACATAGCCCACACCAATTATGTTTTTTTTCGATGGCACGTTAGAACTTTGTTTGGTGGTAATAAGCAACAATTATATTGCGATTAACAGTACAGCTAATAATAAGGACTTATTGTTAGTTAGAAACTGGTAACATGTAAGTATAACTTAAATAAAACAATATTCTATAGGAAAATATATTTATATATATATATAAATTATCACAATATTATTCTCAAACCACTTCCATAACTTCGACTTCATTATTATTGTTAAACTGTTGGTTTGCCTCGTCATATTGCGATACCCACGAAGACGGTTGTTTATCACCATATATCTAAAACATCACAGTGCTATTTTGTTCAACTGTATGATTGGGCGGATTACTGACCTTAGCCACAAATTCAAGGATTTTGTGCTTAGAAATCGTAGCCGCTGCACGTGCTCCCCATTTGTACGTAACTTCTTTTGAAAACGGATCAGTATGTAAAACAATATAATTTTGTTTAACCATTGTTGTATTTATAAAATCCTTAATCTTCCCAAATATTCCCTTTTCGTCATCTGGATTAATCCCAAGAGTATTCAGGAACATATATAAAGCCGCTGAAATAGTTCAAGTGAGAAAAGCTATTGAAATAGAATGTGTAGCACTCTTATACTTTTATTGGACGGGACAGTTTGAAAGTAGCATTTACAGAGAAAGGAAAGTATATTGGGTCCGTCTAAATTCCAACGTTAAAAGGTACAAAGAGTTCTATTTAATTGCTCATTCTTATGCAGGGTATTTATAGTAGCATCATTTAGCTATTATTTATAAAAGAAAAAAGCTTCATACTGTCACACTCCAACAGTCGTCAGCTCACTAGCCTGCTAAAGATAACATATGTACATATAAGAGACCAAACGAGCTAAAATTTTTGCTCTTTTTTGGTAAAATAAAAAAATTGAAGTAGATATTGAAACATTACTAACTTTAATTAAAGCTAAAAAAGTTTTTTTTGATGGAATTATAGAATTATTCAAAAATAAAATAGAGATAAGTATAGCGTGGAAACATTCAAATACCTACTGAATAGCGAAGCCGAATCCTAGGTAATAAAATTCGCAAGAAAAATTATTTAGGGTTTCCAGGTGCATGAAGTAGAACTTTGAATATTGCGTTTGCAGACGTTGCAGACAAAAATTGAGGAAAAAATCCTACGTAATCGTCGGTAATTTTGTCAGATTTGCTTGACATATTTAATAAAACTTCTAAACAACTAAAATATACTCATAATGAAAAAGTTAGAAAGTAGTTTAGTTTGTACAATTACTTTAAGATATGAGTAATTAAATACACATGTTTAAATTTTGGATGATATTCGTAGATATAAAAACTGAGTGCATGAAAGGATTTGACAATCGGCGAGATGGAATCAATATGTATACAAGGAGCCTTAATTATGAGTGAATCGATTGATCAAATACACAATAAACTTTGCCACTATCGGGCGCAGAATTAGAAGGTATGGCCACGGAATATATAACTTAACTTGTTTTCGATCTCAGTACAGACATGGTTCAATTTCAACAAAATAACATATGTGTACTTAATTCTGTTAATTACACACAGTCTACCTAAATATATAATAGATAGGGCTGTCTAGAACCACTATTTTAAAGAAATGATTACCCGTTCAGCGGATTACTTGTTTCCGGGCAACTCGGCTGTAGAGTGATATCGGCCGAAATAGCAGTATAAATAAGATATTTTAATACCTTCTAATTTTCTAATAATATATCTATTAGTAAAAATACATTTATTACCTTCTACCATTTCCATAAGTTTAACAGTTGAGTTTGAACAGACCATGTACAGTAAAGTGCAGAGGTATCCGGTCACGCGCTCAATGCTTTATTCCAAAGAGCCGCATGGCAGTTTAGTACCTGCTGGGTGGGATCGTAGTTTGTCACTCGTACAATAACATTGTATTATATAAACGCATATATGTTGACATATTATATAAATTAAAATGTTAGAATTTAGGACGTTTGTTCTATATCACGGATATTTTCCGAGTTGTCCATTTTACTAAAAATTAATAAATATATGACTCTTTTATTGAATTGTAATCATTTAACCTACTATTAAGAGGAATACCATTTTTGCAAATACATACCGAAAAAAAAGCTATCATATGCCTTTTGTTATAAGATGCAGTAATGAAGCGTTCGCAAAAAAATACATTATCAATTTTTTTTACCTAGGCTTTAGTGTATTTATGTTGCAAATTCATAAAATATTTCGTGAAGTTATAATACAATAGAGGTCATAATAGAAAGTAAATTGTTTAATTCTGTTTCTGTTCTGTTAACAATTTTTCAACATGAAGTTAGTGTTCATTCATGGCTCAATATATCAATGATTAATTTGGTTATAAATATTTTTAACAGGCATGTCTTTAAATTTTGATATTATTTACCTTTCAAAGAGAAGATGATGATAAAGTTGTAATTGAAGATGTGAATTAGAATAAATTTAAGTTGTAATTAATGATAGGGAATAAAAGATAAGTAAAACTTCATAAAAAATAATTAATTTTTATAGTAAAATACATTAAAAACAACAATAAGTATGTTTGTGTATCAAATAAATAATTAATGCTCAAGAGAATACCACACTTTAATTCTAGAATAAGATATATAGATTAATAGAGTTGTGTTTGTGGATTATCCAATCATAAACACCTATAAACTTGACAAATACTCGTAACATAATACATATATATCTTTAATCTCTTCTGACGTTTTTCTTCATATAATATGTATATGTATTTCGGTTTTAGTAATACTAAGAAGTATTTAAATGAAATTTCTAATTAAATAAGATACCTGTTGTTACTTGCGCTTGTATCAAGTGAAACATCTTCAGATGAAAAATGTTTTTAAAACTAGGTACGGTATTACTAAAATTATATTGCTATACGGGCACATTTGGTTTTACACGTAATTCGCCAATACGCGTTTGTATATGTTTAAGATGTAATTTTAATTACTGCAACATCCTTATTATGTGGAACTGGCTAGTTTTTGAGAAATTTTGTTTCGAATTTTGTGCTGATGAGGGTTTTTATATTTTCAGTAAGCGATCGGCGAAAGCTCCAGATCGTTTTTATCATTTTAAACTATATTTATCTACTATTTATACTAATTATAATATAAATGAAATATTTTTATTCTCAATAAATAATAATTGAGTTAAAAGGAGCTAATCTGTCAAAACACTTTTAGTAAGTTGTTTTCTATTTTGCCTTGTAACTAACCTAAAACTCATACAACTAAATCATACAGGGTGATTGGTGAGGATGGCCTATTAAAAGTATTATACAAACGGAACGGAATTTTAAAACAAAATTTTGCAGTTGGATATGGTCGAATATGAACTATTACCTGAAAATATTTATGAATAAATATCACTTCCGGTTAACCGGAAGTGGGCATCAACTTCGATGTTTTAAATAGCATGCTATAAAATAAATTACAGATTCAGCTTCTATGATAAATTTTACACATATTTCATATATCATACTCTATACCTAAATACCATTCCTTCTGAGTTATTCGCAATTAAAGAAAAAAGTGACAGATACCTACCTTAGTTTATAGTGATATTACGTCACGTACAAGTGAAAGAGACGAATGAAATTTTGCATACGGACAGCTGATATTGTGTTTCAGTTTAGGTATAGGAACACCTAATATGGATTAAAAGGCAATCTTTTGTAGAATCAGAATATTTAATAAAATATATACCTTTCCATTTAAAAAAATCTACTTTCCGAAGATTGAACTTATTTATAAGCAACTCAGTTTTTAAACACCCTGTATAATGTTACAGAGAAGAACTTCAAATGTTGTGTAACTACACAATATCAGCTGTGCGTATGCAAAATTTCATTCGTTTCTTCTACTCCTACGTGACGTAATGTCAGTATAAAATAAGATCGGTATCTGTCAAATTTTTTTTTAATTGCGAATAACTCAGAAAGCCTGGTATTTAGGTATAGGGTATGATACATGAAATATGTGGAAAATTTATCTTAGAAGCTGAATCTGTAATTTATTTTATAGCATGCTATTTAAAAAACCGAAGTTGATGCCCACTTCCGGTTAACCGTAAGTGATATTTATTCAAAAATATTTTCACGTGATAGTTCATATTCAACCATAAACAACTGCAAAATTTTGTTTTAAAATTCCGTTCCGTTTATATGATACTTTTAATAGGCCATTCTCACCAATCACCCTGTATATAGAACCATAAATAAGAACATTAACTACATGTTAAAAAATATAAATAAATATAAATACATTAGTTATTATTAAACAGAATTGAATTATCTCTATATTACTACCTTTATGAAGCCTTAAAAATTTAGTTTCCATTATAACTTCTATTACAGTAAGCTGAGTGATTTATTATTAACTAAAGGAGTAGTATGTCTATTTTAGATATTGACTAATTTTCGTTAAAACTAACAAGTCAAATAATAGTCGCGATATTCATTTCTATATTTATGTAATGCTACTATAAGGAATAATAATATCATCTACTTGACGCTACAGAAGCTTAAATTCCCATATTTTAATTTATGCTATATCCATATACATACAGTGTGTCAATAAAGTAAGGAACACTCTAAATATCAGCTTTAAAACATATCTCTAGCAAAAACGCTTAGACACGTATTTTCTTATTTTTGAAGGCGCATTTTCTTAGATTAAATTGAAGTATACAGGGTTATCAAAAAAGAAGATATGACGTTATCATGTCTTTTTTTAATAATAATACCCTGTATATTTTTAAGAAAATCAAAAGAGCTTCTCATGAAGATTTCAACGATATATGAGTTATTGGGGATATCTTTAATATTTACTTGTAGAAATTGAAAAAACACTTGTGGTGGAACTAGATGATAATTTTTGGTAATTTTAATATTTGAACGTTGTCATGACAGAATTGTCAGTATGGAACGTAACGTCTTATCTAATTAGACAGTGACTAACCACCGTTAGTTTGTTTGGCCTTGCTTGTTTTATAATTGCCATTTCTTTTGATAAAAATGTGTGTAAGTGAGAGAGAACGGATTGAGATTCTTATGATGATTGGTTATGGTGACCGAAGAAGGAGTACAGTGGAAGTTTGCGAACTATTTAATGCAGCGCATCTTAATCGGCAACCAATAACTCGCTCAACTGTAAGTAAAATACTTCTAAAGTATGAGGAGTACGGAAATGTTAGGGATCTACCGAAAACTGGGCGACCAAAAGTGCCCGAACGTTTTTGCAAAAGATATGTTTTAAAGCTGATATTTAGGGTGTTCCTTACTTTATTGACACACTGTATTGTTCTGTCACAAACGACAGAAATGAAAGATTGAAATTATTAACACAAATATAATAATAAAATTGTACAAAAGTCTTAAAATTATCCCACCCTCTTTCTTACCTTGCTAATTATGTGTGTGTGTGTGCGCGTGTTTATTTAGTTATTCTTCTTTAGTTAATCCTTTTCTATTTTTCCCTTTAAGTTCGCTCGTCCTGATGAATTGTTCTCTGTTCTTTCTTCTTTTTATACTCTGACACCCACTTATCACTTGTAGTGCTGTTGTATAAATATCTAATTGTTTGTTAAATACTTTTATGTGTGTTTTCTTTAAATTAAAATTTTTTGCTGACTGTTTTCTTACTGTCAAAACAAATCTGTTTACATCCACCTGCTGCTGCTCCGAACTACCAAAACTGCCGTTACGTCATTCCCCACTAGATTTTCTTATTTATTGTACGATGTATTTTTAATTTAGAAATTGATGCCTAATCGGGTCGTGTTGTGTCATGTATGTGTTTGTATGTGTATGTTACATTAAATTTTGAATTTTTCTCTCAAATAAAAAATTACTATTATTATATTTGTGTTTTTCTTTTTCCACTCCCTCTATCGCTGTTCTAAGATTTTTTTTTTTTTTTTTAACAATTAACGTGAACAATAAGTTAATACGTATATACGTATTATAGGTATATACGTATTATACGCATTTGTATATTGTAATGTTATTGTAAGAACGAAAAACTACGGTTACACTCAAGAGGTAGTAAGGTGCCCTGCGACTCTTTGGAATAAAGTATTGAGCGCAGGGTATTTCTCTATCTAGACGTGTCCGGATATCTTTGCACCTCACTGTACATAAATGGATAAAATGTTTAGAATTTTATGTGTAATGCTTGTATATTGTCTCTTTATTCTTGTAACATAATTTTACACTGTATTAAAGAGTACATGCAAAAGGTACTGGCCGAATAAAATATATGATCATAAAAGTCTACATTCTAAAAGTAAAATAGCAATAATGTATTAGCAATCCATGTAACTATTATTATACCTTATTCATAGTTTATCGCATCTTTAAGCTTTGAATCTAAAATATACATTCATAAAGTTCTAAAATGTTTATTATACCCGACATATTAGTTTTTAAGTCATTACGATAGAAAGCATTTATACTTAACATTCACATGAAAAGAATGTTTGAGCTGATGTTTACTATACCTAAGGTCTATTATTGTTACTGAAATTAAGATAATATACTTTTATTTGTAAAGTTTAGTTTATGCCTAATCAATAGTAATCAACTTGCTATAAATGAAGTGGTTTCCGTTTCCATAAAATTACATATAAAATGGAAAACAGTTTGAATGAAATAAAACAAGTTACTGCAGGCAGCCCAACAATTATTTTATAACATCAATCAAAAGATTTGTTTTTATCAGTTTAATCATTAAAAAAGAGACAATAATACAACAATTACCACATTATGCTCTAGGGTGATATAGTTCGTGCTTGAGGGTCTGCCAATGCTTGAGCACGCGATTTTGACGTAAATGTCATTACAAATGTGTCACACATTCGTCTACGTTTCAAATTCTCTTATTTTTTGTTTGTCGGGTGCGGTACTAAATTTCTATCCAGTGATGTTTATGTATTTTTGTCAAAAAACGAATACAAGCTATTTTGATAAAAGTAATTATACTCATAGCAGTATCCCTATCAGACATTCCGTGAGAAGTATTCAAAAGTATGTTTTTGGTTTTATAATTGTTAGAGTATGTACGTTTTCACAATATTATTCAAAAAGAATAAATAATTTCCCAAGAACATTCCAGCCTTCAAATTTGAAAAAAAAAAAAAATCAAGAAGCAATACATTTTAGGTACATATATCAACTGCTACATAACATTGGAATAAAAATTAAAGAGGAACTTGATTCAGTGATACAAAGTCGGGTATTCTATTTAAAATAACGAATTTGGTACTCATTTCCGGTATAACCGAAAATCAGCCAACTTTGAAAATATTTTAGCTAAAACGCGTTTTATGAACACTTAAGACTCTCAACATTTGAAGGTTATTCTACAAACGATGTTTGAGATACTTTCCGTGTAAGCTGTAAGTCAGACAACTTTTGGTAAATACAGTATAGCTATGATTTCACATCGACATGTATTGTTCGTAGATAAAATTATTAGCGATTACTAAGTTTACTACTTTACCATTACTATAAATTATATTGGAACAAACGTTTCCTTATTCACTGCAAGTGTTACAGTAGTACTGCCAAAATTGTTCCCATATAACTGATAACGCATTGCCAAAGTAGAATGAAAAACTTATGACACCATTGATAAGTTGATACTTTTATGCGGCAGGACATCTGAAGCAGAACAAATGGCGTTGACTAGTAATAATACATAATCAAGCTCTTGCCAAATCGGATGGATCTTGCGCAAATACCAAATATCGCCTGAATAGAGATAGCGTAATGATATGAGTACAAAAGCGATACGATTAGACAATCTAATTTCGCGCAGCTTGAATCCAATTTGGCGAGAGCTCTAGCACTATACAACCTACTTCAACAACTTTTACAATTCATTCCATTTTTAAATCTTACAGTAACCTCCAAACAGGCATATTTAAACCGGAACAGTTTTTCGAATGCACTTACACTACGTCATATACAAAGCACTTGCAGTGAATAATGAAACGCAGCCGAAAAGTGTATTGTATCTACATAAAATACCTTCATTGACTGGAGTTGTTGACATAAAAATATCAGTAAGAACTAAAAGTATTAGAACTTTTTTTATATCAGATGGCACCTCATCCTCGTTAAATACTTCTTGTAACTCATTCTGGTCATCTCCCAAATTTTGAACTGTTATGTATCCATTGTCTTCACAAGCAACTAATTTAAAACCATAAACCTAAAGAATCGAACTATATAAATGTAGAAAGCAAAATTATAGCACAGTAATTACTGTATCTAATATTTTGCCGGTTTCCTTAATAATAGTGTCAAAATGTTTACCAACATTCATTAAAACATTTTTCTTTAGTTCTGTTTTCTTAATAGGCTCATTTGAGCTGGAACGGTATATAAAGTAACGAACACATTTATTAATATGGTCCTGTAAATTCTCATCTTGTACTGTGTCAACTATGTTTCGTTGGCTTTGTTGGGTACTTGTTTTCGATACTTGCGATCTGGTTCTTCTAGACATCTTACAACAAAATATTTACAAATGTTTAGCTAAGGTTAACCCTGTCTTAAATAATTCAAAATAAAATTAATTTTAAAACAATAACACTATCACATAACCTATAACACATAAAATTTATCTTGTATGCAGTATTGGCAACTAGAAAAAATTAATTCACAAAAGCTATCAATATCTCAAAAAACGATTTATAAACATGAGAACTTGAGACATCAAGCATTTGGTTTTGTGAGTTAGGTATTGAATTTCTGGTAGGGGATTATTGATTAAAATTCATTTAAAACACAAATGAACAATACATTTATTTTTTAATTAAAATAAATAATATGTTTTTACATGATTGACGACAAAATTTTTGTCAGATTGGCGATTTGATTTTGAATTCGTTGCTAGTGGCGTGTGAAATAGATGTTTTCTTCAAACGTCAATAAAATTGACATTTCTCGACTGAGTAGTCGGCCGCAAAGTGTCACTTTTCCTCCGCCGGAGGTTTACTTTTCACTTTTCCGCCGCCCGGAGGGAAAAGTAGATATTATTATGGCAATGTACAAACCAATACAAACACATAACTTCAATATTGACAGGGTGTACTTGACAGTTTTATGATGATTGGTGAGAATGGCCTATTAAAAGTATTATACAAACGGAATGGAATTTTAAAACAAAATTTCGCAGTTGGATATGGTTGAACATGAACTATCACGTGAAAATATTTTTGAATAAATATTACTTCCGGTTAACCGGAAGTGGGCATCAACTTCGGTTTTTTAAATAGCATGCTATAAAATAAATTACAAATTCAGCTTCTGTGATAAATTTTACACATATTTCATGTATCATACCCTATACCTAAATACCATGCCTTCTGAGTTATTCGCAATTAAAGAAAAAAAATGACAGATACCAATCTTACTTTATAGCGATATTACGTCACTTAGGAGTAAAAGAGATGTATGAGATTTTGCATACGCATAGCTGATGGTATGTAGTTACACAACATTCAAAGTTCTTCTCTGTAACGTTATACAGGGCGTTTAAAAACTTAGTTGTTTATAAATAAGTTTAATCTGCGGAAAGTAGACTTTTTTAAATGGAAAGGTATACATTTTATTAGATATTCTGATTCTACAAAAGATTCTCTTTTAATCCGTATTAGGTATTCCTATACCTAAAATGTAAGGTGAATAAGTTATAACGATTTAATTAGTCTCCATACCTAAAATGCTCAGATATGTCAATTTACTGAAGCAAGTGTGCTTAGTTCATTTGTTTTACCATGTTTTACATAGTTACTTGCCACTTATTTTGATGTTTGTTATTTTGTTAATCGTATTTTCGTAAATTCTACTCTTTGAATTATGAGAATAAGAGATCAGCGAGCAAGAGGCAAATAACAGCAGATGCTATTCGAAGAGTAACAATTATAGGAATTCGTCTCTGAATGTAGAATGCCTTAATAGAATATTATTTCTCATATCGAACCATTTAGATAACTCATTTATTTATGTTATTGTTGTTCTTATAATTTTTCTACTGTACCTTTTATATTATTTTAATTTTACCTAATTTGTTATTACTAATTATTTAGACCTTTGATGTATATTTACTATATTGATTATTCAAATACTGTTTGTTGGGAGTATTTAGGAGAATTCTTAGATAATCTAAATTTTTTACTAATATGTTCTTTACCATTGTTCTACGAACATATCGGTTGCTAAAACTTTTTATATCATAAAAATTCTTAGAAATTCTTGCTGATCATTGGTTGTAAATGTTAGTATCTTTTTCTAAACGTTCGATACGTTTATTTTACAATTTTATTACATACACTTTGCATTATATGTAAATAAATTTATGATTACTTTATTTGGTCTATTCTCAATGCTAACCCATTATAAAACCATATACTGAGAAAAATGTATTGTACAGAAGCGAAAACATTGTTATTACAGGTAAAATAAAAATTGTAAAAAAATACTAAGATTACAATATGTTTTGTAACAAATACAATAATTTTTTGTTGTTGTAAAATAAATACTCGCATTGTTTACCCTAATTATTGCACTAGTGTAGATCTATTTCTCTCAGTCTATGCGAGAACAACTAACTAAAATGACAAACGTCAAAATAAGTGGCCAGTAACTATGTAAAACAAATGAGCTAAGCACTCTTCCTTCAGTAAATTGACATATCTGAGTATTTTAGACACGGAGACTAATTAAATCGTTATAACTTATTCACTTTACATTTTAGGTATAGGAACACCTAATACGGATTAAAACAGAATCTTTTATAAAATCAGAATGTCTAATAAAATGTATACCTTTCCATTTAAAAAAATCTACTTTCCGCAGATTGAACTTATTTATAAACAACTCAGTTTTTAAACACTCTGTATAATGTTACAGAGAAGAACTTCAAATGTCGTGTAACTACACAATATCAGATGTGTGTATGCAAAATTTCAATCGTCTCGTTTACTCCTAAGTGACGTAATATCACTATAAAGTAAGATCGGTATCTGTCACTTTTATTCTTTAATTGCGAATAACTCGGAAGGCATGGTATTTAGCTATAGAGTATAATACATGAAATATGTGTAAAATTTATCATAGAAGCTGAATTTGTAATTTATTTTATAGCATGCTATTTAAAAAATCGAAGTTGATGCCCACTTCCGGTTAACCGGAAGTGATATTTATTCAAAAATATTTTCACTTAATAGTTCATATTGAACCATATGCAACTGCAAAATTTTGTTTTAAAATTTCATTCCGTTTTTATAATACTTTTAATAGACCGTTCTCACCAATCACCCTGTATGTACACTGTAAAAAATAGCAGTAAAATTATATAGATAAACATCCTAACATTACAGTGAAAATACTCGTATAAAATAATAACATGAAGATATACATATATATTCACTGTTAAATTACGATGGGTTGACAAAAAAACGTAAAATATGTAGTATTACGATAACGTTATATGTAACAACACAGTATTACTTTGTGCATTACAAAGGTGTAATTAATCTTACTGTTTGGTTTGCTTTATCACCCTGATATACATTGTAAATCTCCAAACAGTAATTGTAAATTTATTATTTTATTTTTGCCCGCGGTTGTAAAAAAAATGCAAGTCAAGCAGAAACATGCAAGGCATCAGCTGCGAGGTGATTATTGGGTACACTGCAATATTAATGCACTCTAGGAGCTCTTTTACACTGGCCATTTAGCAGTGCGACTTAGCATCGCGATTTAGTCGCTTTCTATGCGGTTCTATGCACAGTCAGCCGCGCTGCTGAATCGCTAGTGTGTATAGGAATAGGGAATACATCGGTAAAATCCGTGAGCGATTGTCGCGCTGTTAACTCGCGCTGCTATAAATCGCCAGTGTGAAAGAGCTCTAGATACTAGCGTCCATGTGTGCAGTTGTGTTGTATGAATTAGAAGGCGGCATAAATGGATGTATCATCATCTTAGAAAGTTTTTGATTTTATAATAATATATTGATATAATTAATGAAAATGCTGTTGCTTTTAGATTTATTAGCATCACAGAATATCGAACTATAGACACATGCATATACAGGGTGTTAGTAAATAAGTGCGACAAACTTCAGGGGGTGATTCTGTATGCAAAAATAATGACAGCTTGCTATATAAACGTCCGTCCGCAAATGCTTAGTTTCAGAGTTATAGGGTGTTAAAGTTTTTCTTAAAAACTGACGATTTATTTATTGCTCTGAAACCGGTCGAGATAGGCAAATGAAATTTGGTGGGTTTTAAGAGATGGTTATTGCGCATTTCTTGACATCCAACCAAGAATTTTATATTCATCATTGGCGTGCATACGGGTAATGATCTTAATTTTTTAAAGAAAAAAATGGTACGCCACTGAGATATTTCAAATTAAAAATCATTTTTGAATTTGCCATTCAATTTGTGATAAAAAACCTGTCTTGCCTTTTTTTCGTGTGAGGCGCCGTTTTTATGCAAAAAAATAAAACATCTTAACGTGTATTTTTCATTTCTTTAATACATTATCTAGTTCAAAAATTCAATTCAAAAATGATTTTTAATTTGAATTATCTCAGTGGCGTACCATGTTTTTTTCTTCAAAAAATTAAGATCATTACCCGTATGCACGCCACTGATGAATATAAAATTATTGGTTGGATGTCAAGAAATGCGCAATAACCATCTCTTAAAACCCACCAAATTTCATTTGCCTATCTCGACCGGTTTCAGAGCAATAAATAAATCGTCAGTTTTTAAGAAAAATTTTAACACCCTATAACTCTGAAACTAAGCATTTGCGGACGGACATTTATATAGCAAACTGTCATTATTTTTGCATGAAGAATCACTCTCTGAAGTTTGTCGCACTTATTTACTAACACCCTGTATGTAGATGTAATTTATTATTTATATCGGAATAGTAACTAGCATTTTTGCATAAATATAGGTACATATATACTGCTTAATTGAATGAGTATTTGTAACATTACACCACTATTTAATTAATATACTAGCATGATTTGTAATGTTACAAATACAAACTGTGTAACTAAAGTCATGATTTGTAAAATCGCATATTCCGCTTGGTTATTTACTAATGGAATTGAAAAATTACATCAGAGAGTAAATTTACTATGATAATCGTGGGTAACAAAGTTGCCCACGATTATCGTTGTAAATTCGCATAGAAATTTTTTTCAGTGTACACTCGGTTGATTTAAAACCGACTCAGCCGACAAGCGGCGTAGACTTAACGTCGCACACAGAAACTTTCAACATTTAACTGGATGTTTATAGTAATAAATTAAGCAATTTGCTTATGAACAGGTAAAATTGCTACGTAATGTGAAATGAATGGGAAGATCGCTGCAGAAATATATTCTTTTTCAGATACTAAATATATCTACATTATTACGTAGTATAGCGTTTGCCGATACCCATTACCATTAATGACATATAAACGCAAATAAAATAATTATTATATTTCTTCTTATCACTACTTAAGTGAATTTAATAACATGCTACAAATCAATTTTAGAACCATAAGAAAAAATATTTATCAAAGCAGATAGACAGGAATCTATGTTAATCTTAAGTTTGTTTCGTTAAAAACACTGATTTTATTCGAGAATTAATAACAAAACACTCAGTAAACAAATAATAATTTATTTCAAATAATAGAGAAGGTAAATGAAAAGGCAGCCAAACTGAAAACAAATTAATACACAGAAAAAACTTTTCAATTATTGGTTGGTTCTGAAGGACATTTTCTGCACCATCATGCGAACATTCATGCCCTAATGTATATATAGGTAATAGGATATGCATCGAAAAACGCGTTTTTTCTGCAATACAATACTAATAGCGCGGAAAACTTGCGCATAGGCGTCATTATAAATAAAAAAATATTAAAAAATTTTTTTTTCAAAATTTGAAATCGCGCAGAAGGCCTAAAGTTACCAAAAAAAGTCAAAATACCGGTAAATTTCAAAAAAATGCAAAAATTACAAAAAAAAGTACATTTTTTGTTGTAATAGTGAAAAAAGTGTTTTTAAGAGTGTCCTTAATGCATACAAAAAGTAATTAGACCCATTATTGTTTTACTGAATTCGAGCAAAATACCTAAAGTTGCGGGCAAGGTTGCCGTCCTGAAAATATTATGTTGGCTATGATAATGGATGAGAGACCACACATTAGAGAACTTGGCTACAGGAGGATCCTTAAATCCAGAAATGAGCCATCGGCTGAAGGTTATGTAAGAGACTTCAATATACCTTCAATAAATTTTAGTGCAAACGACTATACCGAACTAATTGATTGGTCAATCTGCAACTTAACACCGCCACCACTACTGTCCAAGATGCCAACTGAACACAATTGCTTCTTTATTGAAAGACAAAGCGCTACCAGAGTTCAACTACCTCAAATTCCCATGTTACCCAATCAGTTGAGAGGTGTGTAAAACTGGTTACAGAAGCAGCAGAAAAAGTGCGGGTATGAAAATCGAAATGGTTATATTAGAGCTACTTTAAAATCAAGACTGATGCCCATATTTAATTAAAAGTCACAATTCAAAAGGGCTTCTATGTAAATAACGTTTTGTCTACAACGAACATATGCATTATATAAAGTAAGTAGTTAGGTACTGTAAATATTGTAAATAAAATTCACCCTGGTTGGTGGTTAGTTGGGTAGGGTGGAGGTGGGACTCGCCTTGCAGCCACGTCCTCGCCGTGAGTCCATTTCAGCACTGATTAAATGTTGAAATGAGTTGAGAGCTGCAATATGATATGTTTGGCTAATACATTTTTTGGAAATCACTTGTTAGAGTCTTATTACAAACCTTAATGTGTTAAATAAACACTCATCAGATATGGAAAACGGCGTTTTTACAGGACTCTCAACTTAACTTATATTATAATTTAGACCTTTTGCGCGAATACAGTTAAGGAATAACAGGTCTGAAAGTATTTTTCTGGATTGGGAAAACTATTTTGAATGGTTTTTACACTATTACAAATTAAAAATAAAACTTTTATGGGTTTTGGCACATGTTTAAAAATCGTCGAAAATCATGAAATATCGTTTTTTTACGATACAACCCGCAACTTTAGACCTTTTGCGCGAATTCAGTAAAACAAGTATGGGTCTAATTATTACTTTATGTATTCATTCAGGACACTCTTAAAAACACTTTTCACTATTACAACAAGAAATGTATTTTTTGTAATTTTTGCATTTTTTTTTAATTTACCGGTATTTTGACTTTTTGGTAACTTTAGGCCTTCTGCGCGATTTCAAATTTTGAAAAAACATTTTTTGAATGTTTCTTCATTTATAATGACGCCTATGCGCAAGTTTTCCGCGTTATTAGAATTGTATTGCAGAAGAAACGCGTTTTTCGATCCACCCTAATATAGACTTTTATATCTTTATATATATTCTTACTCATGTAATTTCTTAATTACATAAATACTTAGAAATATAGTGAAATTGTATGCGATAGCGATTTAACTATGCATATATTAAGATCGCATTAAGAAATTATCGGTTTAGGAATTTATAAATGATCCCTTGCATATGAAACTGGATTTAATAGAAACTATATATTGTATATACATAAATAGTACGTAGTAATTTACATACAGTTGACCATACTATTACTGTTTTGTATTCGGGTGCCGCAATAAAGCATACTTTTAACGGGTTTTATGGCAGTTTGAGTCGATTCTAAATCCACCGAGTGTACATACATTAGCATTCCAACAATTACTATAAGGGGGTCCATTTAGTGCGCCCGTGGACGATATCTCATAAATACATAATTGTAGAGAGAAATGTTTCATATAAGAAATATTTGATTTACAACGGCGCATTTCCTAAAATTATTGTCGACTATACAGGGTGTTCGGCTATTGATAAACGATGAACTTTAAAATTTTAAATACAACATCCTATATATTATTTTATATTCTGATGGTTCATAAAATTTTACATAAAAATGGTCTAAAACATTTTCCCCAAAACTTAACAGTTTCCCAAATAAATGATATTTTTTGAAAATTTTACCATTTGCATCATCTGCGTAAATATTTAATATCTCACTCAATGTTCGATATTAAAAAATAATATTTGCCAGCATTTTAGATGATATTCAAAGGTATCCATCAGCGCTCTTGATATTTTATTTTTTCTTTTAACAACAATAAATCAACGCGTGCGATTAGCGAAAGTGTAATCAATAATATCTTCATTTTTTTAAATGGAACGGTATGAGTACTTTTGCATATTCAGTTAGCTCCCTTAATAACCTTCCACTTTTGTAATAATTGTGCTACCTATACCTATCTTTCATAATTTGAGAGTTAATAAAGATGTTCCGAGAAACCGCGTAAATGCCACATTCTGTGCAGTGTAGTATTTAATAGTAGGCACTAGTAGGCTGAGAAATGTCACCGCAAATCGTGTTATGTTATAATATTGGCTAGTATTTATTAAACGACAATATTTCTGCAAATTTATATATATTTTATATCGCAGGGAGAGTGGGGCACACAGAACCGCCGGGGCACAGAGGACTTCCTAATTATTTTTGGTGTAATTGCAGCCATCTGTTTGATACTTCTCTATACTGTACCTACTACATCATTTTATCATTCTGCAGTCACATTTGTAGGTTAAACCAGCGTTTGGAGTTACAGTCCGAAAGAATCTGTTTTATAAGCTAAGGCTTGTAATATTTTCTTGTTATCATATCCTCTAAAACGGCTGATGGTATTTAATTTGTGCTTATTCACTGCAGGCATTTAAAACTCCTATTTATAAGGTTTCAAAATATCATAATAATTTAGAATTGTGAATCAACTAACCTATAAAAACTTATTTAACAGTTGGAAATACAATTAATATATGTATTTTTTGACCTTTATGTACTTATCTTTTAATTCTGATTTATTTCCACTAAGTGGAAATAAATCAGAATTAAAAGATACAGTTGGAAATGTACATTTAGGGCAGAGGGGACCGACATGTGGTTCTCTGTGCCCTATGGATGGATTCAGTGCCAAGACTATGGCTGGCAGAAAATGAAGAAAAGTTCGTTTGCGTAAATTGTGACGAAATTAGTTTCTATTTTTCATGAAAATAAGTATTCGCTTTTAATTCTTTTTTTTATTAAAGTCTAGTTAGTTAGTAAAGTTTAGTTATTATTTTTGCCATATACTTTCTAACTTTATTTAAGAGTAAAATGTATTTTGTGACTAAATATAGCTACTTTATTTCATTTTTAACATGACTTATTTTCTGTGTATATAGTTAAGCTGATGGTCCCATGTGCCCCGAGGTATAGGGCACAGGGGACTGACAGTATAAACCCTTTTGTTTAAAAATACAACCAGTACTAATTAATAATGTTTACATCAGACGATAATATACGAGTGTAGTTCCCACATCCTACGAATGCAGATTCCAATCATAAACCATATCCAAATAACAACACTTTTTGTCTTAAGTGGTCCTCTGTGCCCCACTCTACCCTATCTCACTTTTAAATAGGTAATTAAAAGTTTGTTGAACTATATATGAAAGAAGGCCGTGGAACTTTCATTTCGTAAGTATGTCGATTTTTCTAACATTAGGCCACCACTATTATAACAGGACTGTCATATTATCAGTTATAATATATCACAAGAGCATAGAAAATAATCGATTATATTTCCGAGTCACGAGACGTATTCTGCGAAACACCACGAGACCGTAGCTCGAGTGGTGTTGTAAGGATATACGTCGAGTGAAGAGGCTATATAATGGATTATTTTTGTTGCTCGAGTGGTATTCGTTACGATTATATAAAGAATTAACTAACGAAATTCAAAATACTTGTTAATTGTTCGTCAGAAGTTTGAGCGCAAAGTTTATGTAATTTCGCTGTTCACAAAATTCGGTGAACTGTTTCCAAACATATTTATGTGTTTTAACGGTATTTTGCGGTGTCAACTCTTCAATTTCTTTATCTATTTCGGTCCGCGAGTTTATACCAAAGCATTCCATGTCGAACAAATTAAAAAAAAACATTATGAAAATTGCTGAATATATTTTTGACGTTTATCAAAAAACTTCAAAACACTTGTTACCATGACGAAAGTCATATTGTTGGAGGCAGCGAAACACCAACACGGTTATAAAACGTCGTCAAGAGTATATTCACTTATTAATACATGGTAACTATGTAAAATTAGTAATTGCTATTGGCTAAATTTCAAATGAGTCATATAATCAGTTGTATTTTGCTTTTGTTTGTGAATTGCAGATAGAGTAGTAGAAAATAATTTAGCCAATAAAACTTCATTTCCAAACTAGCTTATATGCAACAGTTAAGATATGGTTAGGAAATACGAGTCTCATGGCCTTTTTTTATTCGTAGTGCCAAATTCAACTTTTAATTATTTAAGAGTAAAATGTCAAGAAACTTTATCAGAAGCATATTATTAGCGGTCTTAAAAAAATGAAATTACGGCGAAGTCCCTAAGACCAATTAGCCTAATGTCCTTCACTATGAAGGCATTGGAAAAACTGGTGGACTGGTATATCAGGGATGATGTACTAGTGCTCGCACGTTTACACCGTGACTAGTATGTCTATCGGACAGGAATTTTAACAGAAACAGCACTGCACGAACTAGTCAGTTTAGTGGACATACTACAAAACAAGGAAGTGATGCTGGAGTCCTTCATCGATATCAAGGGGGCATTCAGGTTTTGATTCAATTACCAGAGCTCTCATAGGCAGAGGTGTGGACGGCACTTGTGTCGCCTGGATAGACTATATGCTTTGGGAGAGACCCAGCAAACAAAAAGTCGTCAACAGGACGTCAAATTTCGTATTTTGAAGACCAAAAGACGTCCTTCAAAGACGTCCTCAAGAAGAATGTATGACGTACTTATGTTACATCCTCACGAAGTCATTGTAAAGCTTCATTGACATAGAGGGTAGTGGCAATTGTAGACTAAGAGTAGTGAACGATATATAAAGACTTGGGAATCTGTGTGCATACGAAAGGCGACGGCTACATCTGTCTGAAATGGGAGTCGTGGTCAATCTATGGATGTTACTCCTCCCCAAACATCGAATTCGAGGAATTCGAAGTGCTCATACAAGCCATTACAGCCGACATTAGATCCACGAAACTGGGGGCTATTGTCGGTGGAGATTTCAATGCCAAGGCTGCCATGTGGGGCTCTTCGATCACAGATGCCAGGGCCGAGCACCTCATGGGCTGGGCGGCAGAAATGGGTCTTAGCGTCATAAATACCGGAGATACACCAACTTTTGAGAGAGGAACGAGTAGATCCTTCATAGATTTCACGTGGGCTAGAGAAAATATTACAACAAAAGGACACAACTGGGAGGTAATAACAGGCGAGCTGTACACTGATCACAATTACATTTACTTTGAGGTAAGCAACCTAACCAAAAATTCAAGACAAACGTGGTCAACGGCGCATCCTGGACAAGAAAAAGTTTACCCAGCGGTTGAGGGAAGTATTTGTAGGGGCAAATGCAGAGAGTCCTGAGGCCTTCATTGCTGCGATCTCGGACATGAATAGAGAATGCACAATTATGGTACCCAAGGGGAACGCCCCATGCCCTATTGGTAGGACGCAGAGATAGATGCTAAGAGGAAGGAATGCCACGCCTTTCGGAGAAAATGGACTAGATGCATGAGAAAGAGAGGAAATGAATCCACACTATTGCCTGAAGAACTGGCGTACAAGAGCGGAAAGAAGGAACTCAAATACCTGATATTAAGGGCCAAGAAACAACACTGGAAAAAATACTAAACGATCTAAACGAGGACATATGGGGTGATGGATTCAAAATAGTCATGAGGAACTTGGGCAGTTTGCCGCCCCCATACAACCCAAGCCCAAAGCAAAAGGCGCTCATCTTCAGGGAACTGTTTCCAATAAAAAAAGAAACTTTCAATAAAAATAGTGTGATGGAGGTAGATACTGTCCCGTTTACGGAAGCCGAAGTTGGTGAACCCTTGGTCAAGATGGAAAGGGGAAAGGCGGACTACCTAAGCTCCGATGCCGTGGAAACAATTGCGGAGGTAATTCCAACAACTTTTCTGACCGTCATGAACCAGCTCCTCCAGAGGCATGAAGCTGCATGGATGAAGGTAACTGTAGTTTTATTGCCAGGGGAGGGAGGGCAAGAATCCTCGGCCCCGACCTTCCGACCAATATGCCTGGTAAGCATACTTGGCAAATTATGTATATACATATATGAACGGCTTATTATTAAAAATAGATTGGACGTGGAATTAATCAAATCAGGGGGTCTGTCGGAAAGACAGTTTGGGTTCGTAAAAGGGAAATCGACAACACATGCGCTCAAGCAAGTCTCTAGAATAGTGGCAGACACCGGCAGACACCGCTTTTAACACTGCGTCGTGGAGCAGAATAACAGCAGAATTGGCAAGAAGACACATCCCGAAGTACCTTATCAATATAATTGAGGACTACTTTTAGTCGAGGAAAGTTCTGGTCACTCTTAGGTCAACCATGGACGTATATGCAAGGGTTCTCCAGGGATCCGTGCTGGGGCCGATTTTATGGAATGTCCTCGACGCTGGAGTCCTTAACCTGGTGTGGATGGACGGTGTAACAGCGATAGCATATGCGGACGATCTTGCATTGCTGGTCGAGGCGGACGACATGCGAGACCTTGTCTTTAGGACCAATGAATCTCTTGAGCAGGTAAGGAGCTGGAGGGCCCCCGAGGAAAGTGGGATTTCGCCTTTGATCTAGCTGGTACTCGTAATGTCCCTAAGCTTGAGCTGAAGTACCTGGGTGTGGCCCTGAACCACAGAATGACCTATGACCCCCACATCAAGTACCTAGTAGGTCTTCTCTACTAGGCAGGCAGCACTTATTAAAATCATGCCGAACATCGGGGGACCAGGAGGAGAGAAATGCTGTATGGAATTTTGCAATCTCAGATACTATATGCCGTGCCCGCATGGGAAAAAGCCCTAGATTACAAAAGATATCGAGAGGTAATCGACAGGTTACAAAGGAGGACGCTAATTAGAGTAACCAGCGCTTACAGGACTGTGGCAGCCAGGACAGTGCAGATGTTGGCAGGGGTTCCCCCCATGTACCTGCTGGCACAGGAGCAGTGTAGGCTCTTCCAAGCAAAGAGGGAGGAGATAGCCCTGAGGAAAACTACGGAAAGGGAGTACACGTTGAAAAAAGTGGCAAGAGATCTGGACCAGCTGGGAGACGTCGTCAGCCTGGACCAAAACTTTGATTCCTGATCTAGCACCATGGGTGAAATGCAGCTTCAGGAAAGCGAACTACCATCTAACGCAATTCTTGTCAGGGGATGGGCATTTCGGATCGTACCGCAAGAGGTTTGGACTGTCCGAGCTGGACACTTGCCGCTACTGCGGCCTTTTTGATGCCCCCGAACACGCGGTTCTTATATGTACTAAATGGTCAGAAGAAAGACGAGAGTTGGCTGGAGAAACGGGCCAAAACATAGATAAGGACACTGTGATAAACATCATGTTGGAAAGTCCAAAAGATTGGGAAGCTGTCAGCAACTATGTAGCCTGTGTCCTTACAGCGAAAGAACTGGAAGGGAGGAAAGGCAATGCCCGTGCCCTTGAAGTTTAGCAGTTTGAAAGCATTAGAGAGAGAATAGAGCGCCTCTGATAAGTACCGCTGCTATTCCGACGTTATGTCGTGTGGACGGTTCCGGAATGCCAGAGAAGATCGAGGAGGGGTTTTAGTCGGAGCAGCGCCCGACACTCCTGGGACACACTGAACTCGTGCCCCGGGGCCAAGCGGTTTCCCCTTACCAAAAAAAACAAAAACAAAACAGTTGTTATGGGTAGATTGTTCTACGGGTGATCTTCGGGGACAGAGTTTTTCTTTGCGCATTGGCTTTCGCACATAAGCGGGCGAATATACAGACGGGGAATAAATGCGCAATGGTCATTTGCGCTCGTATTAATAAAGAGCATCCGTGTACATTACTAATGCGCACTGGCTTTGACGCATCGTTCAACAGGTAGGGGTAAGAACACAAATTTGTAGCGAGTGACTCTACTGGATAGGTACTATCATTGATAAATTGATATATCACTCTTATGGCAGGTTTTCGACCATCGTGTGTTTGGTTGCATAATCTGAAAAAAAGTATTTTATCAAGAAATGTTTGTTATGCCTCGCCTTCCTGAATATTCATTTGCGGTTAAACACGTAGTAGTAATTGCCGACGAAATACGTCAACGCCCTAAACACGACCACCTGCAGAATTATTTCCGAATGAATAGGACTATTTACTACCAACATACAAAGAAAACACATATTTAATTTTTCCTTATATACATATACAAATATATAAGTAGCTCGAAATGTAAAAAAAGCTGAGAATGATGATTTATTTCCTAGTATATTTAGTTTGATACTTTTTGTTTGTGCACATTGTTTCGATAAAAATTTGCAATTTTTAAATAACGTAACGTTAATAGTGTGATGGATCAGAAAATTGATGTGATTATTAGGCACGTATACAGGGTGTCTCACCGAGACAGTTTATTAGAAGTTTATGGAGTTCTAGCCAAAATATAAACTTGAAAATTCAGAATCGTATATAATTTATTGTGTTCTCTTCACTTAAAATATTTTTAGATTTCTAGCGCTTCCGGTTATACCGGAAGGCGCCGGCCGTCTACTTTATTTTTTATGAAACAGTCTGTATATTTTTACATATTTGGATTCGCCTACTTTTAGGCTTCATAAATGTATTTAGTTTTTTCAATGTGATTCCGGCGTTTTGTAGTTATTCAACTATTTCAAAAAAAAATTTACTATAGCGGTCATTTATTCAAAAAATCAGAGAACACTCGATTTTTTCGGATATCTATTTAGAATTCATAATATGCTTAAACAACATGTTGGAGTATATTTTAACGCCGAGAACACCTGTCTATATTGCGTGGTTCCTTTACTGTGGCACGTTAACTTTTAGAAATTTTGAGGAACCATAACCTAATTTTTTCAAATAGCACCCCACATATTTTATTACTTAGTCATATTCGGCATCTCATTTTACATCTTTTACATTCCACATGTCCTATACCTGAAATTGATAGTTTACGAGATAATTAGGTTTTTGAAAACATGCACTCACAACTCATCGATATTTATTCAGGGTGCCATGGAAACTAAGCGTTCTAAAATTTTTTATTTAATATTTATTGTCAAAGTCTAACGTCAAAGTCATACATCGTCGTTTGATCCTTGCTAATAATTAAGTAGCATATTAAGTGTTTTTATATTATTGTTATAAAGAGTTAAAATGGATAACAATAACGAAAATGATGTTTACACATATCAAGAAATTCTTAATTTATTTTCTATTCACGCACTCAGAAAAATTCGTGCATTGATTCAACAAAAAATGGTAAATCCAAGAACAATTTTCGTTTAAATACGGCGAAGAGGTTGAATGAACATTAAAATTAATGTTACGTTATTTCTGTTAGTTCAAAAATAAAATTAGCTTGAAGTAAACGTTCCATTTGGTTGTTAAGACAATTACAACGTAATTTTTATGTTGCAGCAACATTAAAATATTAACACAACTTGCATCTTGATTTAATAACTGAATATTTGTTGGAACCACTGAATATGTATTTGGTTCAAATAAAATAAAATAACAAAAAATGTTTTAAATCTTGGATCGAGTCGGTCTTTACTTGATGTAAATCCATTTTCAATGTGAAATAAAACACATGTTTTATTTCACATTAAGAAAGCGTTTTGTTAAATCAATGCATGAATTTTTCTGAGTGCGGAAAATGCGCCAAAATTCTTAGTAGAACTTGCAGAGTGTTTAATGAAAATTATTCACATTTACCTCCAATGACAAAAGGTAAATTTATGTAAAAATATATAAGGTGTTCCATTAAATATAACAAAGTAGATGACCACTTCCGGTATAACCGGAAGCGCTAGAAATCTAAAAATATTTTAATGGAGAACATAATCGATTATATATGCGATTCTGAATTTTCAAATTTATATTTTGGCCAGAACTCCATAAACTTCTAATTAACAGTCTCGCTGAGACATCCTGTATGTTTTTACAAATTGCAAAGATGCTAGAAATGCAAATATAAAGCTAAAATCAATCACCAATACCGATTTCCAACATTTCCAAGTTCCAACGCCCTCCTAAACAGGTCAATTTTTTTTTCTCTACAAAATGACTATAAAATATATACTATTTTATATATTATGTGTCAAGATTTTTTATTCATATATTATGTACTTATTAGATCGAAATTCAAACATGTAACAAGTGAAGTAAAGTAGCTAATTTAATAATGCTTTCAACACAAATGCAATGAAAGACTAACTGTAAGAAAATATAAAACCTGGTATCTATATTTAAAATAGGACAGAATGAATAAATCATCAAAATAGCATATTTTGCACTTTAAGTTTATCAATGCATTAAGACTCCGCCTCATGCAATTTATCCCACTCTTTGATTTCCTTGTCTTGCACACTGATAGATTCGCTGGGCGCTCGTTCGCGCGTGGGTAGTTAAAACGAGAGCCCAAAATCGGGTCGAAAAATATTACATTGAATGATATATCAATTTATCAATGGTACTATACTGTGGCAATACTAGGAAATGTGGTAAATACCGGATACCCTAACAAGGAGTAGCAGTGTTGAACGGCGCCGGTGGTTAATTGATGTAGAATGTAGGTACTTATGTTTGTGCTTGAGACACTTTCTTAATATTTATATTCAATTCCACATATTTATAGCAAAAAGACAGAGAGTATTTAGAAATATTTTTTGTATATTTTATAACAAGAAATAATAATTGGCTCAATTTCCGTGCATGGCAAGTTTGGAGCTAGGATCGATGTTTCAAACATTGTTT
The DNA here is from genome assembly GCA_023690525.1 of Holotrichia oblita. NCBI lineage: Eukaryota > Metazoa > Arthropoda > Insecta > Coleoptera > Scarabaeidae > Holotrichia > Holotrichia oblita. The sequence continues at coordinate 91,539,464 of CM043019.1, read as the reverse complement.
GTCATTACCGAACCTTACAGTTACCTTGTTAGTAATATGAAACAAGTTGTATTTCATATAATTCAAGTTTGTTAATAAGAAAAATTTTATTTTATATCACATGGATTTATTAATGACAAAAAATCTTTGCAGTCAACGTGTCAAGTGATTTATTCGACAATTTAATAAATATTATTAATACACAACGTCTTAAAGACGTTATACTTAGACTATTATAAGTCAAAAATGACCAGCACAGTACGTGTTCAAGGCATCATATTTTGACGATGACTTATTTCGTCAAAAATTAACAATATACGACGTCCTGAAAATGTAATATTTTGGTAATGACATAGTTGGTCGAATATGACTAATATACGACGTCCTCAAGCCGCACCCGACGTCTTTCTGTTTGCTGGGAGAGTGGTGGAAGCCTCGGTCGCAGGAGAGACTCTGACGGCCCGGGTGGCTAGGGGGTATCCGCAGGGTGAGGTGCTGTCCCCTCTCCTGTGGTGCCTAGTCGCAGACGGGTCACTGGAGGTGCTTAACGACCACGGTCACAGGGTACCGGCCTACGCGGATGACTTGGTCATTATAGCGCGAGACAGGCATAATACCACAGTCAGAGCGAGTGCAAGAGGCTCTGAACTTGGTTAGCAGATGGACTGAGTTGGCACAACTGAGCATCAGTGCCGATAAGATCAACATCGTGGCCTTTACCCGCCGACGAAAGGAGGATGGCCTAAATCCGCTTACGTTGAAGGGGGTTACCAAAGAGATGACGGGGGAGGTAAAGTATCTTGGAGTAACATTAAACTCCACACTTACTTGGAACCAACATTTGAATTGAATTACAAAAAAGCGGTGACAGCACTAACACTGGTTAGACGCTTATATGGAAAGAAATGAGGGGCTAAGACTAGACATGCTGAGTTGGATATACAGCATGGTGGTTAAGCCAACAATGACGTATGCAGTTTTGGTATGGTGGACAAAGATGCATCAAAGAAACGCCATTCAGAAGCTGAGCAAGGTACAAAGATTTGCCTGCTTAGGAATAACGGGAGCAATGCGGTCGACACCGACTGCAGTCGTGGAGGCACTCTTGGACTTGCCACCGTCGCACCTGGTTATACAGGGGCGGCAAGGATGGGAACATACAGACTGCAACACACAATAACTCCGAAAGGGGTCAAAACAAAACATATGTCGATAACCGAGGGAAAGGGAGTTTTGGAAATGCGAACCGACCACATGCCGGTAGGGCATAGCGAAGTATGGGAATCCCACGGTGTTTATAGCAGACGGACGGGAGGGGACTGCCAGGTATGCACTTGGAATCAAGAAGCAATACTTAGTTTGATACACGGACCGATCTAAGACGACTAATGGTACCGGTGCAGGGATATGAATGAGGGCCACAGTTACGCACTGGGGGAGTATTCTTCTGTGTTTCAGGCGGAAGTATATGCCATCCTTCAGTGCGCACACACAATGAATGTGAAAGCGGTAACCAACAGACGGATTCACATTATGTCTGATAGCCAAGCGGCACTAGAGGCGTTACTAAGCCGGAAAGTGTCGTCCAGGCTGGTAACGGAATGGCTCGACGAATTGGTGGAATTTTCGAACCGGAACAAGGTTTGCTTGACTTGGATACCTGGCCATCAGAGTATCAAGGCCAACGCAAGGGTTGACGAACTCATAAAGAGAGGGTCAGAGATGAAAATATACGGCCCAGAACCTTTCTTCGGGGCACAAGGCAAACGGCCGGGAGATACATAGGCGACTGGGTTCGTATGAAACAGCAAGAATACTGGAGAGCCATATCCAGTATAATACATGGTAAAACCTTTATAGAGAAACCATGCAGGAAAAGAGCGAGAGAACTACTATAGCTTAGTAGGAAACAGCTCTGCATTGTAACTGACCTAATCACATATTACAGCGAGGCACTAGATCGCAGAAGGCAAAAACTTTTTTGGGAGAACGAAAGGAGACACAGAGATATACCTTACGCTCTCGGTTAGGGACCTGTACAGATTAGTGGAGGGGACTATCGTGTTAGAGAGGGTGACTTGAACATACAGATGTGGCACAATAAGCCTGAAGGCTGTAATGTCTACCGGTGACCATAGGTCGGACGGGTCTGGAATAAGGAAAAAAACAAATGTGGATTCTAAAAGTTGAAAAGTATACAAGATGTTCCACTTAAAATAACGTAGTTGCTATCACTTTCAAGTACAACCGACAACATCGCAGTAAAAATATTTTAGATATTATTATTATTATAGATATCCGTGTGTATATAATACTGTTTTATTACCAATGCAGTGCTTTATTGTACTAAAGACGGCAGCTAAATTCTCGAAAACACTTCCAATTGTATTTACTTTTTGTTTAGATATATGTAGGTTAAAAATAACTAGGGACGTAATGATGTTACTTTATTAGTTATAAGATAATATAGTACATATATATAATACATAACGTATTGGGCGTTAACCTCTAGCGAATGGTGATTGAGGATTAGTTATTAAAAAGAAATCTCCTGTAACACTAAAATTGACATTTTCTCCCATTATATTTTGAGGATTGAGCACACATAGTCCAGCAAGGAAATTAACAAAAGTAGTACATCTGCGAGAGACAAATCCGTTGCTAGTAATGCCTTCGTTGAAATAATGACAGGCTCTATTGTGACTGCATGGATCTAAAATGACATGAAGACAAATTATCATTTTAGTCAGAGCTTTCTTTGTGCTACACTACATAGGTATTATATGAAGTTAGTTTTGTATTTGATAAAAATCTCAATTCATAAATAATAATTTTTAATCAGGATTCTTGGGGTTTGAACGGGTAATAGTAGTGTATTATGTATACCGCACAAAATTCAATACAAAATAAAGTAAAATAGATGCACAAAAATAAAAAATATACTACCTTGATGTGTCGCCACTAATGTAACTAGAGGCAAAAATCTTCTAGGATGTGACGGCTATCAGATGGTCACAGTAACTCTATGTCAAGTACGTTAGAGGCGAAAATCTTCTGATCAGAAAGTGTTCGCCGTTAGCGTAGTTATGTTATATTTATTTTGTAATTAGTTCGTTTATTTTTATACTGTATACATATATCTCACTCTACAATGACACGGTCAAAACCTTGAAATATCCTAAATATCATTTAATAATTTTTTATTCAAGTACAACAATAAATATACTTACAGTAAGCGCAACCAGGTTGTACTGCAATGCCACCGTTGGGCCAGAAATTTACATGACCGATTGAGCGAAATATACCAGCGCCTGTTGGTCCAGCATCAGTCAGTATGGTATCTACTTGATCAGCATCATCTGGGCTAAGGCGATCCCTATTAGGGAAATATGTAAATTGCATGCCAGCTGGATCTAAACCGGTAATACGTCTAAGTCTAGATCCACTAATTCGCTGTAGATTATCACCTGAAGCAAACACAGTAATAGTTTATTTAGCAAAACTAAATGCTGTTTTTTTGGTTTAATAAATATAGAAATGCAATACCCAATTTAGTCATATACCTACTTGTTAAAAGCGTATTTTAATTGCGCCTCTGACTTTGTTTCATTATGGATACAACATGTGTACAAACATAATTTAAAATATTTGAAAACACTGCGATATCAAGGACTGTAGGCTTGTGGATACGCAGATAAAAAATCGGTAACATCAACAACACCAACAATACCGAATTCGGTATTCGGTTGATGATAAGGGCCTATGAGCTCTCGAAACACGTGTCCCGAGTTAATGAATTCAATTCTATGGTGTTGTTGGTGTTACCAATTTTTTATCTATCTAGAAAATCATTATTATTAAAACCGATTTACTATAATATTTTTTTGATTAATATGTAATTAATCGTAAATTTGAATGCAGAAACATTCAAAATTATAGGCAATACAGTGAACATTGCTTAACGATTAAGTTTTATGTTTTAACTAGGTACTTTTATAGGAAATTAATAACATTAATACGCAAGTTCAGCACCTTTGCAATATCTTTTGAAATAATAGTGTTCTTCAGAAAAAAGTTACCAAGAAAAGATGTTTTATATATCATATATTGCCATTTTTAGAAGAAGATTTTTTTGTTGACACAGCACAATATTCTGCAAACCACTTGTTGTACTAGAAAATGTTCGTTTATAATTTTATTTGAAGATGATTTCTTATCATCTCTCCCATTTTATGAAAAAACAAAATTCATTTTATTATAAAAAACTACATAATTATCGATTTGGAAGAGAAACGAACGAGATGGTCATCACAGCAAAAAAATTACTAACTAAAATACAAATTGATAGTCATGTTACTGTAGATCACGTATGAAACAACTTGATGATTTTTAAAAAATTATTGCCAAAGTGAAGAACTTTTTATATTAACATTTATATTCGTTCTAAATTATTTACATTTTACATGTAAAAATTTGGACTATTAGTGCCTAATGCGATTGCATATATTACCAGCAAATCCAGCAAGATGTGCGCCAAGGGAGTGTCCAATAAGATGAATTCTGCTAAATGGAATTCCTCTTGCACTGGAAAAGGCCAATAATAAATCTTGCGATGTGAACTCCAAGAGCGTCCAGACGTGTTACATCAGTTGCAATTGGAAACGGTAGTTGGGCAGTTGATGACCAATCTAATGCAATAACATTGTGTCCCGTTCGTACGTACGAATCGATAACAAAGGGATACCAGAATGAAGTAATGTCATGCGTCCATCCATGCATAAGGATTTTTAGTGGAGCATTGTTATCTATATTATTGCCAAAATTATTGGGCCATAATCTTTCTTGGGTAGTACGGCTATTCCACAGAAAATAATCAATGTCATTCTCGGTAACTTGAGCAGAAGCTAGACAAAATATAAAAGAAACGTTACCACTCCTACCTTATAAGATCCGAAGATAAGAAGAAATATAACTGTAGCAGCACAATACTTCAGTACATAAATCGGTATCTTACCTCCAAGAGCACATGCCAATAAAACCAAAATAACTTTCATTGTTGTTGGGGTAAAATTGAAACTATGACGTAAAAATATGTAATTAACGATATATATGAATTTTAAATTATCTAATCATGTAAGTATTCAACCAGTAATCCACAATAATCACTGTTAAATTTTTATCTCATATCAAGTAATCTATAAATCCAAGGAAATATTTATAACTTTAAAATCATTGCTAAATACATTAATATGTTGATTTTAGTAACTAAAGCAAATATTCTAAAATTACTTTTGGTAATATACCCAATAACTACCCTTTAGATTTAAAATATGGACGCTTAGAGCACCAGCATCAAGTTTGTATTTGTTTTATCATTATTCTGGACGTTTGTGGACATTTTATACAGGATGGTGCAACCAACACAGGTAGCACAAAAAGTTGTTAAAAGGTTAAATAAAGGTTACTTGCAACGTTCAACACTTATAAACGTTAAAATAAAGTTGCCTAAACGTTACTTATTAATGTAACGTTAAAAAGATATCGTTATATTTGTTTTCTTTGGCGGTTAAAATATAACGTGTTAACATATGTTTGATACCTATAAACCTTTTAATAGATAATGAATAATGATACGAAGCTTACCTTGTAGATATTAGAAAATTAGCTTATAACTGTTTATTTACCTTCCTATTTTTTTGATGGACTACGAATTTACATCATATTCTTCACTTTACTGCTATTGATTTATTTCGGATATGTTACATATTTTTGTAGTTTCATCGTTATCAGAAACTAAGCTATGGCAATTGAGTGGCGTCAAAATTTAATGTATTGTATTCCTTTATAAAAATACTTTTGCATTTTCCAACGTTAATAATATGTTTCTCGTGTAACGTTTACAGAACGTTAAATTATAACGTTTTATTTTGGTGACATTAAGACGTTTCCTAAACGTTATATAAACGTTTTTGCTAACGCTTAGGAAACCTTTTAAAACATTTTACAAACGTTACATGCTACCTGCGAAGATGGGGTGGACCATTATAATCGTTGGTGAGGAATTTAGAAAAACCTTTTTGGAATTTGATTGAGAGCTACAAACAGCTACTACGTTTTAAAAATATTTTCTTTATTCAGGATAATCGAACCAGTCAGTGGCGAACCAAACTTATGTTTTTTCAAATAGGACACTCGGTATTAAAATATTATAATCGATGCTGCTAATTACTACAAACAATCTGATATAACTTAGTTCGGTCTAAAACCCATAGTTACGATGATAAAAGCAATTAAAGTTGAAAAACGCTCTAATATTGTCCATTTTTTATAAAAATCGGACGTGAATACTAAAAAACTATGTGCATTACTACATGTGCTAGATTGTTGAGTAAAATAATGGCCTACATGGAACATCCAGTATATTATTTTCGTATGTTAAAGAGAATTTCACAAGCTTTCTAAAAATACCATACACGTTACCCTTTGGACTGACGGTTTTTAAGCAAATTCGTCGTAAATGCAATAATTTGAGATTTGTTACATTTAAAGATTTGAAATCATCATGCAGTGACTCATGTAAGTAGTAATAAGAAAACCATAAAAAATTATTCAGTACGCAAAGAATATAAGTTTTATACCGATTTAATGACAAGTAAAAATATTGGTAATCCAAAATTGTTAAGTGTTACTACAACAGATGTTCAAATAATGCTCCGTGTAATCGAGGACACATTTAGGGCCCATCGGTAAACTTTTTGGGAAGTATGTGCCGCAATATTTTCAGAACTACGTTTTTTTTTAACAAACTTTTCGTCAATGCAATTTTCTACCTCGCCGTTTAATTATAGTCGTCCACCCTATATCGGTTGCACCATTTTGTATGTCCATGTTTGACGTATCCATGCATTGAATTTCAGTTGTTAGTGGTAGCGATTCGTTCGGGAAATTAAGAGAAATTGGGTCGGCTTAGAATAAGTAATAATATAACATCAGTATTAAACACGGACGCTATTTTGGCGTTGGAAGACTTTCTTGACGTTGCATGCGTTTATAATAAATGGCATTTGCTCCATATGCAATTAACAAACAAGCACACACGACTATAGTAACGTTCGAGTAAGTTTAGAGATGCAGTTGTTACTTACCGACTACGGCTTCAACGACTATTTCTTATTTACTAACTAGTGTTTAGTGCGAATTTCTTAGACTTCTTAACTTTAGATATTTATAATTATTTGTTTATAATTTTCTTTCGTAATTTATTCCGTCTTATAAAAATTCTATTGTATTTGTTCATAAAAATGGAAGCTACATATCACTTAAAGGAAATCAATAATAAATTTGCATATTTGTAATAACTAATTTTCATTTTTAATATCATTATATTGTTAACATATAAATATTATACAATACATATACAATATTTTTTTTAACTAGTTTTTCAAGTTCGCACCGTGATAATGATACCCTATAACGATATTAGTTATATGGCGTACATACGTGCCATCGAAAAAAAACATAATTAGTGTAGGCTATGTAAATGTTTTTGATCGTTGCTTTAGCCACTACCACATAATGACATTTATTATTTGACATTTTAAATGTTTTATTATAACCAAAGTTTATAACCTCAAATTAAATGTTAAGGAATAAATGTCATTATGTGAAAGTGGCTAAAGTAACAATCCATTCATATAGCCTACTCTAATTATGATTTTTTCGATGTGTCTATATATGGTCTATATGTATGTTTTACCATACTCTCACGGCACTGTACAGTCTATCATTCTCTGTTTATATTGTATGGTTTTCTTATAGTTAGAATTGATCTGTTCTAACTTTGTAGTTATTGCATATTTTCTTGTCCTTTTTTCCGATAGGTCTCCTGACATGAAATTACCGTGGTACATTCATATGTTAACTTGTTCCTTTTCTTTGGGATCTTGTTGTTGCCAAGTCGTATTGCACTTTTGATAATTTTTTTACCAGTGTATTCACTCAATTTAAATGTGGACGTGTTAGATGTTTGATTCCGTCTTACAATAATGGAAAAAATAAGATTAACAAAGGAAATGAAGAATGTAACTGACATTCTTCATTTCCCTTGTTAATCTTATTTTTTCCATTATTGTAAGTACTTTCTTCATTTTTAATCAGCTATACTACTGTGATCAAAAAGTAAGGTGAAATTGTCATTTAAAATTCCCTGGCATTAGGAAGGCAGGTAATTTTTTTTTTTTCCTAGCTTGGTAGGACTATCTATAACATTTGTCAAGCGGCTGGTTGTCAAAAGGTTTAATTATCTCCGAGTGACACATGTGTTTGTAAACAACCAAAAGTGAATTTTTCGATTTTTCAATGGGTGATTTTGTTGAGCAAAGAACTTGCATTAAATTTTATTAGCGGAACGAATATTCTTGTGTGGACACGTTCAAAATGTTGCGGAAAGCCTTTGGTGATCAAACTATGGCACAAAAAAACGTTTATAAGTGGTACAACGAGTTCAAAGCGTGCCGAGAACGCGTTGCAGTCGAACCGCACTCTGGACGACCATCAACTTCTACCGACGAAGGCCACGTCCAAAAGATCAAAGATTTAGTGCTTGAAAATCGTCGATTGACAATTAGAGATCTTGCTGATAGTGTTGGAGTATCATTTGGCTCAGCCCAAACCATTTTGAAGGATATTTTGTGTCTCAAACGCGTCAAGTCTCGATTGGTGCCAAAATCGCTGAATTTTTTGGAAAAAAGGCGGTCTGACTATCAGGACCACTTGAAATGCATCATTACTGGAGATGAGACTTGGATTTAAACTTAAAAGGCCAATGCGGGGACGCAGTTTTGACACGATTGAGGAGATAAAAACCGAATCGAGAAGATCTTGAAGGCTATACCGAAGAAAGACTATTCCGATTGTTTGGAGGACTGGAAAAAGCGTTGGCAAAAGTGCGTTTTATCGGACGGGGATTACTTTGAAGGGAATGAAATTGATTTGGATTAATAAATAAAGAATTTACATTTTATAAACAAATTCACATTACTTTTTGATCACAGTAGTATTGTTTCCATTCTGTATGTCCCTAATATGCGACATATTCTTATTTCGTTTCTTTTTTAATTAATTGCTGAACATTTGCTTGCTGCAGTAAAGGGTTTGGTATTCCTCTACATCCTTTCATTTATATTTTGTTTTTCATTTCTTCTGTTTCTCATTATTACTTTTTCATGTTACCACTTGTTAGTGAACTAATTATCGTTTTTTCGTTCAATATTACTCAAGCGATGTTGAAATATCTCTATATAATGACAATGCCATTATTTTGTTCTACACGTGGAATGAATTATGTTTTAATTTTTTTTGTTCTTGTAGTAATAAAAAACGTTATATGTATAGAAACTTTATTTACTTATTATTTTATCAACTACTTGTCTAAGTCTGCTATTTCTAATTTGTTTTACCAATATGAACATAATTTTTGGAATTGAACTTTTTTTTGGTTTTATGGTGGACGTAGCCGGCTTAATAGTTCATAGCCGGTCAAGTGGTCCCCTTGAATCGCCCTTTTCAGAACACCCTAGGCACCGTCGTTCACGACATTTCTTCTCGGGTGTTGGGCTGTGTTTTCCTATCGTTTCCCTACGTCTCCCCTCCCTCACGATGGTCGAGGATTAGGAGTTCGGGTCGTTGGGGCTCATCTCGTTCCATCTTTTACTAGACTTGTCTCTCTCTTTCATGTGCCTCTTTCGCCCTACGTTCCGTTTGTGTTCGTTGCTCGTTCCAATTAGGGCACTCGAAGAAAGTATGCTGAGCCGTGTCACACTTTCCGCAGTACACGCAGTTGTCAGTTTCGCTTAGATGGAAGCGCCGTAGGTACGACCGAAAACAGCCATGCCCAGTGAGCAATTGCGTCACATAATAGTCTAACTGACCGTGCTTCCTGTCGATCCACGGCTTTAACTCTTTTATCAGCCTCCTTGTCCATAGTGCCTTTTCTTCCTCCCTTTGCCATGTTTCCTGCCATGTACTTAACATGCTGTCGTATGCTTCCTGTCTACTTTCTCCCCTCTCTCTTTTAATCCTCATGTCTACAAGGAGATCTATTGGTGGGGTCCTTGCGAGAAGCAATAGTGCCTTCGACGATACAGTCCTATAAGCGCTTATAATTCTAATAGCGATTTTTCGCTGTACACTGATGTACACCTTCTTGTGGACATTTTTTCCATGGCAGGCTTCCATATAGATGCCCCATACAGCATAACAGATTGAACTGTGGCGCTTAGCATCCTTCTGTTGTTCTCTTGTGGTCCTCCAATGTTCGGCATTAGGCTTTCCTGCCCTTTCCGCTGTTTTGCGTATATGAACCCCCATAGTGAGGTTTCTATCTAGATGGATGCCTAGATATCTTATACTCTTTTGGGTATGTATCACTGCATCATGTATCTTTATACTAATGGATTTCGTTTTGCGTCCCCCTACTAAGAGCACTGGTTCTGTTTTATGCGGTGCTAGTTTTAGCAGCTTTGCCTCCATCCAGTCCATAATACTACTTATGGATTCCTCAGCCGCGCTCTCTAAGGCTTTCGGGGTTCTGGCGGTAACCACTACTGCTAGGTCGTCAGCATATCCAATCAAACCCACTCCTGCTGGCAGCGGTATATTAAAAACGCCATCATAATAAATATTCCATAACGTTGGGCCGATTACTGAGCCCTGTGGGACACCACAGCTTATTTGCATAGTAGCTTTGTCCCCGATGGCAAGGGTCCTATTTTCAAAATAGCTAGCAACCATATTATACAGGTATGGTGATATCCTCTTCCTTCTTAGCTCGTTTAATATACCCTCCCACGGTGCCGAGTTAGGCATTTTCCACATCCAGCGTTATCAAAGCGCATATCCGCCGGGAGCTATATGGCCCCTGCACGGCTTCTTTTGCAACTCTTATAACCCGTTCGAGTGCTTTTATAGTAGATTTCCCTTCTCTGAATCCGTACTGTTCGTCCGATAATTCCTTCTTATCCTCCAATTCTTTCCTCAGACTTGCCGTTAGGAGATGTTCAAATAGTTTCCCTGTCGTATTTAAAAGGCATATGGGTCTGTACGATTTTTGCACCTGGCCCAGCTTCGGCTCTTTCGGAATTAGTACTAGCCTTGACGTCTTCCATATGTCTGGAAACCTTCCGGTTAGTAACAGATCATTCATAATATGCAGAACTTTGTCTTTATGACGTAGTGCCACCGCCTTCAGCACTTCAGGGGTATCCCATCCGGACCCGGAGCTCTCTTCTCCTTCATTTTACTAACCGCCTGCACCAGTTCTTCTGTTGTGAACCTGCGTATGTTATCACTTCTGGTTTTTAATCTGGTCCAGTTCTTTGTAGGATGTGACGGAAAAACTGTTTTAACGATTTCCATTTGATTTTCCTCTGTCATGGCTATCGGAGGGAGGGCTTTAAGCTTCTTGGTCACAATTTGATATCCTTCGCCCCATATATCTAACTCAACCTCGTCTATTAATTTCTTCCATGCGTTCCTCTTTGCTTCTAGAATTGCTTTCTTCAGTAGAGACCTATTTCTGGTGTATTCTGTATGGCATAGACTCCTCTTTTCCTCATCCGCACTTTTATTACACCTTACCACGGTTCTCCTTTTTTGTATGCAGTTTATTCTCGCCTCTGCGACGTTGTCCGTCCACCAATAAACCGGTCTACGTGCACCATCACGTTTCTTGGCAAAGGTTCGATTACAGGTTATGTTTATAGCGCTAGCAAGACTCTCCGCGCTCCAGGTTTCCCGATTGGAGTATTTTACCCACTTCTGCTGTCATTTGGTCCATTTTATTCGGCTGTACTCTCCACCCTACCTTAGACTTAGGGCTAGAATCTTCTATTCTTTCTTCGCGATATTCGTAGGTGATATGTCGATGGAAACTTAAACTTTTATCTTCTATTACGCGCCAATTGAGCACCGACACAGCTATTTTCCTTGTGCTGAACGTTAAATCTATATACGATCGGCTATTGCCCGTAACAAAAGTTGCGACATCTCCTCTGTTATGTACAATCAGATGATCCTCGGCCATCCATTCCGCCAGCAATTTCCCCCTTTTGTCTTCTACTGTAGAGCCCCATAAGTAAGACTTTGCATTGAAATCTCCACCCACTAGGATTTCTTTCTGGTGTTTTTTCATATCTCTCCTTAAGTTCTGCAGAAAGTTAGTAAAAGAAGCCAGATTTATATTAGGTGATATATAACATCCGTATATAATTATTCCTTGAGTTTCTACCCATACATATCCGTCACCCAGACCCTTATTTAGAATTCTGACGTTCTTGTTACGAATTCTAATAGCAACATCCGTTCTGTTGTCTACTAACCATTCTGAATGCTGAACTCTTGTCGGTGTTGGTTCTGCCATAATTACTATATCCGCCATTTCTTCCTCTGCTACCTTGTACATCAGATTCATGGCCGCATTCCCTCGGTCGATATTACCCTGTAGAATTTTTATTTCGTCATTGTATGTCCTCTTCCATTCTCCCTCTCGATCTATTCGTCGTCTAGTCATTTCTTCTTCCTTTCCCTTGGTTGCTTCCCCCTTTTGGTTTTACGTTTTGTTTATGCTTGGTTGCTTCCTTCGTGTTCTTCCCCTTTCCAGTTTCTTTCCTTTGCTTCTTGATTAGCTCTCTGAAATTGGGGCACTTGGTGGTATCAGGCCTATGGTCATCGGATTTGCAAAAGGGGCAATATGGGTGCCCTTTACATTCTCTAGCTTTATGTCCGGCCTTGTGACAGTTTATACACAAATCCGATCGGTCTGGACCCTTGCATTCCTTTATGATGTGACCGAATTCTAGACACTTGTAGCACCTAGTCACTGCAACTCTCTCACGTACTCTACACTTAACCCAACCGATTTTAATTCTGCCTGCGCTTAACAGAAAATTGGCATGGGACCTGCTGATCTGCACCGTTGCGATTTGGTTACCGTCCCAGCTGGGCCTTAGGGATTTCACCGTCATAAGTCGTGAGTTGACAGCACTCTTTATAACTTCCTCGACCTCGTTTTTTGTCGTTGTTGCGTCTATATCCAGCATGTGGATTGTCACCATCTTGTTTGCAATATTAACCTCATTATCAATGTTCTTACTAATAGCTTGCTTTAGTGTGTCGGCTTTTCGGACATCTCCATCCACTTCCAGCATTGCTCAAGCGATCTTGAAATATCTCTATATAATGACAATGTCATTATTTTGTTCTACGTGGAATGAATTATGTTTTAATTTTTTGTTCTTGTAGTAATAAAAAACGTTTGTGTATAGAAACTTTATTTACTTATTATTTTATCAAGTACTTGTCTAAGTCTGCTATTTCTAATTTGTTTTACCAATATGAACATAATTTTTAGAATTGAACTTTTGACTTTTATTTACTATTTTATTTTGTATTATTTTTACTATTAAATGTATAAATAAACCACATAAATTGATATCAAATTATTTGAAATATTGGATTTCATTTTACAATATGCATTATTTCAATTACTATATTAATACTAGAACGCAAGTTTTATACAACTTCAAATTAATTAAATACAGAGCAAGAGTTGTAACGGTAGTTTATCAAGTAACACAGCTTAGGAAGCTCCTGCGGCTGCATCCTCAGCAGATAAATTATTTAAATAAATGTATAATTAAGTTTCACCAGGCTTGGGCTTCTTTACAGAAAAATACGACCGCGAATAGTCTACATATGTAGGTACTGCTGTTTTCAAATATTGCTTTATCATATTAGCCCATTATTCGCCGTTCTTATAACCAAATTGGCACGGCTTTAGGACGATTTACGTATAAGTTAAAATGTAAATATCCGAATTGAAAGCTTTTGTACCATCTATATCGGTATCTCAATGTAACTCCTTATATCGCGCCTTTCATTTGAAAGTAAACGGGATATAGCCTGTACGACAAACATTGTTTGCTAAAGTAGAGCGGATTAAGAGTCTACCAAATTTCATTTAATAATAGCAGTTATGAAAAAGTAATAAAAGCACAAATATTTAATGTGACTATCATATCGGAAAAAATATTGATAACTTACCTTTCCTTGTGTTTTTTTTCTTTTTATAATATCTCAAGTTACACAAGTTTCTATGTTTATTATATCTTCTAAATGAACTGTGAGTAGAAATTCGTTGTATAAAAATTCATCAATTTAACATTTATTTTGAAGAACGCAATTTTTCATATCACAAATAATAATTCAATTATTGGTGTCATTTTTCATGTTTATTTTATACTTTTAATTAAATAAATACATTGACACGCGCAATGGGTTAATATAAAACAAATTTTATAAGTACTTCAGACAACAGAAGTATAATTAATTTGACACATAGGTTTAGTAATTTACTAAAAATATCTACAGTTTGTTGGATTATGTACATTACTTTTACTTATCTATCTCTCTGGTTGGATTACTAAAATATTAAGATAATAAATTAGTATGGTAAACATAAATTTATATTAAAGGCCTTTACCTGTAATAACGAACAGCCTTCATTTTCAACGCTGTGGAATTTTCTTTGCATTTGTATGCCAAAACTTGTTTTATTCTACTTATTTCTACCATAGGAAATCTCGTTGCTACGTAAGCTGTAAGACACAAACATTTTAAATCGTATTAATTGTACGCTCCGAAACATTAACAATACTTCGACATATTTTAGTTATAGGAATTGCTTCAGATGAGACTACAAAGTTATTTTTCATTTCTTTAGCGTTTACTTTACATTCTAGGTTAGCTAAGTAGTTCTATGTATTTTTGTAGTGGAGATGAATTTAAGTTTTGAAACTGCTTTCAAAGTCTCCCAGATTTTTAATTGCTGTTAAATTAAAAGAGTGTGTAAAATAATGTAAACTACAAGAACAAATCATTTATTTCTGATTGATTTGAGCATAACTTGTAATACTACATCCTGTGAGGCATTAAATAAACATTTATTATCAACTGAATTTATCAGATTGCACTAGTCCGCTTACTAATTAAAAATTTGCCATTTTAGAATACAAATGTGATAATCGCGCTTTTGTACATTGGTATGGTACCGCCACTCACTTAATTGATAGCAGTTTCATAAACAGATTTTATGATAATGTGTGCTTGTAACAAAATGAAAACATTTTTTTCTTTGCATAGTTTAAAACTTGGGTTTACTTACATATGATTGCCTGGACTTTAGCTTTATTCAGAGCCGGTTTCACCGGTCGTTCACCACTGCCAGCTCTACTCCATCTTTGGCCTGTAACTGAACAAGTGGCAAGTTCTGCTGGACTAAACAGAATTGTCGCTAAACCTCTTGTTAATTTTCTATAATCACTCCATTTAACACTTCTCAATTGATCTTCGTATATTTCTATGCCTTCTGCTAATTTAACCTTATATGAAAAACTATTATACAGTATCTTACAAACGAGTAAGTAAGTAATTGAAAATACTCACTAATCGATTTCTTAACGGTTCGTTGTTTGTACATTCTTTGGCTTCGCTGTGGTATCTAACGCCGTTGTTAGTAAATCCGCTGAAACTTTCAGTAATGTAAGTCTCACTAGGCGACCACGTTCCAGAATTTCTTCTTTTAGGCGGCTTTAAGTCACCTTTACGAAATGAAATTCAAACAAAATAAATGTAAGTTGTGAAATATGCATAAACCATTGAAAATAAAAACTCCTACGATTGATTATTAAGAAGTCAAAAAAGTAGCTAATTTAATAGTTAATATGCCGTATTTGCAAATTATTTTATTACAGAAGTTACATACGTGACACCTTTCTAGGTGTTATTAATACACAATGTAAGCCTTATCATTGTTCCTTTAAAGTACATATGTTCTATGTGTATATGTAAATTATTATATACAGTATTATTTACTTACCTATAGTCAGTTAGAATACATGCATGCATACATTGTCTATGTGTGTGTTCGTGAAGTGCGGAGTAGGAAATCCTAACTAAGCAACGATGCATTCAGGGTACGCCTTTTCCGAAGAAATACTGTTTAGTTGCATTTTACTTGCGAAAGTGATTGGATCTGCGAATTGTTGCAATACATAGTTTTCGAAATTACTACGTTTATTTCATTGAATTTCATTTCTTTCTTCATATTTTTTCTTCTGAATTTTATGTATTAGTATCTGTTTGGTTTACTACAGTACTTTTTCCCTATTTTCACTATGGATAGTTTTTCGCTTCGACAGAAAAAGTTTGTAATAAAACATCATCTTGGTTATAGTATTTATAAGAAACTTCATACGCCATTCAGATTGACTTTGAATTGTGCTATTGCGTTTTGAAACAATACGACATATAATTAAGAATTTCGAAAGTGTGCAACAGTTCACATATCCACTCACTTTCGCAAGTAAAATGCAACTAGCCACTATCTCTTCAGAAAAGGCGTACCCTGGCATCGTTGCTTAGTTTGGCAAAAAACAGAGAGATGAAATATTTTTTGTATATTTTATAACAAAAAACAATAATTGGCTCAATTTTCGTGCATGGCAAGCTTGGAGCTAGGATCGATGCTTCTCAAAACATTGTTTGGTTGCCACCGAACCTTACAGTTACCTTGTTAGTAATATGAAACAAGTTGTATTTCATATAATTCAAGTTTGTTAATAAGAAATTCTTTATTTATATCACATGGATTTATTAATGACAAAAACCTTGGTAGTCAATGTCAAGTGATTTATTCGACAATTTAATAAATATTATTAATACACAACGCTCTAAAGACGTTATACTTAGACTATTATAAGTCAAAAATGACCAGCATAGTACGTGTTCAAGGCATCATATTTTGACGATGACTTATTTCGTCACTTATACGACGTCCTGAAAATGTACATTTTGGTAATGACATAGTTGGTCGAATATGACTAATATACGACGTCCCTGGAAGCTGCACCCGACGTCTTTCTGTTTGCTGGGAGAGTGGTAAGCTCCCGGTCGCAGGAGAGACTCTGACGGCTCGGGTGGCTAGGGGTTATCCGCAGGTGAGGCGTTGTCCCCTCTCCCGTGGTGCCTAGTCGCAGACGGGTCACTGAGGTGCTTAACGACCACGGTCACAGGGTATCGCTCAGCGCGGATGATTTGGTCATTATAGCGCCGAGAGACAGACATAATACCACAGTCAGAGTTGGCGCAAGAGGCTCTGAACTTGGTTAGCAGATGGACTGAGCGGCAACAACTGAGCATCAGCAGCGATAAGATCAAGATCGTGGCTTTACCCGCCGACGAAAGGAGGATGGCCTAAATCTGCCTACGTTGAAGGGGGGTTGCTACCAAAGAGATGGCGGGGGAGGTAAAGTATCTTGAGTAAATATTAAAACTCCACACTTACTTGGAACCAACATTTGAATTGAATTACAAAAAGGTGACAGCATTTAACACTGGCTAGACGCTTATATGGAAAGAAATGAGGGGCTAAGACTAGACATTATTGGATACAGCATGGTGGCTGGCGCTAACCAGCGACGCGGCAGTTTTTGGTATGGTGGACAAAGATGCATCAAAGAAAGGCCATTCAGAAGCTGAGCAAGGTACAAAGATCGCCTGCTTAGGAATAACGGGAGCAATGCGGTCGACACCGACTGCAGCCGTGGAGGCATTTTGACTCTGCTACCGTCGCACCTGCTGGCGCAGGGGCGGCAAGGATGGAACACAGACTGCAAGACACACAATGACTCCTGAAAGGCCAAATAAAACAACGATATACGATAACCGGAGGGAAAGGGAGTTTTAGAATGCGAACCGACCACATGCCGGTAGGGCATAGCGAAGTATGTGAATCCCACGGTGTTTATAGCAGACGACGAGGGGATCAAGCGGTATGCACTTGGAATCAAGAAGCAATACTTTCAGTTTTGATACACGGACCGATCTAAGACGACTAATGGTACTGGTGCAGGGATATGAACGAGGCCACAGTTACGCACTGGGGGAGTATTCTTCTGTGTTTGCGCGGAAGTATATGCCATCCTTCAGTGCACACACAATGAATGTGAAAGCGGTAACCAACAGACGGATTCACATTATGTTCGATAGCCAAGCGGTACCAGAGGCGTTACTAAGCCGGAAAGTGTCGTCCAGGTTGGTAACGGAATGGCTCGACGAATTGCGGTCTTTCGAACTGGAACAAGGTTTGCTTGACTTGGATACCTGGCCATCGAGTATCAAGGGCAACGCAAGGGTTGACGGTGAACTCATAAAGAGAGGGTCAGAGATGAAAATATACGGCCCAGAACCTTTCGCACAAGGCAAAACGGCCGGGAGATACACAAGCGACTGGGTTCGTATGAAACAGCAAGAATACTCGAGAGCCATATCCAGTATAACAGTACGGTAAAACCTTTATAGAGAAATCATGCAGTGAAAGAGCGAGAGAACTACTTATATTTAGTAGAAAACAGCTCTGGCATTGTAACCGACCTTAATCACATATTACAGTTATGCACTCTAGACTGCAGAAGGCGGGTAAATCTTTTGGGAGAACGAAAGGAGACACAGAGAGTATACCCTTTACGCTCTCGGTTAGGACCTGCACAGATTAGTGAGGGGACTATCGTGTTAGAGAGGGTGACTTGAACATAGATGTGGCACAATAAGCCTGAAGGCTGTAATGTCACCAAGACCATAGGTCGGACGGGTCTGGAATAAAGGAAAACAAATGTGATTCTAAGTTGAAAAGTATACAAGATGTTCCACTGCAGCCTAACGTGTTAAGCATTACTTTCAAGTACAACCGACAACATCGCAGTAAAAATATTTTAGATATTATTATTATTATAGATATCCGCTGTGTGTATATAATACTGTTTTTTATTACCAATGCAGTGCTTATTGTGTACTAAAGACGGCAGTTGCACCCTGAAAACATTTCCAATTGTATTTACTTTTTGTTTAGATATGTAGGTTAAAATAACTAGGGACGTAATGATGTTACTTTATTAGTTATAAGATAATATAGTACATATATATAATACATAACGTATTGGGCGTTAACTCTCAGCGAATGGTGATTGAGGATTTAGTTATTAAAAGAAATCTCCGTAATACTAAAATTGACATTTTTTCCTATTATATTTTGAGGATTGAGCACACATAGTCCAGCAAGGAACACTACATCTATGAGAGACAAATCCGTTGCTAGTACGCCTTGTTGAAATAATGACAGGTCTTTATTGTGACTCGCATGGATCTAAATGGCAGAAGACAAATTACTCATTTTTAGTCGAGCTTTCTTTTGTGCTATAATTGCATATAGGTATTATATGAAGTTAGTTTTGTATTTGACAAAATCTCAATTCATAAATAATACTCCTAATTTTTAATCAGACTCTGGGTTTGAACGGTAAATAGTAGTGTATTATGTATACCAAGGTAATTCAATTGAAAATAAAGTAAAATAGATGCACAAAAATAAAAATATAATACCTTGATGTGTCGCCACTAATGTAACCAGAGGCAAATCTTCAGACGTGACGGCCACTGTATGGTCACAGTAACTCGTTTAGTACGCTAGAGGCGAAAATTCTGGATCAGAAAGTGTTCGCCGTTAGCGTAGTTATGTTATATTTATTTTGTAATTAGTTCGTTTATTTTATACCAGATATATATTCCCATTTCTACAATGACACGGTCAAAACCTTGAAATATCCTAAATATCATTTAATACCTTTATTCAAGTACAACAATAAATATACTTACAGTAAGCGCAACCAGGTTGTACTGCAATGCCACCGTTGGGCCAGAAATTTACATGGACCGATTGAGCTGAAATATACCAGCGCCTGCTGGTCCAGCATCAGTCAGTATGGTATCTACTTGATCAGCATCATCTGGCTAAGGCGGATCCCTTATTAGGAAATATGTAAATTGCATGCCAGCTGGATCTAAACCAAATATTCAAGTCTAGATCCACTAATTCGCTGTAGATTATCACCTGAAGCAATTAAAGAATAGTTTATTTAGCAAAACTAAATGCTGTTTTTTTGGTTTAATAAATATAGAAAATGCAATACCCAATTTAGTCATATACCTACTTGTTAAAAAGCGTATTTTAATTGCGCCTCTGACTTTGCTTCATTATGGATACAACATGTACAAACATAATTTAAAATATTTGAAAACACTGCGATATCAAGGACTTGTAGGCTTGTGGATACGCAGATAAAAAAATCGGTAATATCAACAACACCAACAATACCGAATTCGGTATTCGGTTGATGATAAGGGCTCATGGAGCTCAAACACGTGTCCTGAGTTAATGAATTCAATTCTGTGGTGTTGTTGGTGTTACCAATTTTATCTATCTAGAAACATCATTATTATTAAACCGATTATCAGTAATATTTTTGATTAATATGTAATTAATCGTAAATTTAATGCGAAACATTCAAAATTATAGGCAATACAGTGAACATTGCTTAACGATTAAGTTTTATGTTTTAACTAGGTACTTTATAGGAAATTAAGACATTAATACGCAAGTTCAGCACCTTGCAAGTACAACTTTGAAATAATAGTGTCTTCAGAAAAAGTTACCAAGAAAAGATGTTTTATATATCATATATTGTTACTTGTAGAAGAAGATTTTTTTGTTGACACAGCACAATATTCTAAACCACTTGTTGTACTAGAAATGTTCGTTATAATTTTATTCGAAGATGATTTCTTATCATCTCTCCCATTTTATGAAAAAACAAAATTCATTTTATTATAAAAAACTATACAATTATCGATTTGGAAGAGAGAAACGAACGAGATGGTCATCACAGCAAAAAAATTACTAACTAAAATACAAATTGATAGTCATGTTACTGTAGATCACGTATGAAACAACTTGATGATTTTTAGCAATTATTGCCAAAGTGAAGAACTTTTTATATTAATATTTATATTCACTTAAATTACTTGCATTTTATATGTAAAAATTTGGATTATTAGGTGCCTAATGCGACGTACATATTACCAGTAAATCCAGCAGATGTAAGTTAAGTGATGTTCAATAAGATGAATTTCAAGCAATGGAAATCTTCGCACTGAAAGGCCAATAATAATCTTTGCGATGTGGAACTCATATTAGTCCAGACGTGTTACATCGTTGCAATTTAAACTGCACAAGTAGCGACGACCAATCTAATGCAACATTGTGTCCCGTTCGTACGTACGAATCGATAATAAGGATACCAGAATAAGCAATGTCATGTCCATCCATGCATAATACTTTATGTGACATTGTTATCTATATTATTGCCAAAAATTATTGGGCCATAATCTTCAAGGTATTACTATTCCACAGAAAATAATCAATGTCATTCTCGGTAACTTGAGCAAGCTAGACAAATACAGCAGAACGTTACCACTCCGCCAATTTTATAAGATGTCCGAAGATAAGAAGAAATATACCGTAGCAGCACAATACTTCAGCATAAATCGGTATCTTACCTCCAAGAGCACATGCCAAGAAACCAAACAATTTCATTGTTGTTGGGGTAAAATTGAAACTATGACGTAAAACACAAATAACGATATATGAATTTTAAATTATCTAATCATGTAAGTATTCAAATTAAAGAACCACACAATCACTGAAAGTAATTTTTATCTCATATCAAGTAATCTATAAATCCAAGGAAATATTTATAACTTTGAAATCTATTGCTAAATACATTAATATGTTGATTTTAGTAACTAAAGCAATATTCTAAAATTACTTTTGGTAATACACCAATAATCCACCCTTAGATTTAAAATATGGACGCTTAGAGCACCAGCATCAAGTTTGTATTTGTTTTATCATTATTCTGGACGTTTGTGATGATTTTATATTATGATGAAAACGAATACAGGCAAAAGTTGCTGTGCCAAGTTAACAAGGTTACTTGCAATTGCCCAACACTTATAAACGTTAAAACATTAAAGTTGCCTAAACGTTACTTATTAATGTAACGTTAAAAGATATCGTTATTTGTTTTCTTTGGCGGTTAAAATATAACGTGTTAACATATGTTTGATACCTATAAACCCTTTAATAGATAATGAATAATGATAATAAGTTTACCTTGTAGATATTAGAAAATTAGCTTATAACTGTTTATTTACCTTCCTATTTTTCGATGGACTGTAATTGACATCATATTCTTCACTTTACTGCTATTGATTTGCCTCGGATATGTTACACATTTTTGCAGTTTCATCGTTATCAGAAACCAAGCTATGGCAATTGAGTGGCGTCAAATTTTATTGTATTGTATTCTTTATAAAAATACTTTTGCATTTTCCAACGTTAATAATATGTTTCTCGTGTAACGTTTACAGAACGTTAAATTATAATAAGCCATTTTTGTGACATTAAGACGTTTCCTAAACGTTATATAAATGTTTTTGCTAACGCTTAGAAACCTTTTAAACATTTTACAAACGTTACATGCTACCGCAAGATGGGGTGGACCATTATAATCGTTGGTGAGGAATTTAGAAAAACCTTTGAATTTGATTGAGAGCTACAACAGCTATTTGTTTCAAAAATATTTTCTTTATTCAGATAATTTGAACAATAGTATGAAACCAAAACTTATGTTTTTTCAAACAGGACACTGCATAAAATATTGCAATCGATGCTGCTAATTACTACAAATAACTGATATAATTTAGTTCGGTCTAAAACCTAGTTACGATGATAAAAGTAATTAAAGTTGAAAATGTTTCAATATTGTCCATTTTTTATAAAGAATTTGGTTTTAATACTAAAAACTATGTGCATTACTACATGTGCTAGATTGTTGAGTAAAATAATGGGCTTCCACATGGAACATCCATATTATTTTCGTATGTTAAAGAGAATTTCATGCTTTCTAAAAATACCATACACGTTACCCTTTGACTGACGGTTTTTGGGCTAAAATCTGTCGCAATGCACACTTATATTTAACATTTAAAGATTTAAATCATCGCGCAGTGACTCATGTAAGTAGTAATAAGAAAACCATAAAAAATTATTCAGTACGCAAAAGAATATAAGTTTTATACTGATTTAATGACAAGCAAAAATATTGGTAATCCAAAATTGTTATGTTACTACAACAGATGTTCAAATTAATGCCCGTGTAATCGATATGGATACATTTAGGCCCATCGAAACTTTTTGGGAAGTATGTGCTGCAATATTTTCAGAACTACGTTTTTTTTTAACAAATCCCTTTTCGTCAATGCAATTTTCTACCCCGCCGTTTGTAATTTATAGTCGTCCAATTAGTATCGGTTGCACCATTTTGTATGTCCATGTTTGATTTATTCCATGCATTGAATTTCAGTTGTTAGTGGTAGCGATTCGTTCGGGAAATTAAGAGAAATTGGTTTATTAATAAGTAATACTATACATCAGTGACAAACATGGACGCTATTTTTGGCGTTGGAAGACTTTCTTGACGTTGCATATATTATATAATACATTTGTTCGATATGCAATTAATAAAATGGCTATTAATACTATAGTAACGTTCGAGTAAGTTTAGAGACAGTTGTTATTTACCGACTACGGTTTCAATTGTGATCATTTCTTATTTAATAACTAGTGTTTAGTGTTAATTTTTAGACTTCTTAACTTTTAGATATTTATAATTATTTGTTTATAATTTTCTTTCGTAATTTATTCCGTCTTATAAAAATTCTATTGTATTTGTTCATAAAAATGGAAGCGAGATATCATCAGCATAAACCAATAATAAAATTTGCCATTTGTAATAACTAATTTTCATTTTTAATATCATTATATTGTTAAATATTATAATATTATACAATACATATACAATTTTTTTTTTAACTAGTTTTTCAAGTTCGCACCGTGATAATGATAACTTCTATAAGATGATATTAGTTATATGGCGTATATATAGATGTATGTTATCGAAAAAATAATTAGTGTAGGTTATGTAATGTTTTTGATCGTTGCTTTACACAACACATAATGACATTTATTATTTGACATTTTAAATGTTTTTATTATAACTAAAGTTTATAACTCTAAATTAAATGTTAAGGAATAAATGTCATTATGTGAAAGTGGCTAAAGTACGAATCATTCATATAGCCTACTCTAATTATGATTTTTTCGATGTGTCTATATATGGTCTATATGTATGTTTTACCATACTCTCACGGCACTGTACAGTCTATCATTCTCTGTTTATATTGTATGGTTTTCTTATAGTTAGAATTGATCTGTTCTAGCTTGTAGTTATTGCATATTTTCTTGTCCTTTTTCCGATAGGTCTCCTGACATGAAATTACCGTGGTACATTCATATGTTAACTTGTTCCTTTTCTTTGGGATCTTGTTGTTGCCAAGTCGTATTGCACTTTTGATAATTTTTTTACCAGTGTATTCACTCAATTTAAATGTGGACGTGTTAGATGTTTGATTCCGTCTTACAATAATGGAAAAAATAAGATTAACAAAGGAAATGAAGAATGTAACTGACATTCTTCATTTCCCTTGTTAATCTTATTTTTTCCATTATTGTAAGTACTTTCTTCATTTTTAATCAGCTATACTACTGTGATCAAAAGTAAGGTGAAATTGTCATTTAAAAATTCCTGGCATTAGGAAGGCAGGTAATTTTTTCCTAGCTTGGTAGGACTATCTATAACATTTGTCAAGCGGCTGGTTGTCAAAAGGTTTAATTATCTCCGGAGTGACACATGTGTTTGTAAACAACCAAAAGTGAATTTTTCGATTTTTCAATGGGTGATTTTGTTGAGCAAAGAACTTGCATTAAATTTTATTAGCGGAACGAATATTCTTGTGTGGACACGTTCAAAATGTTGCGGAAAGCCTTTGGTGATCAAACTATGGCACAAAAAAAAACGTTTATAAGTGGTACAACGAGTTCAAAGCGTGCCGAGAACGCGTTGCAGTCGAACCGCACTCTGGACGACCATCAACTTCTACCGACGAAGGCCACGTCCAAAGATCAAAGATTTAGTGCTTGAAAATCGTCGATTGACAATTAGAGATCTTGTTGATAGTGTTGGAGTATCATTTGGCTCAGCCCAAACCATTTGAAGGATATTTTGTGTCTCAAACGCGTCAAGTCTCGATTGGTGCCAAAATCGCTGAATTTTTGGAAAAAAGGCGGTCTGACTATCAGGACCACTTGAAATGCATCATTACTGGAGATGAGACTTGGATTTAAACTTAAAAGGCCAATGCGGGGACGCAGTTTTGACACGATTGAGGAGATAAAAACCGAATCGAGAAAGATCTTGAAGGAAGCTATACCGAAGAAAGACTATTCCGATTGTTTGGAGGACTGGAAAAGCGTTGCAAAAGTGCGTTTTTATCGGACGGGGATTACTTTGAAGGGAATGAAATTGATTTGGATTAATAAATAAAGAATTTACATTTTATAAACAAATTCACATTACTTTTTGATCACAGTAGTATTGTTTCCATTCTGTATGTCCCTAATATGCGACATATTCTTATTTCGTTTTCTTTTTAATTAATTGCTGAACATTTGCTTGCTGCAGTAAAAGGGTTTGGTATTCCTCTACATCCTTTCATTTATATTTTGTTTTTCATTTCTTCTGTTTCTCATTATTACTTTTTCATGTTACCACTTGTTAGTAGAACTAATTATCGTTTTTTCGTTCAATATTACTCAAGCGATGTTGAAATATCTCTATATAATGACAATGCCATTATTTTGTTCTACGTGGAATGAATTATGTTTTAATTTTTTTTGTTCTTGTAGTAATAAAAAACGTTATATGTATAGAAACTTTATTTACTTATTATTTTATCAACTACTTGTCTAAGTCTGCTATTTCTAATTTGTTTTACCAATATGAACATAATTTTTGAATTGAACTTTTTGGTTTTTATGGTGGACGTAGCCGGCTTAATAGTTCATAGCCGGTCAAGTGGTCCCCTTGAATCGCCCTTTCAGAACACCCTAGGCACCGTCGTTCACGACATTTCTTCTCGGGTGTTGGGCTGTGTTTTCCTATCGTTTCCCTACGTCTCCCCTCCCTCACGATGGTCGAGGATTAGGAGTTCGGGTCGTTGGGGCTCATCTCGTTTCATCTTTTACTAGACTTGTCTCTCTCTTTCATGTGCCTCTTTCGCCCTACGTTCCGTTTGTGTTCGTTGCTCGTTCCAATTAGGCACTCGAAGAAAGTGCATACTGAGCCGTGTCACACTTTCCCCCAGTACACGCAGTTGTCAGTTTCGCTTAGATGGAGGCGCCGTAGTACGACCGAAAACAGCCATGCCCAGTGAGCAATTGCGTCCATAATAGTCCTAACTGACCGTGCTTCCTGTCGATCCACGGCTTTAACCTCTTTATCAGCCTCCTTGTCCATAGTGCCTTTTCTTCCTCCTTTGCCATGTTTCCTGCCATGTACTTAACATGCTGTCGTATGCTTCCTGTCTACTTTCTCCCTCTCTCTTTTAATCCTCATGTCTACAAGGAGATCTATTGGTGGGGGTCCTTGCGAGAAGCAATAGTGCCTTCGACGATACAGTCCTATAAGCGCTTATAATTCTAATAGCGATTTTTCGCTGTACACTGATGTACACCTTCTTGTGGACATTTTTTCCATGAGAGCACCATATAGATGCCCCATACAGCATAACAGATTGAACTGTGGCGCTTAGCATCCTTCTGTTGTTCTCTTGTGGTCCTCCAATGTTCGGCATTAGGTTTTCCTGCCCTTTTCCGCTGTTTTGCGTATATGAACCCCCATAGTGAGGTTTCTATCTAGATGGATGCCTAGATATCTTATACTCTTTTGGGTATGTATCACTGCATCATGTATCTTTATACTAATGGATTTCATTTTGCGTCCCTACTAAGAGCACTGGTTCTGTTTTATGCGGTGCTAGCCAGTAGCTTGCCTCCATCCAGTCCATAATACTATTTATGGATTCCTCAGCCGCGCTCTCTAAGGCTTTCGGGGTTCTGGCGGTAACCACTACTGCTAGGTCGTCAGCATATCCAATCAAACCCACTCCTGCTGGCAGCGGTATATTAAACGCCATCATAATAAATATTCCATAACGTTGGGCCGATTACTGAGCCCTGTGGGACACCACAGCTTATTTGCATAGTAGCTTTGTCCCCGATGGCAAGGGTCCTATTTTCAAAATAGCTAGTAACCATATTATACAGGTATGCGTGATATCCTCTTCCTTCTTAGCTCGTTTAATATACCCTCACGGTGCCGAGTTAGGCATTTTCCACATCCAGCGTTATCAAAGCGCATATCCGCCGGGAGCTATATGGCCCCTGCGGCTTCTTTTGCAACTCTTATAACCCGTTCGAGTGCTTTTTATAGATTTCCCTTCTCTGAATCCGTACTGTTCGTCCGATAATTCCTTCTTATCCTCCAATTCTTTCCTCAGACTTGCCGTTAGGAGATGTTCAAATAGTTTCCCTGTCGTATTTAAAAGGCATATGGGTCTGTACGATTTTGCACCTGGCCCGGCTTCGGCTCTTTCGGAATTAGTACTAGCCTTGACGTCTTCCATATGTCTGGAAACCTTCCGGTTAGTAACAGATCATTCATAATATGCAGAACTTTGTCTTTATGACGTAGTGCCACCTTCAGCACTTCAGGGGTATCCATCCGGACGGAGCTCTCTTCTCCTTCATTTTACTAACCGCCTGCACCAGTTCTTCTGTTGTGAACCTGCGTATGTTATCACTTCTGGTTTTTAATCTGGTCCAGTTCTTTGTAGGATGCTTGACGGAAAAACTGTTTTAACGATTTCCATTTGATTTTCCTCTGTCATGGCTATCGGAGGGAGGGCTTTAAGCTTCTTGGTCACAATTTGATATCCTTCGCCCCATATATCTAACTCAACCTCGTCTATTAATTTCTTCCATGCGTTCCTCTTTGCTTCTAGAATTGCTTTCTTCAGTAGAGACCTATTTCTGGTGTATTCTGTATGGCATAGACTCCTCTTTTCCTCATCCGCACTTTTTATTACACCTTACCACGGTTCTCCTTTTTTTGTATGCAGTTTATTCTCGCCTCTGCGACGTTGTCCGTCCACCAATAAACCGGTCTACGTGCACCATCACGTTTCTTGGCAAAGGTTCGATTACAGGTTATGTTTATAGCGCTAGCAAGACTCTCCGCGCTCCAGGTTTCCCGATTGGAGTATTTTACCCACTTCTGCTGTCATTTGGTCCATTTTATTCGGCTGTACTCTCCACCTACCTTAGACTTAGGGCTAGAATCTTCTATTCTTTCTTCGCGATATTCGTAGGTGATATGTCGATGGAAACTTAAACTTTTATCTTCTATTACGCGCCAATTGAGCACCGACAGCTATTTTTCCTTGTGCTGAACGTTAAATCTATATACGATCGGCTATTGCCCGTAACAAAAGTTGCGACATCTCCTCTGTTATGTACAATCAGATGATCTCGGCCATCCATTCCGCCAGCAATTTCCCCCTTTTGTCTTCTACTGTAGAGCCCATAAGTAAGACTTTGCACTGAAATCTCCACCCACTAGGATTTCTTTCTGGTGTTTTCATATCTCTCCTTAAGTTCTGCAGAAAGTTAGTAAAAGAAGCCAGATTTATATTAGGTGATATATAACATCCGTATATAATTATTCCTTGAGTTTCTACCCATACATATCCGTCACCCAGACCCTTATTTAGAATTCTGACGTTCTTGTTACGA
Organism: Holotrichia oblita; assembly: GCA_023690525.1. NCBI lineage: Eukaryota > Metazoa > Arthropoda > Insecta > Coleoptera > Scarabaeidae > Holotrichia > Holotrichia oblita. The sequence goes on along the minus strand of CM043019.1, from coordinate 91,510,723 downwards.
ATTCTAATAGCAACATCCGTTCTGTTGTCTACTAACCATTCTGAATGCTGAACTCTTGTCTAAATTGTTGGTTCTGCCATAATTACTATATCCGCCATTTCTTCCTCTGCTACCTTGTACATCAGATTCATGGCCGCATTCCCTCGGTCGATATTACCTGTAGAATTTTTATTTCGTCATTGTATGTCCTCTTCCATTCTCCCTCTCGATCTATTCGTCGTCTAGTCATTTCTTCTTCCTTTCCCTTGGTTGCTTCCCCTTTTTGGTTTACGTTTTGTTTAAGTTGGTTGCTTCCTTCGTGTTCTTCCTTTCCAGTTTCTTTCCTTTGCTTCTTGATTAGCTCTGAAATTGGGGCACTTGGTGGTATCAGGCCTATGGTCATCGGATTTGCAAGAGGGGCAATATGGGTGCCCTTTACATTCTCTAGCTTTATGTCCGGCCTTGTGACAGTTTATACACAAATCCGATCGGTCTGGACCTTTGCATTCCTTTATGATGTGACCGAATTCTAGACACTTGTAGCACCTAGTCACTGCAACTCTCTCACGTACTCTACACTTAACCCAACCGATTTTAATTCTGCCTGCGCTTAACAGAAAATTGGCATGGGACCTGCTGATCTGCACCGTTGCGATTTGTTACCGTCCAGCTGGGCCTTAGGGATTTCACCGTCATAAGTCGTGAGTTGACAGCACTCTTGTAACCTCCTCGGACCTCGTTTTTTGTCGTTGTTGCGTCTATATCCAGCATGTGGATTGTCACCATCTTGTTTGCAATATTAACCTCATTATCAATGTTCTTACTAATAGCTTGCTTTAGTGTGTCGGCTTTTCGGACATCTCCATCCACTTCCAGCATTGCTCAAGCGATCTTGAAATATCTCTATATATAATGACAATGTCATTATTTTGTTCTACACGTGGAATGAATTATGTTTTAATTTTTTGTTCTTGTAGTAATAAAAAACGTTATCAATATTATAGAAACTTTATTTACTTATTATTTTATCAAGTACTTGTCTAAGTCTGCTATTTCTAATTTGTTTTACCAATATGAACATAATTTTTAGAATTGACTTTTTGACTTTTATTTACTATTTTATTTTTGTATTATTTTTTACTATTAAATGTATAAATAAACCACATAAATTGATATCAAATTATTTGAAATATTGGATTTCATTTTACAATATGCATTATTTTAATTACTATATTAATACTAGAACGCAAAGTTTTATACAACTTCAAATTAATTAAATACAGAGCAAGAGTTGTAACGGTAGTTTTATCAAGTAACACAGCAGGAAGCTCCTGCGGCTGCATCCTCAGCAGATAAATTATTTAAATAAATGTATAATTAAGTTTCACCAGGCTTGGGCTTCTTTACAGAAAAATACGACCGCGAATAGTCTACATATGTAGGTACTGCTGTTTTCAAATATTGCTTTATCATATTAGCCCATTATTCGCCGTTCTTATAACCAAATTGGCACGGCTTTAGGACGATTTACGTATAAGTTAAAATGTAAATATCGAATTGAAAGCTTTTGTACCATCTATATCGGTATCTCAATGTAACTCCTTATATCGCGCCTTTCATTTGAAAGTAAACGGGATATAGCCTGTACGACAAACATTGTTTGCTAAAGTAGAGCGGATTAAGAGTCTACCAAATTTCATTTAATAATAGCAGTTATGAAAAAGTAATAAAAGCACAAATATTTGAATGTGACTATCATATTGGAAAAAATGATAACTTACCTTTCCTTGTGTTTTTTCTTTTATAATATCTCAAGTTACACAAGTTTCTATGTTTATTATATCTTCTAAATGAACTGTGAGTAGAAATTCGTTGTATAAAAATTCATCAATTTAACATTTATTTTGAAGAACGCAATTTTTCATATCACAAATAATAATTCAATTATTGGTGTCATTTTTCATGTTTATTTTATACTTTTAATTAAATAAATACATTGACACGCGCAATGGGTTAATATAAAACAAATTTTATAAGTACTTCAGACAACAGAAGTATAATTAATTTGACACATAGGTTTAGTAATTTACTAAAAATATCTACAGTTTGTTGGATTATGTACATTACTTTTACTTATCTATCTCTCTGGTTGGATTACTAAAATATTAAGATAATAAATTAGTATGGTAAACATAAATTTATATTAAAGGCCTTTACCTGTAATAACGAACAGCCTTCATTTTCAACGCTGTGGAATTTTCTTTGCATTTGTATGCCAAAACTTGTTTTATTCTACTTATTTCTACCATAGGAAATCTCGTTGCTACGTAAGCTGTAAGACACAAACATTTTAAATCGTATTAATTGTACGCTCCGAAACATTAACAATACTTCGACATATTTTAGTTATAGGAATTGCTTCAGATGAGACTACAAAGTTATTTTTCATTTCTTTAGCGTTTACTTTACATTCTAGGTTAGCTAAGTAGTTCTATGTATTTTTGTAGTGGAGATGAATTTAAGTTTTGAAACTGCTTTCAAAGTCTCCCAGATTTTTAATTGCTGTTAAATTAAAAGAGTGTGTAAAATAATGTAAACTACAAGAACAAATCATTTATTTCTGATTGATTTGAGCATAACTTGTAATACTACATCCTGTGAGGCATTAAATAAACATTTATTATCAACTGAATTTATCAGATTGCACTAGTCCGCTTACTAATTAAAAATTTGCCATTTTAGAATACAAATGTGATAATCGCGCTTTTGTACATTGGTATGGTACCGCCACTCACTTAATTGATAGCAGTTTCATAAACAGATTTTATGATAATGTGTGCTTGTAACAAAATGAAAACATTTTTCTTTGCATAGTTTAAAACTTGGGTTTACTTACATATGATTGCCTGGACTTTAGCTTTATTCAGAGCCGGTTTCACCGGTCGTTCACCACTGCCAGCTCTACTCCATCTTTGGCCTGTAACTGAACAAGTGGAAGTTCTGCTGGACTAAACAGAATTGTCGCTAAACCTCTTGTTAATTTTCTATAATCACTCCATTTAACACTTCTCAATTGATCTTCGTATATTTCTATGCCTTCTGCTAATTTAACCTTATATGAAAAACTATTATACAGTATCTTACAAACGAGTAAGTAAGTAATTGAAAATACTCACTAATCGATTTCTTAACGGTTCGTTGTTTGTACATTCTTTGGCTTCGCTGTGGTATCTAACGCCGTTGTTAGTAAATCCGCTGAAACTTTCAGTAATGTAAGTCTCACTAGGCGACCACGTTCCAGAATTTCTTCTTTTAGGCGGCTTTAAGTCACCTTTACGAAAATGAAATTCAAACAAAATAAATGTAAGTTGTGAAATATGCATAAACCATTGAAAATAAAAACTCCTACGATTGATTATTAAGAAGTCAAAAAAAGTAGCTAATTTAATAGTTAATATGCCGTATTTGCAAATTATTTTTATTACAGAAGTTACATACGTGACACCTTTCTAGGTGTTATTAATACACAATGTAAGCCTTATCATTGTTCCTTTAAAGTACATATGTTCTATGTGTATATGTAAATTATTATATACAGTATTATTTACTTACCTATAGTCAGTTAGAATACATGCATGCATACATTGTCTATGTGTGTGTTCGTGAAGTGCGGAGTAGGAAATCCCTAACTAAGCAACGATGCATTCAGGGTACGCCTTTTCCGAAGAAATACTGTTTAGTTGCATTTTACTTGCGAAAGTGATTGGATCTGCGAACTGTTGCAATACATAGTTTTCGAAATTACTACGTTTATTTCATTGAATTTCATTTCTTTCTTCATATTTTTTCTTCTGAATTTTATGTATTAGTATCTGTTTGGTTTTACTACAGTACTTTTTCCTATTTTCACTATGGATAGTTTTTCGCTTGAACAGAAAAAAGTTTGTAATAAAACATCATCTTGGTTATAGTATTTATAAAAGAAACTGCATACGCCATTCAGATTGACTTTGAACGTACTATTGCGTTTGAAACAATACGACATATAATTAAGAATTTCGAAAATTATTGCAACAGTTCACATATCCACTCACTTTCGCAAGTAAAATGCAACTAGCCACTATCTCTTCAGAAAAGGCGTACCCTGGCATCGTTGCTTAGTTACGGATTTCCTACTCCTACTCCTGACTATAGGGATGTGAATAATACTGTATATAAATATGTAGCATTATGAACCTGTTAAGTTTGCAAGTTGAAAACCTGCTGGTTTCTTTAAAATAAAGTGCGATAAACTATGGAACACCATAATCATTATTCAATAGTTTGCGACCGAATACGGAACTGCTGAAGAGGGCACCTCTGACGTAAACATCTACAGATACGGTGTACTCAAAAAATAGTATATTCAAAAAACATGCCAATCCATAGGTCTTAATATCTGTATATCCGCAGAATTCCCCGTAAATAAATCATTAAAGCTATCTCCACCCATAAAATAAAATCCCCCAAACTCTTCTCCCTCCTAAGAACCATCCCTATAATCTTTATAAGGTATCTATAAAATTCCCTGTGATTGTGGTTCAGTATACATGCGTGAAACCGCACGCTCAATTCAAACTAGGATCTAAGAACATCGACCTTATCTTTAGTTGAACATTTTCTCGAGATGGGCCACTAAATCTGTTGTAAGCAACAGTATTTTCTCTGAAAGATAAGAGAAGCAATCGAAATCTAGAGGCATCTCTAGAATCCCAATGGTGATGATGGTTAACCCGTCCTTTCCGCTTCAATAGCCAGTGTTTACTAATTCGCTTCACTGTACAGTTATATACATACACAGAAAATTACACATCGACTCATCATGTTTCCATATAATCCTATATTAATATATGAACAAAGTTGCCACATCGCTTCTTCGAGAATCGAGCGCTGTTAAGTAGTGGTAGAAGATATACTTTACGACAGGCACAGCATTCTGCATTAGGCAGTATGCGAGAGCGTTTGTAACATGTGTCTATTCAGGGTATCGTTTTCATTACTGATCGACAGTCATAAATGTAACTATAAATGTAATACCTACAACGTGTAAAATAAAAGTTTTAATTATGTGAAACTTAAACATTTTTCTTAAGTAATACTGCTGCTAATAATAAATATATAAATATGATCAGAATAGCGAATACTAGGACACTTTATTCTATGGATGCATAACTCTCAGCGGCGAGTATGATACTAAACCCGACTAGACCGCTGCATAGAATATTACCAATCAGCACTTGCCGCGCCTCCCTTCCAGGATACCTACATTTTCTGTACTGGCAACTATGCTTGTTTCAACGCAGGGTGCTTTCGACCTATGAGTCCATCACCTATTTCCCTATCGGTATATGTATATACCCTCGCGTCCTAGCTTTAGGAAAGTTTTTGTCTCTAACGTGGTTGACAAATCGAGTTACCATGAGCTTCTGGTCCTCCCTATCCATTTTTGACCTTGTTTTTATAAGTAAATAAATATATGTTTCTCGGAAAATACCGCTTTTATAGTAAATGTTTTAACGGTGATTTTTGACGGTTGCGCGAGTGAATAACTCAAATAAAATAGTACAACTAAAAGCAAGAACTTTCAGAAAACATTTGTATTTTGAAATACTAAACCTTTGAGATAACTCTTTTGTCATTGTATAATGAAAATAACGGATCAGAGAGTCACATTTAACGAAGAAAATTATTGAATAGAGTTCTCGGAAGCTGTATGGCAGTATTAGTAATAGTTTACGTGCATAATGAAACAAAAAGCATCATAACGACAAGATGAATTACTAAAGTGTAATTTTGATAAGATTTTTGTAAACAACTATAGCTGTAAATGTAAATGCGCATTAGACCTATACATCGTCCGTTGTATATTTGGTCATTGTATTGAACCGCCACCTGTTTCCAATTATCTATTGGTATATTATTTGGTAATTATAAACAACATAAGCTGGAAGTACCAGATTTTTTACCCGTATGTGGAAATGATTCGGCAGCTAGAAAACTCATGCTTTATTATCTTTTTTAGATTATCACTTCCGATTAAAATTGTAAAACAGTACCACACAATAATACATTAGTAATTTGAAGCGTATATTTTACATAGGCATTTATATATTATCAATATATTCATTAAATTATTACTAACAGCAATATACATTTTATTATCACATAAAACATTTTATAAAACATTATGAAGTTTACATCGTTATATAGATATAAGTATACAAAGAAAATATATTGTTTCTAAGGTATTGCTTAAAAGAAGTTATATTATTTGCATATGCGTAGGACTTTTGAAGCGCTTTAAAAGAAATAACAAGGAAAAATAGTTGCTTAATAAAGTACTGTATTAAACGGACATACAGCAAAAAAAGCAAGCGCATGAAGCACAGGAACTATATTCGGTACCTATATTGCACGAATACAAATTTTTAATTTTTTATCTCTATTACTTTAAAACGGGACCATTTCTATATTGATTTACCGGAATCAGATTATCACACCATTTGTTTGTATGCATTTTGGTCGCTGTTTGCTTGATAGATGATCGCCTTAAAACATTCATAAACAATATACTCGAATTTACTGATTTTAGTAAATCCATCAATAAAACACATGAGAGCTTCTATCTATGCATAACACACACTTTGCATTCTAATTTAGTCAAGCATTATTAATAGAATCGGGCTACAGCTAAACGTAGGCATACAGTAAATAGAGATAAATTAACTCCGTCAATACAAAAAATACTGTTTAGTAATCGGTTAATATTTCCCGACCGAATTGGTCATTATGTGTTGTAGTAATGACGTGAACGTATCACAATTACTGTAGCGATGTACTATAAAACCCTTTCACGGAAGCATGATGTCATTTTCTTCCTTCATGACAATGCACAGATTCATGCACCAACAAGAATAAAGGAACTAATTTTTTGATGGGATGTGTTCCACCAGTTCCGCTAGAACTCGTAGTTGCCTTCCACTTGTTCATCAAAATGAAAGTGTCCCTGTGAAAGTAGCCTTCGGTACTAACATGCTGAAAATCTGTTACAAGATTGGATGAGAGCCCGGGCAGGACTATCGCATGAGGAGAATATGTGTGCGTTGGAATAGGCGCACGGAGCGTGCAGAGCACACTTTTGCGTTCGATTAGGTAATCGGAGTAAGCGTCCTTGCGTTTTTGTCGAAACACCGAGTTTACTCAGAGCGTGCACTTTCTACTCCAAATTCAAATGTGGTGCTCGTAGCTCCGCATGCGCACTTTTGTTTTTGTTCAGATAAAACTGTACAACATGTGTCATCTGTGTCTGATATTTCCTTGTCTAATGTACTTGAAGAAAATGGAATTAGCAGAAGTAAAAAGAAATAATGGTCTGTTTGATTAAAAATACTCTCTGAAAGTACTCTGTGTGTGACGTCATAAACTCTGTTCATGCTCTGCTCGCTCTGTCGAGCGTCATTTCGAACACACCCTGTACAGATACTAATTCCCCGTTACGATAAATGCCTCAATATCGGCGGCTATTACATTCAGAAATTGTTCAGATATGTGAGTAGCTCCTATATATATTAAATATTTTCTTATTATCCTTATCTTTGTCTGCTCTATTAAAAAATAGCTCTCGTAATTTCATCTTAAAATTTATTTGCTGAAAACGATGTTCCTACTACTTGTACGCTGACATTGATAGAGTCAACTGCCAAAAGAACTAATTGTAAGCGTAATAAATAAATAATGAATAATAAACCAGAATAAACAAGAATTCTTACCATCGTTCTCGCAAGACCGTGGAAAACAGATAATTAGATTACTGAAATATTACTAAGAAATAATGAATAAAGAACTAACTTTACAATATTCAATGATACAAATTTTTGTAATAAATAGATAAAATTATATCAAATCTTTCCTGTTTCAGCTATGACATCTGCTTTTAATAAATTGAATTAGCTTCTGCTTTTGAACATATCTAGGTTGTTCATCATTAATGTTTTACAATAAGGTATACATAAATACTAATATGTTAAAAAATAATTAAAAAATATTTCTTTTTATTTTAAACACGGCTGACAGTGTGAGTCAAACACATGTGCGGAGGTCGAATGCGTAATACGATCATTGAGATTTGATTTTTAATAAAAAATTTATAAAAATTTATAATGAAAAAGAAAGGATTTTTCATTATAAAAATTATGGACGTATAATGGTAGCTAAGTTACTGTATTTAAAATTCTTGTGCGCATTCTACTATGTAGTCCTAAAATCTGAGGTTCATGCCAAAAGGTGACCTTGACTGCGGTCTTCTGTATTCGTAGTCACTATACTTTTCTTGTAAGTTGTACTTATCTTTTTAGTCTTACGTAAAATAATAAATTCATTAAATAAAGTGGATGGCTTAAGATTAAGTAAATCTAATTGACACTATTGTGATAGTTACCATACTAGTAATAGCAGTACTTTATTGAGCAAACTCAAAAAGCTATTGATCGAAGTCCTTCAGCCTTTAGTTTTTTAAAGATAAATATCGTTTCTACAAAAAAAAAAATTGGACCTTTTAACAATTTTTGTATACAGGATGTCCCGGATTTTATTTTACAGGCTGTAGCTCCACACCCGGTACATTTACGATTAAATATTTCAAATAAAAGTTGCTTTACCTCTTAAAGTCTACAAAATGACAGAGTCAGTTTTACATTTGCTGATAGTCTTGAAGGTCGTTTGAAAGTCAACTTTTGTTTTTTTAATGGAAACCTAGATTTTTGAATGCAGCGTTATATTACCCAGAAAGACACAAATAGCTTTTGTCTGAATAGTTTTTTAATTACATTTGCAGGTTTTTAAATAAATACTGAGAAACTTGAGCATTGTGCTTGTTAACAATGCCATTATTGAGGAAGCGACATGCATCACTCTAGAATATGTAGTTGAAAACATTTAAATTTTATTCTGCTAAAATATGTAAGCGTGCAATAAAGTCAAGCCTTCTCTGAAAATCGTTGTGCGTGAAACCTTGAACTACATAAATTTTAAATAGATGATATCTGTGTGCTTCTAAATTCTGCGTACGATCGTTTTGCTAATTCCAATTTCTGCTGCCAGAACACGAAGAGAAACGTGAGGATTTATCCCCACGTAGGCCAAAATGTTAATAATCTTTTCTTCATTTCTAACACTTGGTCGATGGTTCCTATGTTGTATCTTATTAGGAAAGGATCCGATTCTCATTTTTGACTCCACGCTACTGAAAGTCATATGTGATGGACGGGCACATTATGGAAATCGTTCTCTATACACGCGAGCTGCTTCTCGGGAATTCCTATCACATTGTCCATAAACTAATAACATGTCTACATACTCATTGGGGGTGTATGTATTCGGCATATTTAATGAAATTATTAATGTAATCGAACGTAGCCAAACACAAAAACACAATAGTGAAAAACGAAAAAAAATCAAGAAACGTACAACAAAAGTTAGAGTAAACACGAACCATAAAGAAACTGTCATATAAATTTTATTTGTCAAACATAAATGTTGTTAATTTTCCAAAGCCTTCTATTATTAGACAAGTCCTCTAAATGGGTTTTCAACAATTATTTCAATAATGGTAAACGTAAAAGAAAAATTCTTCCGACAAAAGCTATTTGTATCTTTCTGGTTAATATAACGCTGTATTCAAAAATATAGGTTTCCATTAAAAAAACAAAAGTTGATCTTCAAACGACCTTCAAGACGATAAGCAAATGTAAAACTGACTTTGTCATTTCGTAGACTTTAAGAGGTAAAGCAACTTTTATTTGAAATATTTAATCGTAAATATACCGGGTGTGGAGTTACAGCCTGTAAAATAAAATCCGGGACACCCTGTATATAGGAATTAATGGAGTTATTTATTACAATAAAGCAACCAATAATCATAAGCATTTTCATGTTCTTTTTGATATTACTATTAAAAATATATCGAAAACATTTTTTGAATACTATCTTACAATTGCTATTGGATTGATCAAAAGCCTAGGCAGATACTAAAAATAAAATATTTAGATCAAAATAGACATTAAGCTGGTCCAGCAACAAAAGAGTATAATTAAATTCGTTAAAGATGTACCTAATCTAATAAATAACATTGTACAAATATTTACAGTCAGCGTTCAATAACAAAATATAAAATTTAAAAATCAAACAATGATTAAACATTCTTAAACCGTCCGCCAAATTTGTTGCACAATCAAGAATTAGCGTCTTATTAAGAGCATTTCAACCAAAAATGTAGAGAATAAGAAAAAAAATATTTTGATGGTTGGTAAACTCAGAATGTAGAATTTGTTCAACTGACTCAATGAAAACACTATTTATTGAAAATCACGTTATATCATTCTTCGTTGGACAATTGCAATGTTTACATTTTGATATTTTTTAGTTTTCTATAATCAAATACAATTGTACTACTAAAGAGAAACATGACAGATTAAACTGTTTTTTTTTCACGCTACAATTGCATATTGCGTCAATTGGTGTATTCATCAATTTGTGGTAAATTATCCCACATAGGACTTATACAGGATCTTTCAGAAAACTCGTTAGTTAGAAGGTTTATGGAAACTGGAATATTGTTAGTACAATAATTCTGAAATTTGCAATTGTAGTAGTGGTTCTATTTTTTCAAAACACTTTCAACCAAATCTAACTTCCGGTTACATCGGAAGTAAACAACTTTGTTATTTTAAATAGAATGGTATACTTTTTCAATGCAATCGATTCTACGCGTTTATAAATATTTTGTGTTGGGTATCTATATCTATCCTATCCTTAAATTCAACTGTTTTTAAGATACATATGTATACCTAACATTTTTTTAAATACTATTCCACCATTAAAAAAATAATATTGTGAAGTCCTTTCGGCCGTTAAGTGCCAAATTTGTTAAAAAAAGTAAAGGGTCATATATACTGAGAACTGTCATAACTTTTAACAAAATTTATACAGAGTATGTGGAAATTAGCAGCCAATTCAGATATCTTCAAACATTAAAAATCATTTTTTTTCAAATGGCACAGTAGCTTTTATTAATTTTTATTATTTATTTATTTAAGAAATCTACATATTCTACATATATTGGTTTATTTCATTGCGAGAGAGAAATATTCCCGTTAGTGGATTAATGTTAAAACAAAAAGCTATAAATGTGCAGAAATCAATCTATGAATCGTCAACATTTATTGCAAGTAATGGATGGCTTAATAGATTCAAAAGACGGTACAACGTAAGGTTTTTAAAGATATCAGGAGAAAAATTATCATCACAAGCAGAATAAGTTGATCCATTCAAGGAAACATTAAAGAATACAATTAAAGATCTTGACCTGTTACCGGAACAAATATACATATAATGCGGACGAATCAGGTCTTTATTAGAAATTACTACCCGATAAGACGTATGTATGTAACATGGAGAAAAATGCACCTGATAGACAAACTGAACAACAAAGATTAATTTTTTTGGCCTGTGCAAACGCGTCCGGAACAAACAAATTAAAACATTTAATAATAGGAAACTCAAAAAAACCCCGATCATTTCGAAATTTTAGCTGTCCAGTACATTATAAGCAATCTAAGGCAGCATGGATAACCATCACCATTTTCAAAGAATGATTTCATGGTTTGTTCCAGAGGTAAACAAATTTACTTATTTATAATTAGATCATAACACTTCATTTTACTTTTTAGGTTACAAAATTTTTACAACACCAACAATTACCGATTAAGGCCTTATTATTACTAGATAACGCCCCTAGCTATCCACCTGAGTTAGACTTAAGAAGTTCCAATGAACTCCGTTATAGGTATATGCCACCAAATGTGGAATAATATTTTAGACATTGATGATGATGATCAGGAAAATATTCCACTAAGCGTTTTATGCTCTCGTTTAATTAACAACGAAGCCTTTAAAGCAAATCAAGATATTGAACATATTTTACAAAATATCACTCCAAATGTAAGTAAAAAGTTTCTAAGTAATTTTTTATTATAAAATTGATATTATTTTAGACTCATTTTAATGATGCTAACATTGATGAATGGAATAAAGACATATTACAAGAAGCTACTGAGATACATGTTATTGATAAAAGTGATTCGGCAGAGGACAATAATAGTTATTTGTTAATGTGTAATATCATCAATGACGTCAAATTAACTTCGACAAAAAATGCCCTTAAATCTGTTAATGATCTTATTCAATGGATGGAAGAAAATGAGGAGAATGTAGAATTTTCACATTTACTAACTCTGCATAGTTTAAGAAGTAAATTAATTGAAATTAAAGTAAACAAACAGTTAGAACAATAAAAAATAACTACGTATTTTAAACCAAAATTATAAGTTAATAAGTTTTTAGTATAAAAATGTCGCGTATTATTTTTGCCAAATTATATTATTACTTTATAGTAAAAGTAAGATTATTTAAATAAAGTTTGATTGCATATATGTACTTGTATTTGATTTATGAATATTTAAACCTCTATTTAGTGAACAATCCGATTTAGTGAACAGGGGCTGGGCTAATCACGTTCACTCTAGCGGGACTCTACTGTATTTAAAATTGTCAAATGGGTCACATTTTTGTTGATTTGCACTTTCACGAAATCTCACTTAGTGAGACTAAGTGAGATTTGGTTCACCTCACTTGAATATCTAATCATTGTACTAACAGTAGATTCCCTAACCCTTCTAACTAACGGGTTTTGTGATAAACCCTGCATGTATGGACAACGCAAACCGTCCTATGGAGAAGTTTGGATAATTTTTTTTAATGTGTGGTGGGTGCTTAGTTGCAGTGACTTCGTAAGCTGTATCGCTTGCCTGGCTATCACTGCAACTCTCGCGGTGTAGTTTTGTGTGTGTAAGTTGTTTAAACGGCTTTGTGAAAGCATCATATCGCTTTTTATGATGCCGCGCTGTTAACCACTTTGCTCCCTACAGCGAATGGCAAGTCAATCCGGGATTAAACTCTCTGAAAAAATGTCATCGTCCCTCCAGAGAGTTGAACCCCAGCACCTATCGTCCTCCTACAACGATAGTCGGCCGCCTAACCTGCGGCCATCGACCCGTTTATTTCTTTTTTAGAATTAAATAGTATATTGAATTTTAAACCTCGATTCCTACATAGCGTATTTAGTTTAGTTAGTTATAGTGTTGAATTTGTTCACAGTGAAAAGTATTAAAACTAAATTAATACATCTTTAAAGGATTCTATCTGTCACCGTATACAGATTGACCGGGCAATTATCTAGGAATAGGAAACGATCCAATGAGTACGAGTGAATAGAGCGCACATATGTGTGGATATTAAACAGACGAGTGCGGCGATACAACGATCACTTGCGTGGTTGCTAGTCACGCGCTGAAGGGATCGCCGCACTCGTCTGTTTAATATTAACACATATGTACGCTCTATTCAGTAGTACTCATTGGATCGCTACCTATTCCTAGATAACTGCCCGGCTAATCTGTATAGTTATATTAACTTCATTCGCGACGTGTTTTCATTGCATGTTTAATTGAACTATACATATTTATGAAGCACAATGATTGTCATAAGCTGTCTTTCTCTCTAGATGCTTAGTATCGACATTTGCTTCCGATTGAGAACGACCTTCAAGTCTTGTAAAAACAACGTCCTTATATGTTTAACTAGATCTATTTATATGAGAGATACTTGTGCAAATTATGTGCTTTGTTCGAATGAAACGTATACATCTGAAGACTGCTTAGCAGTTATAAAGCTCATATCTGACTGCACAGGTTATTTGTAGCTACATTGACTGATATATTAAGCTGTTTGCATTTTTTCTAGCGTTATTGTCTGCTGTGTTGAAGGAGTAAATATAAATTGTAAGGGTGTTACAAAAAACTTTTTTAAAGTAGCAGTGTAAAATAAATTATTCTTCTCCACATTTCTGGTTTCAGGCAAATATTATTAAAAATTATACTGTATATACACATAATTACCTACTATACTTTCAAATAATTTTAGAACTATTGCTAAACTTATATTGCACATTATGTTTACTGGGCAAGCAATAACTTGAGTTGCTATTCGTTGCTACTTTTTGAAATCTGCCTAGTGGTGAAAATTTTTCCGTCCCTCCTACTTTATTTATTTCGTGAGAACCAAGCATATGTCTACGTAAATATAAATCAGTCTTAAAATCTTTCTGACAAATAGGACATTGCACGTATGTTGGATAGTGAATCAATTTCATGTGTTGCCTTAGGTTGGATAGATTGCTGTACACTCTGCCACATTCTTCACAAGGTCTTGGGTCCAGCGAGTGAAGCTTTTTTCCATCCGTGCCTGCAACAATAAATTATTAAAATTATTATCGTTGCAAGCACGATATTCACTGCTGGACCTTCGTTCACTTATAAAATTATAACACTTGCATTTTTTAAACACTTCAATTGTAAATAATGTATAAGAGTGTCATATTTAGCTAATGCGTGTACAGAATACCGATAAAAATAAATAAAGATAATTTCTTAGGAACACGATATTTATATTTTTTATTGTAATATGTGTAAAAAATGAACCCATACACTACGATATAGAAGACGGCGATCTGAACTTGACTGAATATACTGTAAGTGTAGGTGACTTTGCTTTAAATATCTTTCAAGAGCACATATGTTAAGGCAGTATTGTTTTTTTTTTCTTTTATATATCATTAAATTAGATAACTGTCATTTTTCCAATGGTAATGGATAGGTTTCCTATATATTTAGAATTGTTATGCATCATAGACATGTCTTTTGAATATGTCTCGATTTATTCTAAAATTCTAGTTACATATCTTAACATGAAATTGAATGCAATTGCGTAGTGTCCCAGATTTCGAAGTAGAGCAAACTTATTGAAAAATTGCCAATTAAAAACGAATTTTCTATTTTACTATTTAAGATATCGGTACCAATTACACAGTACGCAAAATATCTATTCTTATAAACAAAGGAAATGCACAAAGAATGTAAAAATAGGTGGGCTCGTCAATACACACATGCATTCAAGGAAATCTCAAGTTTGTTTGCATACATAAATATATATATATGTTATATGGCATATTTAGTTTATTTAACGATAGTAATATATTATACTCCTAGTTTAGTGAGTACATATTATCTCAGACTTCTTCAGTAAAACAATTCTGTTTTGATATAGTTGTAATTAAACATCAAACGCGGCATATAATCGTCTAATGCGGGACAACGTTCGGGTCTTATTCAAACTCATGCAGTATGAACCACTTCTCCTAACTAATGTGCTATAATCGGTTTTATCACTATAAACAGTTTGTTTGATATGAACTCATAAATTTTCAATGGTGTTGAGATTTGGAAACTGCCATAGCTATTTCATACTTCAACTCCATTGTGTTGAAGCCATTGTTGTGCATAGTGACTGGTGTATTTACCAGCAAAATCATGCAAATTAGTAGCATATCTTCACTAGCGTATAGTAAAATGATTGATTTTAATATTTTTAAGTACTCTTCATGGTCCAATAAATATTTTATTTACACAATATCTGCACATTAACAGTAGGAAAGTTGTAAGTAAGTTGTAGGTCTTCTAATATGTGTTCCGCAACCACCAGAGATTAAAAGAACAATATTACTTTCATTGCTTCACAGTATTTTCCACAATATTGAAGTAGGTGACGATGTTTTTTTTTTCGCCAGCGAACTAAAGTCATCAAGGTTATGCTCAACTGATGGTTGACGCGTCTTCTAGCTGTTAACACAATCACAAACAGATCAAATCATCTTCTTCATTTCTAATGTAATAAATGGATTTGATTTTATTTTACAGATGATATGTGTGTTTCTTCACAAGTGCGTTTCACGCTTAGTCACTTTAGCTTCTGATTATGGCTCCCAAATTAAGCCTTTTCGGTCAAATTGTATCGTCCATTTTATTGACTGAAAAACATACGTTCTAGCATGCACAACATGTGTAAAACAGACGGACAGCGCTTTGAACACTTTATAACAATCATTACTGTCATTTTACACCTCCGCCACCAATAATATGTTAACCACGTAAAGATTTTCTTTTTCCATATAAAATCATCATTAGATTTCATCTTTATCTGGTCAAGGTCACCATTTCGAATAGATCGATTTTTTGCTCTTCAGGTAGCTCAAAATGAGCAATTTAGATTTTGTGCAGGTTTATCCACAAGCCTTCAATTATTTAGGCTTTCCGAATTCATACCTTCAAAGCGAGAGAAATTGCAGTATTTTTGGGCATTGCGAGGGTCTACACGATCTGGTATTGGCATTTATATACTAAGTGATCCAGGCGCGCATAAACTTTTAATTTCTTTAAAATATTAAAATTATAAATAATACGATCATAATAACAAACTAACAGTGATTTGTTGTCCACAAATTTATTTAAATATAATGCGGTGCAAATGCATATATGTACTTATGTAAATAAATAGAAAACAAGGTAAGACGTATAAGACAACTCACCTATATTTGATTCTAAACCAGTTTCCTTCAGGAAGCTACCCGGCGTTTGAGGTATAATTTCCATTCCCCCTATTAACAAAAAGTTATTATCAAACATAATATGATAAACTGGTAAAATATGTAACCTGCTATGTAATAAAAATACATACAAGTCCTAGGACTCATATTGATAATATTTTATGTATTACTATAAAGATCCTTCAGCTTAATTTACATAATTGTATGTTAAATATACGCAGTTTTCCAATAATATAATAAAACACATACTTAGATAAGAGAAAATGCAAGAAAATCTATAGTTTTTACAAATTTTTGTATGACATAACTGCCAAAACTGTAACTTGTAAGTTTCAGTAATAAAAAAATTAAACTCTATTAAAAAAGTAAAAAAGTTACTTAGAAATATGAAAAATAAAGACATTAAATTAAACATTCTGTTGTTTTAGTTCAAACAGAGCACATAAACACATTAAAATGTAATTTTATCAATTGCTGGATTTGGGCACCATTTTGACCAATGTATAGTCTGCACCCCTTTGCTACAGAAACATCTGAATTTAATATGCAGTTGTGCAATATTTGTTGGTACACATGAACTATTCAATTTCACAAATTATCTATATTTTCAGGTTATGTTACATTAACAATTTCTCTAATTTAGTTCAATAAAAAGAAGTTTAAAGAGGAAGGATCTAGTAAACGGACGGGTCACTTAATAAGTAGTAGCGGTAATAGTAAGTACCTGTCCACCTTTAGTCAAATTGTCTAGAACTGTGTGTTTATTACAACATTATGTCGAGCAGCTCCATATTGCTGAGTATGTACGTGTGCATATCGATAACAGGTCATTCTTCTAAATTGTCCACTATGTCTTCAAGCAATGTGCAGGGTGCCCGGATTTCGTAGGGACAACATGGGAAACTTTTTTATTTGAAGACATAGAGAGACGGTTAAATTAGCAAAAAGGTGTAGAAAGCTCACTAAGAATCCATTTTCAAATTTTATTTGTCATGCTTCATTTGTTTAATATTGAAGAAAAACTGAAATCTTCTCATTTCTTTTATTTGCCGTAACTTTTTTGTTACTTGAGATATTAAGATGCGGTTTGATGCAATTCAAATTGTAATCTAAATACTTTTATTGACACTTAATTCAACAAATTTCTTTTGCGCAAATTTTTAGTAATCTCACCTCAAAATTTTAAATTGGAATCGTGCAATTTTTGTGGCTCTTTTAAAAGGAGATTTTTTTCTGAATACAATCATGTATCGCATGGTATGAAAATTTTGTCAAAATTTGGAAAATTAAGCTTATTCTGATTACGGGCAGACATCACAACTTTTTGTTTATCGCGTTATCTGTAAAAACAACACGGTTATCACCATACGAACCTATCAGAAGTGTCAATGTTATTACTTCAATTTATAGCGGATAATTTTGAAAAATACGATGTATTTTATTGTACGTATATCAAAAGTTTGAAAAGTGTAAAACTAAGATTTAATATCACAAATTTCATGTGTGCTTATTATTAGTAACCTAATCTCATCACCTCAAAATTTTTCATTTGAACTATGCAATTTTTGTTGCCCTTTTAAGAAAACATTCTTTTTAACCAGTTGTTAGGTGATATGGTAACTCGGTTTGAACTGACACTTCTGATAGGTTCGTATGATGTTTTGTGTTGTTTTTACAGATAACACGATAAACAAAAAGTTGTGATGTCTGCCCGTAATCAGAATAAGCTTAATTTTCCAAATTTTGACAAAATTTCCATACCATGCGATACATGATTGTATTCAGAAAAAAATCTCCTTTTAAAAGAGCCACAAAAATTCCAATTTAAAATTTTGAGGTTAGGTGAGATTACTAAAAATTTGCGCAAAAGAAATTTGTTTTATTAAGCGTCAATAAAAGTATTTAGATTACAATTTGAATTGCTTCAAACCGCATCTTAATATCTCAAGTAACAAAAAAGTTACGGCAAATAAAAGAAAGGAGAAGATTTCAGTTTTTCTTCAATATTAAACAAATGAAGCATGACAAGTAAAATTTGAACATGGATTCTTAGTGAGCTTTTGAAACTACAACTTTTTGCTAATTTAACCGTCTCTCTATGTCTTCAAATAAAAAAGTTACCCATGTTGTCCCTACGACATCCGGGCACCCTGTGTAGTAATTTTCGACATCAACAAAATACGGTTCAATTCTGTACTTTACTATCTAAAATTTCACACATGTAGTGAAGTCTTATTATTCGACCGCCGAGTCGATTACTCGTATTATACAACTTTTTCATTTGTATTGAAATAGTAATCAACAAGGCTGCGCTAACTCGGGCGAAATTACAAAAAAAAAAAAAAAAATTCTTGATATTTCTTGTAACTTAACTGTAGACTTTCATCGTTAGTGACAAACAATTCGTACCGCTATAATTTTACATACCAAACACCTATTGAGTTAACTTTTAATGAAGAGCTTGGGAGAGTAGTATAAATTTGGAAATAAACTATTTTGCTTACTGCTAAGTTTAATGCTTCACATTTGTAGGAATGTAATATGTCATACTTCGACTTTGGTTTGGCTTTTAATGTAAACAATTGTAGTTCTTCTTTAAGGCTGGGTTTCTAGCATATGAAACAATCAAGTACTAGCGGTCCCTTACGTCACCCGTTATGTCAATTTCCGCCATTGAGATAGAATAAGTAGTGAGGCGCTGAGACGCTATCATGTGGCTAAAACGGCGGAGGTCGGCCATATTGGTACATCACTTTACGTCAAATACGTAGATTCTAGTACATATGTCATGTATGGTTGTATTGATTGATTGATATAGCAAACTACTACAAGACATAATGGTTTCTTGTGCCCTACCTAGTTGCAAGAATAGAAACAGCGTTAACAAGAAGAATTCGTCGAAAATAACATTTCATAGGTCAGTGTTTGACATAAAAACAATGTGCAGGGCCGTAATTGGAAAATTTTAATTGGTGCGCCTGTATGTAGGTACAGTAAGCAATGTTAATGGTTGGACAGTCCTGTCACAATATGATAACACCCAAGCCGCGCCGAAGATATCCGATATATTACATGCAATACTCCCTAACTTTCATTTAAGACCATACACCTACAGGTAAAATCGTAACGATAAGAGTTTCCACATTTCAGGGCGATTTAAATGCTATTTACACATGCAAATTTACGGTCTAATATAATGCACACAAGGTCACTAATCTTTATGTGACTATTTCAATATTTTTAATTTAATTTGTCCTACGCTGTTGAAATGCATTTACCTACCATTATGTGCAATAGAACTGGAAAATAGCGGCAACAGCAACACATTTCTAATTAGTAGAACTCGAAAACTATAACAGTTAAAAATGAGTTCTCGTATAAAAAAATTCTTAATTTGAATCGCTCTTTCCATATTTGATATTCGGATCCGGATTGATGTATGTATTTTACCATCATATTGGAATACCCCTACGAAACTATCAAAGTCAAGCAAACGATATATAGATACTATACGATACCTATTTTCAATATTTTAATCATTCACTCAAATAATCTTGATAAATAATACTTACTAAACTCGTAATTTATTCATTCTTATTTCTCCACGAGTCTAAAATTAAATCTTAATATTACGCTAATGATGTCTAGTTTATAATCATTCTTGACGACACTTGACTTATAATCTTTAACAAGAATTATAGAGGAAGCAGATAAATGAATTCCAAGATATCTATTAGAATTATTAGAATAATTTGTTTAGTAATTTAGTATTGTATTAACAATCAAATTTCCTTCGAAGCATTACAGTCTCATAGGCCGAATATTTAAACCAAATTTATTAATCCATGAATACCATAAACTGTAAAGTAGGGATTAGACCACAATAAATATAAGCTATTGTATGCAAAACAAATTACTGTTTAATATTATCCTAATAATTAAATCTTGCTTGAAGTACTGTGATCTCTTAACTGGAACTCAGATTCCAAATATTGAAATACATAATCCTAAATTTTAAGAATTGTTAATTTCAATGAGGAGTGTCTTTGTAACGAACTCTCAGAAAGTTCTTATTTTCTTAATATAAACTTATGTATAATGATTAGCTAAACCAATTATGAGCACCATTTGAATATGATTTAATTACGTTGTTACATTAAAGCCCAAAGAGGGGGCGAAAAATAATTTTGATATTGCCTTATTCGTTGTCAATATAAAAGCCTCTCGTCTTGAGTTTGTAGCTTTAGTTTGCTGTAATCGTCGTAAAGGTGCCCGCAACAACAATAGAAACGCGACCAAAAATAGTTACCCTTTGGGAGCGTGGTTTGTCCTACAGGCAAGTTGCTGCAGAAGTTGGTGTATCGGTAAGTATATAATCTATTTTCTATTGTTCTATATGAATTCTTTGAGTGCATTGCACAGATACTATTTTATTCTATTTTTTGTACTTTAGTTTATTGGTGTTGGTTACATTGATGTTCTGGCTTGATGGCTTAAAACGGTTATTTGCCTAATAAATAGAAATTGAAAGTCAGTGATATCAACACCAAAAAAACTTGATTCTAAAGTTTTCAAATCAAATATACATTACACACACACATTAAATATTAATTGAAAGATAAATAAATGTTAAGTTGATTGTAACTACATTTTACTCATCATTAGATAACGTTTAGTCCTTCTATTAACAAACAAAATATGCCAACGAGTATTAATTTGTTTTATGATATCCCTCATTGGTCTAAATTTTTAGTAACCGTTACTTCTGTGGAATTCTATAAAACCGTATCTTTTCTTTTTTTTTTCTCTAACTGTACTTTAACATAACGCTGGCGAACCGAAAACGAAGATGTAGCTCTACGAAATAAATCGAAGCCTGGACAACCACCCAAAATTAATCCAGAAGATGGTAATAGAATTTTGAACTACGTTCAACAAAATCCAGTCACCCATCATCCATTTTTTGTTTTTATTTATTTTTCCTTAAGTAAACACTTTAATGAAAATTATGTGCATATAGCAGTGAAATAATTATATTCAGCGAATAAAACCCTATTTAACTCGAAAGATTTTTTTTTCTTATACTTCATATAACCAACACGTATAAAAAGAAGGTGTAGATGTTTCTCCGGTTGACTGTACTATTAAATTTATTAGATTCAAAAATTTAGTTGCTTAACCACTGATGACATTAAAAAAAGTTTTTTATATTGTTATACCCCTGGGAATTGAAAACACAATTTGTGGAATACCAAAAATGTGTGTTTCCAACTAAACTTTCTTCATATAATATATAATTTGTAATAATTCCTGATTAATTCTTTACGTACACAAAAAGAACTCTTTGAACATTAATAATAATTCAATAATGATAGAATACATCAATACATATGATAATCATATATTAAGTTATTATTGTAACGTGACTACGACCCAAATATCAAATACGAAAAGAATGATTTTAATTAAAGTTCTTTTGTAAGAGAACTCTCCTCTAACTGCTACAGTTTTCCAGTTGTACCAATTAGAAGTGTGTTACTGTTGCCGATATTTGTCAACTGTATTGATACTGTAGGAGAATCTAAAATATTTAAATAGACACATGAATATTAGTGCCCTTGTGTGCATTATATTATATCGTATTTGCAGGCTAAATGGGTTTTAAATCACCCTGCAATGTAGAAATTCTTGTCGTTACGATTTTACCTGTATGTGTACGGCCTTGAGCGAAAGCGAAGAGTTATTGCAAGGATATCAATAGCTTCGGTATTTCTCGTATTATTATACTGTGACAGGACTGTCCAACCATTAACATTGCCTACTGTACATAAATAAGCTATTACATATTGAGCGTGGGATGACGTAATTCGTTTTAAATAAAACCATCTGTTAAGTGGAGGCTTAAAATTATACTTATAATTTTCAGTAGTCCGGACCTGGTGAGGCAGCCATATTGGTACTCCACTTAAGCCCAGCCCAGTGCGCCGTTTTGAACACACAGGAAATATGCTTCATAGCGTCTCCTTAGTATACTAGCTCAATGATTTCCACACTACTTTGAAGGTGTATGGTGGTAATATTAAATTATATAAAATTACTGTCCTATTCGGGATAGCGCGAGTACTGTGATGTTACTCCGAATCCACAATACCTGACAATTGAAACACTTAAATACATTAAATTCTATACAATAACATAACTTTCGAATTTATAACTGTCAAAAATCAAGTGATACAACATGTAACCATCTTGTCAATACGTCAGAGAATGTGGACATTCTCATCGTGCCGCCATTTTTAAATTCTAGAGTGTATGTACCCGCTTATAAATCCAAATATTGACAAGTCAGGTAATGTCAACCATATTGGAAGCGATTTATTTGCGTTCTCACATTTATAATATTCCTCTCCTATAAACATCTGTGTAACTAGGTCCGCGCGTCTGTATCTTTTGTTTTAATTATAGGTAACTGGAAATGGTGACTTCTACTGTGCTGTGGCTAAATAGATCTTACGGCAAAGAAATACTTTCTTTAGATTTCTACAAGGTACAGAAAGGTATATACGTTTAATTCCATTAATTGCCAATATTTTCAAAATCGTGCTGATATTAGAGAAAAATAATATTAATAATAATAATCCATGCCTTAGCATCCCCCAACAGCTTCCGCCAATTACAGGGGGCATCGGCGGGCCATGAGTTATTATTACGCCTGCGGCTGGAGCCCGACTTAAGATGTTACCTACAGAAAACCAAACTCAGAAAGGAAGCATCGGGGTTCGAACCCGGTACTGTCGGACTACGAGGAAGTATGCAAGCCACTAAGCCACTAGCCCGACAAAATATCCGTATATGTATAATACAATAATCACATTAGTGACTGTTAGTTATTCAATATTAAAATCATATAATTCAAGTTGACAAGTTAAGAAGAACCTAACTAATGGCCGAAGGTCACAAATTTTAAACCTCAAAAATCAAAGTGCCGACAAATAGTGTCGCTACTCTACGTCATATTCTGTGACATGGCGTTTTCTACTGAATGCACTTTTATGCAATGAATGCGTGTACCGTATTCCACTCACAATTTTCGTTTGTATTTTATCGGTCGCGTCTTCCATTGGTGACGAAACACGATGGTAATGCACAGTAAGTGTAAGAAAACTGGCCCTTAAAGTAGTATGTATGTAGAATATGATGGACTGGAATAGGTTTTGTAGTGTCTTGCGCATTGTCTCGCACATAGACATGTGTGTACTGTAGGTAAGTGAGTTAGAATAAAATATTATATTAATTAAGCTATGTGTTTCTATACATCACATATCTGGCGACGAGAAATTAGAACTCACTGATGAAGTATCTCCGAAAAAAAGCTGAAAGGTAGAGAAAAGTGAAACCACGTGCAACGTAATGGCGGTCGCGTCCGAGGTAATTTGGCATTTGCGAGAATTTGCGTTAAGTCATTCCGATTGGTCAATATTTAAAGCCCGTTTAGAACATTATTTCGTGGCTAATAGTTTAAAATGAAGTGGAAGAATGGAAAAAAGCTATTTTACTTAACGTACTAGATGAAGAAGCTTATAAATTAATATTCGATCTAGTGAGTCCGTCGAAACCGGAAACGAAAACGTATAAAGAGTTACTAGCGGTATTTGACAAGCATTATCGTCCACAACAGTCAGCATTTGCAGACCGGTATAAATTTTATACAGCACGGAAGCAAGCGGACGAGTCTGCAAAAGAATGGGCGGCAAGACTAAGAGGTTTGGCCGTCAATTGTGAATTTGAAACCGAGCTATCAGTGGTGTTAAGACACAAATATATTTTTGGTTACGAAGCAGGACCGATATTAGACCGGTTAATGGAAGAAGCCATTGGTAATATTTGAAGAAATTGTGAAGTTAGCTGTAAATAAAATGGCGGCTAAAGAGGCACAGATGCTCCAGAAGGTCAAAGAATAAAACATCCACCATCTGCGCAGACGCGGAGTGGGGAGACAACGAGCCGGCGCAGGAAGCACTCAGTGATTGCCGAGTAAGCGCAAGACACTACCGGTTTAAAAACAGTGATATTAGCATGCGAGCAATTCCTATTCCCATGGGAGCGCAAATTTATTGCGGTTGAATTTTTGGTCATCAGAAGGTCAGTGCGCACCGAGTAGAAACCAGCAAAAAACACTATATGTACGTTGTGAGGCGTTTGCGTGAATCATGATAACGGAAGTCGGTTATTATGCTAGAACTGTAGTTTTACTTGATGATTATTGCTTAAGTTAATCAATAGTTTTTGTGTCTGACTTGGTTTCCTTTTTTCGAATGATTTGTGTGACTTTTCTCTCAATCACATGTAAATAGTTCATTGTACCAAATAGCATTGATTTGACGTGAAGATGGATTACAATGATATAAAAGGATGTATTTTAAATCTATAGAGATGCTATATAATAGACGATGGAATGTGAATATTAAAGAACATTAAAAGTCTAAATTCGTACGGGTGGATATGTGAAGGTATAAATTCTTCTATATGAATAATAGGTAGGAATATAATATCGAAATGAATACAGTATGACATAAAACAAATAAATTTAGACTTGACAATTTACTAAATCGTGCTATTGTCAAACCCAGTAAATTGTTAAGGTAAGTTTATGAAAGGCTCTAGTTGCTACCTTCTATAGCAATGTTATTTTCTCTTGTGCTTTACGTTATTTGACTTTATTTTGACCATATTTTTTATATTCTGTAGTAGTATATTTTAGGGCTGGGCGAAGTATCGATACATCGTCCAGTATTCGATACCATTACTGGTATCGACTCGCCGATACCTTCGTTAATATCGGTATCGATGTCTCGGAATCGATACCGAGGAATCAGTATCTAGGTATCGATACTTGACTACGCTATCGTAAAAAACCATTTTAAACAAATATTTATTTATGGAACTAGTTTTCATATATTGACGCAAATATTAATGAATGAAGGTAGGTGCAATTATTCGCATACAATAACAATAATTGTTATAAAAAAGCCAAAGTATCATAATATTGTACATTTTATACTGTAGATGTTATTGAATATAATTATTGAAATCGCGCTGAAAAAATCTGTACCTACAAATCAGTCCTATAGGTATCGATTCAAGAAATGAATTTGAGGTATCGATTCAAGGTATCGATACCTGTTGATACTTAACCGATTCCAGTAATCGAAATCGATACCTGCACGGAATCGATACATCGGTAAGTATCGATACCCGATACCGAAAATGTCGGTATCGCCCATCCCTAGTATATTTATCTAACTAGAATACCTACCTGGCAATTCTGATGCCTCTGGTGAATTAAAGAAAACAACGGCATCATCTCTGTCATCATCACTTAAGTAATCAGGCAACTCAACTTTAGGATGAATAGGACTTTTGGAGATATCACCGCCATTACTTCTATAGTCTGGATGACCAGTCAAATGATTTGCCATTAATGTCTCTTCTGGTGACAAGTCTCTAACACTAGATAGTTCAGTCTCAATGTGCTCGTTTTTACAATGTCTTTTAGGTGGCGGTGAACCAGGCTTTTCAGAAGAAGCTGGTACATCTTGACTAGAAGTTACGGTACTTGTAGATGATATTTGAGATTTCAAGCGTTGCTTTGTTATATAAGAAGATGATAAAGCTTTGGAAGACGACGGTTTCGGATTCGTAAAAATCGTACCCTAAAATACAAGTAGCTTTAATGAGAGTTAGCATTAAAGATTTCTTAGAGATTTTGTAGAAGCATATACTGCTCAAAAATATAATATAAGAAATAAAAGAGACGCAGTTAATTATAGCGCACATTGTAAAATTATAAAGCGGTTACATCAGCAAGAAGTTACACAGCACATAATAAATCGGTATTTTCTTTTAACAAGCTAGGTATATAAAAAAATTAACGACGCACACATACATAGCAGAATATGATTTGTTTCTAGTAGTAACATTAACATAACCCAGCCTCATTAAAATGAACTTTCCTCTGTGTCTTCTAACTCTAGAAGTTATTATCAAAACTACGTTTATGATGTGGAATAATAATCTATGTATTTATATTTATTATAATAAATTTAAGTAAGTATACTAGCAACATTAAATAACAAGATAAAAGCCTGTTATAATAAATAGAGTTTTGATCAAATTAAAATGGCGATAAAATCTCTCTATATAGTTTTCGTAAACTTACGCTAAAACAATGTTAGTAATGCATATATGTAGAATATGAGTGTAACTGGCTGCATACAAAGAACGCACGTAAGACGTGTTGATTTACAAAAGCTTCCTACTGTTACAGAAACTATATGTAAAGTTTAGATAAGAATTGTTTCTAAATTAAGTTGTCGGAGTAGACTCTGTGTGAGTTCATATTAGATAAAGGAGTAATAAAAGATAATTCTAATTCTCACAAATATGTATATTCACAGGCGACCGGTTTCGTGGTTCACCACATCATCAGGCCAACACTAAAAAAACCCCATAACAATAAGACAATATACATATTATACGTAGAACAAAACCATAAAATAGTGGTACACAATGTTTACAACAAATTTAATGAATGGGGAGGGAGGGGAGGGTGGGGAGACCTAATACACTGGAACCTCATTTATATCCGCGCCCGCTTATGTTCACCCTCACTATAGCACTCATTTATATGCGCTCGGCACCCACAACCCGATAGTGCACATATTCACACGAGCCAATCAGCGCGTAGCACGGCCTTTCCTCTCCGCTAACGGGATAAGAGTGGGGACCCCTCTTGAGCGGATGTAAGTGAATGTTTACGTTTCCTGACCGCGGATATAGACGAGGTTCCAGTGTAGTTAGATGCACAAGCAAAAAATAATAAGTTAAAAATATAGTAATGGGTACAGTAGAATTTTTGAATCTTGTCCGTTACGTCATTAACAGCGTAATTAAACACAGATATATATTACGTAAAATATTCTTCACCGACATGTAACGTACATTAGAGAGAAATATCAACATGACATATGAGTCGATTCATACTGACATTACTCATGGCGTAACGGACAAGATCAAAAAATTCGACTGTAAATAGCAATTTATGGTACAAGGGTGTTATAAGGGAAATAAGTCATGAGCGAAAACAGACAAGCCACGAGCACGAAGTGCGAGTGGCTTTGTTTTTGCGAGTGTCTTGTGAACTATAACACCCCGAGTTTCATACATTATTTTATCCAACACCTCTAGAATTTCGTTAAAACAGTGTTTTGTGATGATGACTGTTGGCATTCTTATTAGACAAATTATTCGGTTCCGCCACGTTCAATGATGAGAAACAGTAAGTTATTTTACATACGTGACTTATGATTTTAAAACTCACTAGTAACTTATAGGCCACTTTATATAGCTGAAATGATTAGGACTTCATAATTTAATGGTATTGGATAAACATACATATTTATAATTAAATGTGTACTCACTATTGTAATAATCAACCTCTTACAAACAACGAGAATTCTGTTAACACACGCTAGTTTTAATGTATTATGTATGCATATATCAATTAGAAAAGTTTCTCAAGAAATTGGATTTACTACACCATTTGTCAGCTTGCGTTCATCAGATATGTCACTTTTAAACTTTTGTCCATATAGGAACACTGTCAAAACATTCCACGCTAAAATTAAATTATTCAAACTGTATATAGAGTTGTCCAAACATTAAAACAATTAGGATGTTCGACTTGAGATAACAGAAAAATACATGTAACACATTAAAATAACAGTATAAATAAAATAAGGACGAAACCATAAAACAATGAAACATATGTATATATAGATGTGAATGGAACGTTTATTACTCCTTTATCTGTTTCTAAATTGTTTTCCACTGGTAATGAATTGACATCAGTAATTTTTTTTTTCAAAGCACTCTGTTTATCGGAAATCTTACTTTAAGCAAGAGGCATATTCAAAATATGTACATTATCAAAATACTTCTCGCATTATACCACACACTCATACATAGTAATTTGCAGACTCGGCAAAGAGGAGCAAGTTTTAGTGAAGTGTGCAGAACCACGCGGAAGGGCGAAGTGCGTGGCACGGAAACTCGAGTGTCCGTATCAAAACACACTTGTTCCGTATTATTCCACTGGTCGTTGTGAGTGCTTATCAGTACACACATACTTAGAAAATGTTGGAGTTATGTACGTTTCGGAAACGGCGTATTTAAAAGAAACTAGAACACGTAAGAGCGAGTATGCTGGATATAGAATTAAATGTGTAATGGCCGCTTGCACCGCATTGTTTAAGCGTAGCTTAGCATTAATACCTTAATGGTAAAGCTGCGCTTAAACAATGCGGTGCAAACGGCTATAAGGTGCGACAACTATTTGACGTATACCAGCAAAGTATAAAATACTGTTCTGCAATCCGTGGCAAACGATACAGCAAACAATTAACATTCCATATAGTCGTTTGTTTCATTCTATATAATCAATCTACCATTCATTTTACTATACCAAGAGGCAATTGTTTCCTTCCGAAGCAAGTATTCGGATTATACTTTATAGTCCAAGAGCCTGTGAACGCCAGACTTACGTCATAGTATAAAAGCTGATTTTTTTTCTGTGTGAAGACACTATAGTAGGTAACAACGTTTGGCTACTATGAACTTCGAGTCGTGGGCCCTTCGACAGATAACAAGTAGCAAAGGTGTGAAAAATCGGTACTTAATTACGTCATAGTATAAAAGCTGAAAATTTAATATGTTGTAGGGATAATTATAACAAACCACCATCCCCATTGCCAGACACTTTGCATGGGCCCTTCCCTCCGCCAGACACCCTTATTACGTAATTGTACTTACGTCATAGTATAAAAGCTGAAATTGAAATATGTTACTTGAGCAACTATTTGAAGATGTTCCCCATGCAGCCAGACACTTTCCATGGTCCTAAAGCCGTGCCAGACACAGTTACAAAAAGACTCAAAATTTGTTTGTATTTGATTTTCTAGAAGAACGGTAGGTCGTAGAGACAAATTTTATGAACAAAAATTGTAGAGAATAATTATATCTACAATTTATCTCGTAGAAACCTTGAGCTGCGACCAAAATTGCACGAACTAGAGGGCGCTGGAATTTCAAAAAATCACTTTTTTCGTTTTTTTTTCACATTAAAAGATGATTTTTGAGGTATAATTTGAATGGAAAAGTTGTAGAGTTAAAAAATATCTACAAAATCGTTTATATACTTTTTTCTCATACGATGCACCATTACAGAGATACAGCGTATTATTATAATTTATAATTATACCTCAAAAATCATGTTTTAATGTGAAAAAAAACGAAAAAAGTGATTTTTAGAAATTCCAGCGCCTTCTAGTTTGTGCAATTTTGGTCGCAGCTCAAGGTTTCTACGAGATAAATTGTAGATATAATTGTTCTCTACAATTTTTGTTGGAGTGATTTCAAGGATTGTGGGCTCGTAATAACAATAAACATCGGTATCACCGCACACCACAACTTTGATTAATTATTCGGGACACGTGTTTCGAAAACGCATGGGTTTTCATCATCAACCATACAATACCATACAACATTACAATTTTTGTTCATAAAATTTGTCTCTACGACCTACCGTTCTTCTAGAAAATCAAATACAAAGACATTTTGAGTCTTTTTTTAACTGTGTCTAGCACGGCTTTAGGACCATGGAAAGTGTCTGGCTGCTTGGGGAACATCTTCAAATAGTTGCTCAAGTAACATATTTCAATTTCAGCTTTTATACATGACGTAAGTACAATTACGTCATAATGAACTTCAAGGGTGTCTGGCGGAGGGAAGGGCCCACGCAAAGTGTCTGGCAATGGGGATGGTGGTTTGTTATAATTATCCCTACAACATATTAAATTTTCAGCTTTTATACTATGACGTAATTAAGTACCGATTTTTCACACCTTTGCTACCTGTTATCTGTCGAAGGGCCCACGACTCGAAGTTCATAGTAGCCAAACGTTGTTACCTACTATAGTGTCTTCACACAGAAAAAAATTCAGCTTTTATACGATGACGTAAGTCTGGCGTTCACAGGCTCTTGGACTATTACCAAGTCGGACTTCGATAAGAAACGTTATGCTATCTGCTCGTGACTATGTTGAAAGAAAACTTAAAGCAGAATTGAATGCAAAAAAAAAGGTGGTTGTGTGTTATTTGAGAGTGATATTGACGAGGAGTCAGCTTTTCTCATACAAAGACAAATTTGTGGAGGTGTGTCGAAGGATTCATTAAGTTGTCACAAGAATTACTTTAAATTTGCAAATATAACATCACTCGATGTGGAACAGTCATTTTTATAATTAAAGAATATTTATTTCGCACGCCATACCCATTTGACTCAAACAAGTGTGGAAACATATTCAATGGTTCAAATATTTAATAGATGCCACCCAGTTTAGAATAAAACAGTAAGTTTTTCAGCACGTTATATAATATATTTTTGTCCTTGTTTTATGTGTAAACATTCATGTGTCCGCAACGTCTATGCTCACTCGTGAAAGTCACGAACACAAATGATGCGAGTAAGTAAACGTTACTGAACGCTTGCCTTGATATGGGTGCTCGGCCCTTCCACGTTGTTCTTCGCAATTCACTGAAACTTGCTCCTCTTTGCCGAGTCCAGTAAATCATTATTTGACACATTCATTGTTATTACCAGTCATTGGTTATTATTATTCACACATTCAATTCAATTAAAACCGCATTTTCAATTAATCAAAGAAAAGACCAAGAAATAACAATAAACCTATCTCTAACTCGACGATGATCTACAGTCATTTCTTAACTTTTAAAGTGGCAAAATTTAATATAACATTAAAATGAATAATATTTAATCTTGATAATTGTAAAGGACCAGCAACTGCTTTACACCATTAAAGTTGTAAGTAATAATCTATTTGTACTACTTCTATCTGAAATCTCAAGGATACCAGAAGAGTAGGTAAATAAAGTGTGCCGAATAGTGTTGTTAATCTAAACTCATCGCCAGAGAGAAACGCTATTTCAGAACCAAATGGCTGTCTAAATGAGAAAATTTCGACTACACCATTATTGTAAACTGTTTCATTATACGTCCCAAATACTTACGTTAATTTCCACTGAAAGTTTTTCAGAGTGTATAATGACCGAAATTGTATTGTAGAAAAAGTCTCTGGTAGTACCTACCTAACTCTTTAGATATCGCTAACTTTCAAATTTTTCAGTACAACCAGTTGCCCTATCAAAATAATTTTTATGATAATAGTTTTAGGTATTTAGGTGAATAGCAACATTGCCTGAAATTGTATCATGAATAGGTTACCACAGTCTCAATCTACCTAGTCTGTGTAGTAAACTTTCATGTGCTTGGTTTATAATTTTTTATTATTCCGATATAAAATTGTTGTGAATTGAAACTTTGGTTTTATTACATATTTAAGCTTTACAACATATAAATTTAAAACAAGACTTTGTATCATTTACGTTTTACATATGAATTAACTATTTGCAAAGGTATAGACAGTAATTGTGACTACATAGACGATTTCAATCTTGTTTTCTTGAAAAAAGTTTGGACACAAACTTTGAGTTTGAGAGTCAATAATTGCAAATAAATATAAGATATTTCTACATAGTTTGATCAACATGATGCTGTATGTAGTTATTAACTTGAATATATTTTAATACGTAAAATACATAGTTATTATGAATCTAATATATTTTGCTAAAAAATGTTATTCGCAACATACATCAGCATACTAACAACATACTTACTCAGTCTCGAGATATATAGTTTGTTTTTTGATATATAGCAATCTCAATACAGCAATGAATAGATGATTTATAATGAAATGGTATATTTTTCTTTAAATAATATGTATCTAGAAATATCTTAATGCTTACTTCATCTTTGTCTTTAGAATGCTCTGTAGATGTGGAAGTATCTGTTAGGCCACGAATCTTCAACGATTCTGCGGTTTTTAAGAATGTTGAGAGGTGGGCCTGAGCTACATTCACTTCTCCAGCATACATAAACTCCATCAATGCTACTATATGTTGAGCTTCTACATCTCTCATAAATATAATAGGATGAGGGCATGGATTACTCTACAACAATTTAAATTCAATGAGTATTCCCGAGGATGTTATGTTTAAATTTGGCGCTATATTTTCGTTTAAATTTTCTCAGATTGCCAACTGCATGTATATTTACATTTATATCAGCTGATTCCTTACTTTGAATAATTCCTTGAAAAAGGGGCTACACGCAGATAAAACGACTTTATGGGCTTGCAAACGTTGTCCTTCACATGCAATGGTAACGTCTGTAAAATCTTCGTCATCCCTGAGTGTTTCGAACTGAGAAGTAATATTTGCTTGAAAATTGTTCCATCTTAAGCAAAATTGCTGGTCGTCTGTCGTTGACATCACTTAATTGTATTTCTGTTGGAGCACTTCAAAAATCACCGATTTTCTAAATGTGTATTAAGGACAACCATCTCAGACATAAAAATAAACCTTTTAATTTCAATCAATAACTACTGACTTCTTCCGCCAACTAAGAAAAAGAATTTTCCCTACTGTGCTCAATTAAAGTTTAAGTTTTTATAATAAAAGTCAAAACAAAACAGGATTATTGTTCTGTTAATGATTAATAATACTAAGAACTCTCATAAATACTTTATTCCTGAATCAAAAGTAAATAAAATTATTTGAAAGAACAATTTAACTCGCCTGCAGTTCTAATTCAACAACTAATAGTTATTAAATTAGAGAAGCAAATTACACAAAATAAACAAACCGAGTAATGCTTATAAAAAAACATTTTTTCATATTTTAAAGTTTAGAAATTAATATAAATGTATTACAATTAGTTATGTTTAGTTTTGAGATATTGGCGACCATGAATGCAGGTTCCTTGTGAAATAAACGGTTGTTATTTTACTATGTTCATTTCTGAAGGCTGATTATGATGACAGATTTTTGACAGTTACAGATGGGTTTAGAATTTAGTTGGTGTTGTTTTTAAATAATTGTTAGTTTAACGATACATTATATTGTTATAATTGTTAGTGAATTTATATTGTTAGTGCTTTTTAAAATGTGAATCGTTGAAAGTACGAAATTATTCCAGTTAACTATGAAATGTCAAAAAGTAAGTTGATTTGTGAGATACACACATTTTAAATAAGGTTTTGAACAATTCCTAGAATACTAATTTCTTTATTTTCCTTACCGGGTCGTGTTACTCATGGATAATGTGTCATGTAACTAATAATATACATAACTCGTTAACGGTTTCATTCATGTGTCTTAAGTATATAAGATGTAAGCACGATGGGAGCATGTGATTTGGAGATCTTGCAGTATTTGATAGAATAAACTTGATAGTTACAAACATCATGTATTCGTTACTCATTCAAATACATTTTAACGTAGGTCAAGTTTCTAGTTTAGACAAAATCAATACACCATACCAGGTATGTCAATGACCATCTAAATACAACAAACTTTTAAATGTGCTAACGTTATTGTCACTATGGAATGTTAGTAATAAACTATTTGAAATTTTTATCAAAATTGTATAGTACTGAATTCATTACTGGGACAATGTATTTGGCACATACGTAATTACTAACTATTTTAAAAATTTGCATAGAGCATTTTCTGTTTTTGTGTTTATTTAACTTCAACGCTATTATTTTTAAAACTAAATAGTAGATTACACCATAAATAGAAAATCCTTTTAAGTTTTCGGTTTTGTTAGTTTCGCGTACAGTCGACACGGTAGAAATTAGGACTTTAAAGCTGCTGTGTAATTTTTGGCTGTCAGCAAGTATAGCATTAGCTTCCAAATATTCCACATAAGACTGGCAAGGATCATCAAATTATAGTAATTGAAAATGTCCAACTTATACAGTATAATACACCGATATCAAATTATTATTATAACAATTCTACTCCAGCAAATGTAATGCTTACCAATCAATCTCATAAGTGAGTGCGAGTTAGAGGGAGCTGTTAAAATTTTTGAAAATATTGTTTTCTATTGAAAATATTAAATGGAAATATGCATTTTTGACCATGGATTAAAAAAGCAAGCTAAATTACCAACAAATTACCAACAACCGGGTGTCGATATCTTACCTACCTATCCGAAGATATCTTGAGAAATATGTAAATGGTAGGAATTTTCCCATAAATATAAATTATTGTGCCTCCCCTGAACGGAATGTAGAAAATGTGGTTTTAACAGAAAGAGTTTTCCTTAGTCTATTGTTAGTGATGGAAATTGTTTAATGTTATTGTGTTCGTCACCGCTGGAGGACGTTAAGGCAATTTAAATAGGTTAATTTAGTGATTTTTAACAAGAACAGTGCGAGGAATGTTATACATATTTATGGTCACACTATAAAATAGTGAACTAAAAGGTGCATATGTTAGTAAAAAGCACAAAAAAATACAAAACAATGCAGCAAAAAAGCAAACAGTATAATAAAGTCAATATCATTGGCGGCCCAAATCTTCAAGTTGCCTCTCATTATTTTCTAAACAAATGTTTACTATAGGACGAGTGAATAGAACTGCAGGTTCTATTACTGTCCCAGAAATACTTTGAGTAGCATTTCCTATTTTCACAACCATGTTATCTCAAGTAGTGTGTTGTATTGCAAATATAAGTTCTTTTATTCGTTTCACAAATAAAATTCAACAAGGGAAGCGTGGGAACTTGGGTACGCATCGTCTAGAAAATTATTTACATAGACATGCACCGCTTATACATCATGTTGAAAAACATACTCCTGTAAATTGCTAGAGATATGCTTTCTATTTAATTGTTCTTAACGCCGTCTAGCAGTGGCGGAAATAATATGAAATAAGTCAAATTACTGCTAAGGAAAATACATGATAGTCTATTTTTTTGGCTATTCAGATCTCCAGATTTGACTTGTTCTAAACTGTTGTGCAGTAGTAATGATTCAGTTCATCGAAACTATGTAGACTACAGATATAGAACTGCCAGTCTCAGGACTGCAGTCCGTCATTAATTTCACTACATACATAAGGTTAATAACCAATTGTAAACTTTTGTCAGATTTGATTTTTTTGATACACATTTCATGTGCAATAATGCTTTACGCCGAATAAAAATTAGCACTAATTTTGGTGTAAATAGTTAATGTTTAAAAATCATTTGTGGGCCGAAAGAATGACTATTATAACGAGGCAAGTTGTCCTACATATGACAGTGGTGTAAAAATTGAGAGAAATGATGTTGATAACACGTACAGGAAAAAGTAATTTTTTAATTTGTTGGAAGTTTCTATGTACATATACAGGGTGTAACAATAGTGCGATATTCTTTCATATCTCCTTTCTTATGCAAAATACAGCAAATATTTAAATACAAAAGTTGTTTAGTTTTGTGAAATTTATATTGTAAAATTATTTTACGATATACAGGGTGTTTAGTTTGCTCGTAACCACCAGTAACTTTACATTTTTAAATGGAACACCCTATATATGATCAAATTTTTGAATTCCTTGTGGAATTTTAAGGCAACTTTATACAGGACCATATTCAATTATTTTCATTAGTTTACAAGATATTGGCATTTGTTTAAAAATTTTGACATTTTCCTCTCTTCAGAACAATGCCATTATTTCAGTAACGGAAAAACGTAATATTATGAAACTTGACATAACGTTAGAAGCATCTTCTGTGATGACAATAGACAGATGTAGACTTAAATACGTTATACAGAGTGTTCTAGAAATCAATGTTTTTTTGAAACAATTGAAATGCGAAAATCTTCATTTTTTCAAATGGAAACACTTTATTTTTATGGGTCAGTTGAAAGCGAAATTTAATTATCTATTAATTTGAATAAAGCATTTATCTAGCTAAAATTAATGGTTTTAGAGATATTTCAAATTATTTGATATTTCTGTATGTTGCTATGTAGGTGCGCTCTTTAAAAGAAACTTTAGAGACCAAATATTAAATAAAAATTTGAAAATTGAACTTTCTTTACTATTTGTCTGCTGTGCTGACATTTCTGTAAATCTACGTGCGTTTTAAATTGGTAGTTATATTTAAAATATGAAGGTACGTTAACGTAATGGATATGAAGTAGGCTGGTAAATAAAATAAAATTCGTTGTTGAATAGTTTCATAGAAACGGCAAAACGTGTAGCAGTACCAGTGTTAGTATGGAATTTACAAAAGACGAGCTAGTTCAAATGATCTATATTTTGGGAGAATGTGAACGAAATCCATTGCTTGTATCGCGGATTTATCAAATACGTTATCCAAATCGAAGACATCCAGAACCTTTAGCTTTGGAAAGACTTCGGGATCGATTTGAAACAACTGGGCATGTAGAATATAAAAAGGAAGAACGTGCCAAACCAGTTGGGAATGAAAACAGTCAATTTGCAGTACTGGCTATGGCAGTCGAGGATCCCCATACCAGTACAAGAAAAATTAGGAATAAGCCATATGTCGGCTTCACGGATTTTACGTCAACATAAATTTCATGGCTACCATATACATTATCTGCAAGAATTGTCTGAGAATGATTTTGAAAGTCGTCTCAACTTTTGTCGGTGGATTTTAAATAAAAAACGGGAAGAACCAGGTTTTCATAATTTTATTTTATTCACGGACGAAGCGTCTTTCCATAAAAACGGTTACGTTAATAGACACAATTTTTTATATTATGATCGCGAAAATCCTCATTTTATAAAAACCGTGGATTATCAACATCGTTGGTCTTTAATGTATGGGGAGGAATAGTAGACAACCGGTTACTTGGTCCATATTTCTTTAACGGTACAGTTAACGGGGAAAATTATCTAGCTTTCCTAAGGAATGAATTAGAAGATTTTCTAGACACCCTTCCTCTTAATATAATAAGGCATTTGTGGTTGCAGCAAGATGGAGCACCGTGTCATTTCTCTAAAAATGTCCGAAATTATCTAAATAATGCATTTCGTGATAAATGGATTGGCAGAGGAGGTCCAGTGTATTGGCCACCAAGGTCACCCGATCTGACCAAATGTGATTTTTTTCTTTGGGGATACATAAAAGACCACGTTTACCGAACAGCTCCCACAACACGAGAAAATATACAGCAGCGTATATGGGAAGCATTTCAAAGTGTTGATGACCGTATGCTGCACAAAGTTTCCCGATCATTCTTGAAAAGAGTAGAAATGTGCATCAATCAGAATGGTGGCCACATTGAACATGCTTTATAAAATATTTAGTTTAGCAGTACCAGCCTACTTCATATCCATTACGTTAACGTACCTTCATATTTTAAATATAACTACTAATTTAAAACGCCCGTAGATTTACAAAAATGTCAGCACAGCAGACAAATAGTAAAGAAAGTTCAATTTTCAAATTTTTATTTAATATTTGGTCTCTAAAGATTCTTTTAAAGATCGCACCTACATAGCAACATACAGAAATATCAAATAATTTGAAATATCTCTAAAACCATTAATTTTAGCTACATAAATGCTTTATTCAAATTAATAGATAATTAAATTTCGCTTTCAACTAACCCATAAAAATAA
Source organism: Holotrichia oblita (assembly GCA_023690525.1). Taxonomy (NCBI): domain Eukaryota; kingdom Metazoa; phylum Arthropoda; class Insecta; order Coleoptera; family Scarabaeidae; genus Holotrichia; species Holotrichia oblita. Next base: position 91,472,523 of record CM043019.1, on the reverse strand, counting down.
AGTGTTTCCATTTGAAAAAATGAAGATATTTGCATTTCAATTGTTTCAAAAAGACACTGATTTCTAGAACACTCTGTATAACGTATTTAAGTCTACATCTGTCTATTATCATCACAGAAGATGCTTCTAACGTTATGTCAAGTTTCATAATGTTACATTTTTCCGTTACTGAAATAATGGCATTGTTCTGAAGAGAGCAAAATGTCAAAATTTTTAAACAAATGCCAATATCTTGTAAACTAATGAAAATAATTGAATATGGTCCGGTATAAAGTTGCCTTAGAATTCCACAAGGAATTCAAAAATGTGATCATATATAGGGTGTTCCATTTAAAAATGTAAAGTTACTGGTGGTTACGGAACTACTAAACACCCTGTATATCGTAGAATAATTTTACAATATAAATTTCATAAAACTAAACAACTTTTGTATTTAAATATTTGCTGTATTTTTAATAAGAAAGGAGATATGGAAGAATATCGCACTATTGTTACACTATTGTAAATTGCGCATACCCCGTTATTGTAGGACAACTAGTAATTCAAATCTCAAAAAACTGAGGTTTGTTTGTTTAAACTGTTTATATGAGTGTACAATTTGATCTAAACGGGTTAATATATCAAAAAGCATTAAATCTAGATTTATAAACGATTAAAATCAATTATTATTGTTATTTTTATTATATTAGCCTACATGTTTCAGTTATAGAACTAAAACAAAATCTTCATAAAAATGGTTCCGCTTTTTATCGCGAACTGTAACCTGAATGCTATTTTATAACGTACAGTCGCAACCAAAAATAACGAGACAAGATGTTTGTAGCTATTTAAATCTGACTTCTAATTAATGAAGCTGACAACTTCAAATTTTAAAGTTGCTTTTGTTCATAGACATAATTACACTAAAAAGGAGCCGATATTATGTGGCGTTGCGCGAAAATTCGTTACTGCCCAAAATCGACAAAATCGCTACAAGCTCTATTTTATCATACGAAATTTGCCAATTGAAATGCACAGCAACATGTTATACACAGTTGAAACCAAAAGGAAAAAGCTAATAAGAGTCATCACTTGTATGTATGTTTGTAGATAGAAGATGGTCAGGGGAATGTTGTTGTAATTTTTGTCTGCAAGGCCAAATAAGACCGTGAAAAAGGAAAATTAACTTTTCTCATTTAAAATTCTATGTATTATTCATCAATATATGTTGTCGTATTTGTCACTTTTTAAATGACTTGTTAAAACCAAAAATAATAATAATTTTAAATGCATAAAATATGCACCTTTTTGAGAATGACTCAAATCGAGTCGAAACGTAGAAAAATAAATGTGATATAATAATGAATTAAAATTATATTTATTGTTTAATTACAGTACAGCAAGTTAATGGTAGGGTTTGCGATTCAATTATATCATTTCTTAATATATATAGGATGTTCTATTTTAAACAAGAAAATAATTAAGTAGATCATTGTTAACTCCAAAATGTATCTCACGAAATATAAAAGTCCGCATACTATTCCCCATAGTGATAGCTCCTTTTGTTCATAAATTAATATGAGGGACAGAGTACTTTACCACTTTTAGAAACTGCTGTTTAATAATTAGGTACGATCACAGCATTTTGAACAAATTTTCTGTTCTCTTTTTCCTCAATTTAAATGAAAATGTACTAATATTAGTTACTGGACTTGTATCATACCGCCTATCTATTCTAATCTTTGAGTTTATCTGATAAATGTGTGTATTTAAATCTAAGTGTGTATTTACATTTTTCTATTCATTTAAACTAATATTATAATAGAATTTAGTAATATAATAATGATAGATGTGTTCTTTACGCCAGTTTGGTGTATTATTTGTAACTAGTCTGACGGGTCCTAAAATCAAGTCGTGAATTTTGGTTTTTTTGTTTTTGTACATATTAACGTACCATTATTGGCTAACAGTTATATATACATATTCCTATTTTTACAAGATGACGTTATTATTTTAAGGTAAATTTTATGTTACACATTTTTTATATCCTTAAAAAGGAGTTTAACGGTCTGTTATTCCGGGTTTTGACTGCGCCATATTAGTGTAATATTATATCTGTATGTACAGGGTGGGTAAATTTCGATGTTTTAATGGGAGATTTCGGTAACTATAAGAGGTATCAAAAAACGGACCACGCATCCTCGATCTGTTTTTTCGAGAAAACGACGATGATGAAAACCAAATTTCGGTATCGGCTTTCAGTTTCGAGTTATCCGTGAAAATTCGATTTTTTCCATTTTCGTTTTATCACGATATCTCAACTATTTATGAAAATGGACAAAAATGACTTTTACGTTCTTCACGCACTTTTTTTTATTAAAATGCAGCGGCGTTAGAGATTTTTTGAAAAAATTTTCGAAATTTGAGGTAGGACATTTTATATGGAACATATAGTTGACTATGATATCATTAAAAGAGGATTTTTTTTCCATTTGAATGATATGTATCATGTGGGGCCTTTTCGTTCATTTTCACTGTATTATAGCAAAAAATTAACATTTTCCATTGATTTTCATCGTTTCATTGCTTTTTGTTAGTAGGCGTGTGTCATTCAACAAAGTAAGATAACAAAGTATGATATGTAGCAATGCTTTATTCTCAATAATAATGATAATGCTGAAGCTGTATGTGAAACATATTTTAATCGTTACCCGGATAGAAAGAAACCTAATAAATCTATTTTTGGAAGACTACCTCAAATTTCAAAAATTTTTTCAACAAATCTTAACGCCGCTGCATTCTAATCAAAAAAGTGCCTGAAGAACGTAATAGTATAGTATATAGACTTTTGTCCTCCCCTACTATCTTCGCCAAATTCTCCCGCCACGCCCGTTTCCCTGAGTGTGGCCACCAAGGATGGGGTAGTGCAGCTGCAGAGTTCTCTAGGTAAGCGCCGTAGGGTGCCTCACTTACCCACCGTATATTCCGACGGTTAGCGGCCGGACACCGGAGCGTATGCCCATGCCTACGCCCAAGCATCCTCCCCTATATACGAAGTCTACTCCCGCCACGCCCGTTGCCCTGAAACTATGAGATCAGGGATTGGGTAGTGCAGCCGCAGAGTTTTAAGGGTCGACGCTATAGGGTAAACGCCGACTCGCCGACTTTTTTTTGTATTGTTTTCATGCTTTAATAGCGATTTTTATGACAAAATACACGTTTTGCCCTTACTGTCCGTATAGATCAATTTACACATATTAGCGCTGTGTTAATGCAGTTTTAGTTCAGTATCAGTGCTACCTGTGGCCAATCACTGATCCCAGTTGACACACATCCGTTCATAGTATGTACTGTACTGTCACGACTCGATTAGTTTTTCATCTACCTGGCAGTTTCACAGAAGCAGAAATCAACCATATAAGTTCAACTGTACAACTGTATTGTATATACAGTGTCGTCTCACGGTAAAAGTTTATTAGAATGGCTTATGGAGTTAAGTTGGCCATGCGAAAATATTGGAAATTTGGAATTAAGTATAATGCATTGTTCTCTTCATATTTAAATTATTTTCAGTGGTTTAGCACTTCCGGTTATGCCGGAAGACGTCATACACCTTGTTATTTTAAATAGAACACCCTATCTATTTGGACATTTTTCAATTGCCGTGATGATAGTACTGAATATGTTTTTATTAGATATTATCACACTCATAATTTTTTGTTCATGAGATAAAAATTATTTTCTAAAATTTTGACAGCTAAATGACGTTTTGGAAAGCGGTCTATAATTTCCCTTGAGAGTGAGATAGAAAGTTGAAACAAAAATAAATGTGTAGTCCATGCATAATACTGCACATAATTAGTTTAAAAAATGGAAGTTTTTTTGTGCTAACTATTTAGAAATAAATACCCTTTCGGTTTAAGTTAAAATGGATGAAAACATACTAATTTTTAATTCCAATTATTTTCAAAAATATGGAGATTATTCACAGCAGTCCGTTGCTACGAAGAAACACGTTATTTGTGAACTGTCACTTTGTTGACGTTTGCGACTGATGCTTAGACATAACTGTACTAACATGAACAATATTAAAGATTATATCGGAAGGAGTACTTATTTTTAAATATTTGATATGAGCAAATTTCTTTTTTTGAAACTAACTGAATATAACTATAAGGTGAATCTCAACTTATATACATCAACTTGGAGATTTATTCCTCGTGATTAAATAATGACTAATAGGTGAAAAAAACTGTAGTAAAAGTTTTTTAGTTTCCTAGATATATGGGCTACAAATTAATTTATGGTTTAAGTTACTATCTCATACTAAATAGAAGCTATACACTTTCTTCCAAAACGTCATTTAGCTGTTAAAATTTTTGAAAATATTTTTATTCTCAAGAACAATATATGAATAAAAGATATTCATTACTATGACTGCAATTTAGAAATGACAAAATATATGGCACAGTCAAAACAACAAACTTTATAACGACTTCCCCTATAATAATAATTTACATATGGATAGAACATTGAATATAGAAGAATAGTCGTGAAACCTCATTAAATCGGAATATCCACGAAACACCTGTATATTACACTACTATGACGCGATCAAAACTTGGAAGCCTCCATAATAGAAGCTTGGATCGTAGAAGCCTTCGATATCGTTTGAGTTGAATTGTTTGACATAAAATGTAATGAATTTGGAAATTAGAATAATTCACGCAAATATAAATTCATTGAAATATCTTTTAATTTGCATATTTTGTGTTGGTAACGATTTCAAATTCTACTTAAGCATTTCTATTTTTATTCTAGACTTTTGATTAGTGGATGTTTCATAATTCTCTAAATTTATAATTAAAGTTACTTATGAAAAGCAGTTAGAAAATAACAACGAAACAATTGTCCAATAGACTTAAGCCAGACATATTTATTGAATAGATTACACCTTGCTATATTGGTGGTAGATTGTTTGAGAAGATTCGATTCCTATATTGGACATTATACTAACTCTGGTATAAATTCTTTATTCTTGAGTACAATTAACGTTCTTGATTCAATCGCTAATTGTTTTAAATTTAGCAAATTTACTCGGCAAACGTATATGCAAAATCCAAAATTCAAATAAACTGAAATAATTTTTTTTTATATAACATATACTCTTTTGTATTGTTGAAAATATATAGGAATTCTAAGAGGCTGTTTACAAATGAAAAATATAATCAATTTAGACATTCTAATGCCCTAACATTCTAATTTAAACCTTATTTATATTTTACATTAAAACATAATAAGTAAACCAGGGAGATTTGGACAGAATGCACGAACGGCGAGCGAAGCGTTGCGATACAATAAATACCACGAATAAATAGTAATGAGCAATGTATTGGTTACTATTATTGTTAAATACCTATACCTAGGAGATAAGTATTAACAATTTGAAGTTGATGCGCTAAACATCAGCTACATAACGTAAGGCTCCGGATTTCTCTCGTTAAATGATTTTCATTGCGGTGTAAAAAGTAGGTACTAATTGCATTGTTAAAATGTTCTTTCAACTGAGCTTACATATTTGTGTGTACGTGTTTAATGCAATCTCCTTGAATGCAACGGGACTGATGTATGACAAATTAAACAGTTCAGTTTTATCTGAACAAAAACAAAAGTGCGCTTGCGAAGCTGCGAGCACCACTTTCGAATTCGGAGTAGACAGTCCACGCTCTGAGTAAACTCGGTGTTTCAACAAAAACGCAAGGACGCTTACTCCGATTACTTAATCGAACGCAAAAGTGTGCTCTGCCCGCCTATTCGAACGCACCCAAAAATACCATATTATTATGGAATATATTATGGAAGGATAGCCGCAGTTGTTAAGCCAAGCGTCCACTAGGCTCGTCGAATTGAGCCGAATCGAATCGCAATAATTCGCTTCCCGTATATACAATGATAAACTAAACTCTTAGTTTATCGACGCAATTTCATTTGAATATATGGGAAGCGAATTAATGCGATTCGATTCGGCTCAATTCGACGAGCCTAGCGGACGCTTGGCTTTAGGCGGCTGCCTATTGCTGTGGCAGCACTTTTGGAGGCGGTGTTCAATTATTCGAGAGGATGGTGACATTTTTCTCGGAGAGTTGGATTTCGACTGATTTACCATTTTCTGTTAGGAGTAATGTGATTAATAGCGCGATTTTATAAATGACAATATAATGCTGTCACAAGGCTATTTTAACACAACTACACACAAACACACAAAATATAGAGCAAAAGTTGGAGAGGTAGTCGTGCAACTAGTATCCATCACACATAAAAAATATATTTAAAAATACGTCTACGAACATGCTTATAGCACCCCAAGGTCCGACAAGACACCAGTTAACATATTGTGTGCCATGTTATTTATGTACGAATGACAATAAAAAATTGCAAAATCAATATGTTCCGCAAATATAAAAATAACACAATATGAACAATAGCGAGAAAGTCGTTTGGACGTCTTGTACTATATTTATAGTGGCACGCAATGTGTTAAGTGTTTATTAGTAATTTAAGTAATTTCTTAAGAAAAGAATGTTATTAGAATATTTCGATTAATGAATGCTTTTTCTTTAATACGAGTATATGTATATATTTGTCAGATCTTATAAAAGGATTGTCAGGTAACACATTATCTGGAAAATTATTGTAAACGCTATAACAAAAATATATACATATACAGGGTGCCCACCTAGGAGATTTAAGTATAACGGTAAAAATCTATATAACTGGTATGTCTATTCTGTTCAGTTATACAGGGTGCTAACCTAGTACGCGGAAGTCCAATATTGATGTTGATAAGAGAGATAATTGAATTTTTGTTTTATTTCATGTGTTTAGTTTTCTTAAGATCTATGCTTTCCCATATGCAAGTCTGATCATTTGTGGCACACGTAGCGGTAAAGGTGGAATTGTCAATAATTATGTTTATAATAACTGCCTGAATCGCCTATAAAAATATTCACGTTCAATGCGATTTCACAACAAATAATAATGCAAAGATGTTGCAGGTTTTTTAGAAACAAGCCTACTACCATAAAAGAATTACTACAAAATAGATAGAGGTATAGATATAATAAAACTTGTTATAAACTTGCTGGATTATTTTTTGAACAGTGAATATTTCAAACAATGTGTTATCAACAATTGTCTTTTCGAATGTTTTGTTTTTAATTTTTTTATGAAGTAAGTAAATTTACTCACTTTTTACTATGATACTACGTTTTTCATCTAAAGTGTTGTTAGGTATAGGGAATGGGTATTATAGAATATTTAAATATGCGTTTTATTAACGGGTCGATGGCCGCAGTGGTTAGGTGGCTGACTATTGTTGTGAGAGGACGATAGGCGCCGGGGTTCAATTCTCTGGAGGGACGGTGACATTTTTTCAGAGAGTTTAATCCCGCATCGACTTGCCATTCGCTGTTGATGTTCTATATTTCTAGGGAGCAAAGTGATTAACAGCGCGGCATCATAAAAGGCTGTCACAAAGCCAATTGAACACAACATACACACACAAAAACTACACCGCGAGAGCTGCAGTGATAGCCAGACAAGCGATACAGTTTACGGAGTCACTGCAACTAAGCACCACATTAAAAAAATAAAAAAAATGGTCAATAATATACAGGGTGTTCCATTTGAATGAACGAAGATTTTAATTTGACATATTCTGAGCACCCCTTATACTGCACGTCAGTTTTTGACATGGCGGTTTGAAGAACCATTATTGATCTAACATTTGATCAAAAAATATCTTTTCTGTTAATTAGTGTAACCAAAAAATTCGCGATATAATTGATGAAGATTTACTAGAAAAACATAGTAAACACATATCTCAAAGACCGTCAGTTTTTTCATATGAATACCATACATAAAGTTCTTATGTAGATTAGAAATAAATGATAAAAATATAGCTTCGTATTAAAAAAAAAACGAAGCTGCTTTCTGTACAGAGGAATTGGAACAACCTGTATAATTGGCATTATTTTAGGTTTGTGAATCCTGAGAAAACTATGTAGACACATGATATAAAAAAGATTCAATTATCTCTCTTATCAACCAAGATATTGGACTTCCGCGTACTAGGTGGGCACCCTGTATATTGAAATTAATAGGAAGGCGTGTATACGAATATGTAATAAAATGCAGGTATTCCATGTTTAGTTTGTATTTTTTTTTAGCTGATTTGCTTTCGTTTTCTCGATAATCTAGTTAAGAAGGTGGGGCTAAAAAAATCCCTACAACGTTTATATAAAAAGGTTTTTGTAATTTTAATGAAAATGTAAAGAGAATAGAGATATTTGCGAGAACACCTTGTACTCTTTGCTAGTGTGTTATATCACTTTTCTATTTCAGACACTAACAAAATAAAATTATTTTATGCTACAATAGCTGGCCTAGCATACGGTACAAGTTTTTAAATAGTTCTGGATTATTTTGTAAAGTAGCCGCATACCACCCTGAAGAGAAAATAATTATTTTTCAAATTATGTATCACATGATCTATGTTGCTACTACATAAAGCGACAGCAATAATTAAAAACTACATCAAAAGATTTCCTTCATTTCAAAATACGGGAAAAATTTAGACAAAATCTTCTAATTTTCAAATCTAGTGGTCTTGCTAGTAGTATGTAATAAGTAGTAAGAACTAACGCAAACGAAAATAATTGTTGAAAATATATGAGAAACTGGTTGGTAACTAGGTACTTCAATACTAAGCTTGCACGAGCGCTGCAAATGTTCGTGCGTTTTTTGTTAATTACATAAATACCCAACAGGGATTATTTTCCAAAAACATCGTACATCGTTAGCATCAAAATTGTTGTTTTATGAGCAATCTTGGCCTAAACGCTTATACAATGTGCCGGAACGAATTTGGAGCGTATACATTACTGTTAATTTTTATTTAAATTTGATTAGAAAGAAAGATCCTGTACATACATCTTGTGAAAATTCTCCCACATATCCTTAGAGAATGGTTGAGGGAGGGAGGGGAAGGGGGAGGGGAGCGGTTTCTTGTTATGCAAATATATACTATTTTGTAGACACTGAATAACGAGGACCCAGGTGTTTTAGATATTTGTTTGAATTTTAATTTGTGTATTAATTTTTATATAAGCTCGAGGAATTATTATTTATATAGGTTTGAAAATAACCATAAAATGTTTGACATACATACATATATTTGATATATTCTCTTTATTTTATTTTTCTCTGCAAGAACGTGCTGTAGCAGTTGTTGAAGCGTAGTAGCAAATTTATTTTTTTTGTTTCACAATCTTACTCAAGTTATAAAATCAAAACGTTCTCACAAATACTGTTTCTCTGCGATCTATGTGTATTTATTTTGACAATGCATATTTCGTACTTCGTAATGTATTGCACAATCTTTAATAACACCTCTCTGTGTATAAAATTAACGTAACAAGAGGTGCAAATACTTTTAGTTAACAACGGAGAAATTTGTTAAAATATTCATTTTGACATTTGTAATACAAATATCGAGATCTCTGTAATCGATATCGGATTTTCTCAGTAATCCCATATGGTTTAGAGCGATGTTAAAATAAATCTCACCAACATAATCGCGCGCACATATCATTTCTCCATTATTATGCGACTACAGATAAACAAGCGGGCATTTGCATTATCTGAATTTTTACAACGATTCGGAATCACGGTGTCTTTCACTACAGTTAACCACAAATCTTGACTAAACTAACTGGGTGGCTCGTAAAGCGCGCTACCCTTTATTTTTCGTAAGTTTCGCTATTAATTAATTTTTTTGTTCCAAATTAAGCAAATGTACAATATTTATTTATGTGATTCTAATACATACATATTATATTTATTTTTTTCTTCTAGGATTACTGAAGATTGTGGAACAGCAAACTGGCAGCCCCGGAGGAGGGAGGTGGCGCCTGGAGCGCGCACTTAGACTCAACCTCCCCGTTAACAAAAAATCAGGGAACACTAACCGGTAAGTAGTCATAAGTAGTTATCCCGTCGATGTGAATGTCTGTGTTATCACACATTTTTAACACTGAAACTTAACACAAATTTCGTATAAAATTTACTAAACAAACTTCAGAAATATGCTACTTGTATGTTCTGTATTTTTTACACGTAATGCGAGAGTCATCTACATAATTTTTTAAATAAACTAGTCTCCAAAAATATTATATTTAGCCAAGCTGCCGAACGTGACTATAAACACGAACTGTGCTTTTACCGCTATTACTCTCACCTTTTCAATTAATATCTGTTACTCGTATTACACAATGTTTTGGTTTAATTTAGCGGAATATGGAGAATATTTCTAGTGATTCTAGAATTTTATTTTGTACTAAATCCAATAATAAAATTCAAACAGGTTGTGGCTTACTATTGTTTTATATTTATTAATTAACTAGATACATATCTGGTGATTTTAGTTAGTCGTAGAATGGAAACATTTGTAAAATACGTAGGTATTTTACCGGTTCAACAACATATAGTTTGATACACAACGGTCACAGAAAGGATACTAACTCTAACCCGTCAAATACATCAGTACAAAAATCTGAATCTTGCTATTAATAGTACAGAGAAAGTTTTTACGATATCGATTTATACTATTGTTGTTTGATTATAAAGTTATATGATCTTATCAGTGAAGTGTCCCTTTTTTATCCGTTGCATATTTCACTGTCTTTCAGATAAATCTCGTGTGAATAGCAGCTGTACATTGCTTATTTAGTTGGTGTCTAAATTTTGTTACGAGTTTCGAAAAATTTGTTTGAAGGGAGATGATCTGCAACATACTTCTAGAGTGTTCCTCCTTGCTTCTATAATACTCAGTATATTCCAGTATAATTGTCATTTGAGATATTGTAAAGTATGGATATGGGTATGATGTAAATTTAAAATAATATAAGTATCATAGGTGCGTTTACCACATCATCACACCAACATATTGACACAGAGTTTATCCTGACAATTTAAATCTAAAATAGGATATCTTTTGATATTCTTATTTCAACACTTTCGATGTAACTACATCTGGAAGTTTGAAAATAGTTTGAGTTGTATCAGCCTACTTCTATTTCTGGCTATCATATCGTGCCTTTCGATTATCTACATTAATTGATAATCGACTACCTTTTAAGGCTAACTCCTAATTACTCATTTGAATGCAGCATTATCTATTTACTTGCACTACACATTTCTAACAGGGCATTAGAACATGTTTTAAAAGCATGCACCACACGCATTTCAAAAATAAATTTTAAGAACTGAGCCTAGTGAGTACTGCGTACATTATCGATAATGCTGATTTTAAATATATTTTTACGAATGACCTATTTTTGGTGCACCGGAAGTACTCGTATGTACGAACTTGCTTATTTTAAATAGCACAGGTTTTATTTTTGAATTCTCATTCAAATTTTGAGTAAATTTCATGTACCATGTCCTATGTCAAAAATTAATAGTTTCTGAGATATTTTAATTTTTAGTTCCAAATAAATCACGATATTGCTGCAAACAAATATGCTATTGGCTTAAAGTTTTGCACCGCAAATTATAAGAGATGACTAAAGTGTTTTGTCTTTTAGAACAATACATTTTTTTATATATGGCATTTTACACATATCTACCATTCAATTCCAACATTTCCAAACAATTATAACTCGCTTATTTCAAATAACATCCTGTATTTTATATGAATTTTTGTTTGTTATTTTTAGTAGCAAATTAATTTAGTTGCAAATTTAGGATGTATACAGTAATTTATTTGCACTGTCAATCAAGAACGAAATTTATTTGGAAAAATGGATCAAATTCTGAAGTAACTTTATGCAATATGTAGCAAATAGATATCAAGATCTAAAAACTTGACAGGAAAACCTAAGACATTGGACGCTATTCATAAGCTCGTTATTTGCAAGCTATTAATGAAAATCCGCGAATTAGTGCTCCTGAACTTGCTAAAATGGTAGGAGATAGTAGAAAAAGCTATACTTTACTAAGAAGAACAAAACACTGCGTTTCGAATTCGTTAACACATTTCAACAAAACCCACATCATTTTGAGTGTACGTAATTTTTAGTGACGAGTTTAAATTTAATGTATTTAGATGTCAGATGGTAAAACATGATGTCGCGGAGAAAGAATGATCAGTTGAAAACAAAAATGTATGTACTACTCTCAAACCAGTAAGCGGAAATCTTGTTGTGCGAACGCGTAGAAACGTTGCAGTAGTTATAAATAGATCTATGGATCAAAATACGTACTTGAAAATTTCCTAAATATTTAAACTAGACGGGCTGTTTATCTTTCAACAAAATAATCATCCAAAACATACTGCAAAACAGGTAAAGGAATGGTTAGTATTTATCTTATCAAGTATTTGTGGGATGGGATTGGAAGGAGGGTTCGCAAACACGTCACAAAACAAAAAACAGATTAAGACGGCCATATCGGAGGAGTGGAATACAATTGATCAAGAAGCAACAAAAAAACTGATCAAATATACTATTCATTTATTTATATTTCACAAAATAAAATTGTATCTTTGTGATACTAATCTATTTCCTTAGTGATTACTCTATTTCTTGCAATAATATTTTTGTAAATATCTTGCCAGGTTTTGATACATAGATCCATTAATACATCTGTTCGTACATTAAATTAGCTGCTTAAAATAACAAGGTAATGACCGCTTTACTTGCTAAATAAAGAAATTAATTTCACATTTATCGGCTTATTAATTTATTATTGGCTTAACCGAATTATCAAGTCCTGAAATAAAATGTGCAGGTGTTGCAGCACAGTGCAGGTTTTAGATTCGGACAGACGTTTGATTATTTTATAATTTAAACCTAATTTTAGTTGTATAGGTTTTTGATAATATCTTGAATCTCATTGACATAAAGTTTAATAATATAAATGAAACGCTATACATTTTTTCAGTGCCGTATGTTCTACCTTCTCCAATTCTTTCAGAGACATATAATGCTATTCACAAAATTACTTTGCTATACGCCGAACTTTTCTTGGGTTCTAGTATTTCTCTTCAGAGTGTCACCTTATTGGTGGCAGTGTTGTACAATGTCCTGACAAGATTAAATATAAGGCGGTCCAAATATTGTGGCAAGAAAATTTATTCGAACAACCACTGTAATAACTGCTTATTGCAACAAACCTTGAGTTAAACAAAAATTCTGTGGTTGGTATCTTTTCTGTCTGCTAAATTATTTGTTCGGTGCATATGGCTATGACGAATTTATTCAGGTTTAGTTTTGTTTTTTAGTTTATGTGTTCTGCAAATAAATTGTTTGCAATAAATTTAGCAAATAGCTTGTTTGCAGAAGTACAGAAGACATGAAATTAAAGTGTTGTTTTTAAATCAAAATTTATCTCATAATGTTTACACATCTTTTAAAAATCCGTAGTCTCACTATAATCACGTAATTCTAATCTTATTGTAATAACTTCGTTTATGAATGCACTTGCATTGGATGTCATATTTCCGTTTAATTTCAAACTCAAATGAAATATGTATGGTATTAGAAGATAAAAAAACATCATTTCATTCTTATTACTGTCGTATGTATTACTTTTTATAGAACCTGTTAAAAAAGTTTGTGTCCCTCCAAAAATCTATGTCTGACATCGTTTGTACAAAACAACCTGCTTACAATATATTAATAAAATTCAAAATCAGAAATTCAATAATATCCGTTTTCTGCTAGTTTATAGTGGCAATTAATTCGTAGCTATTGTGTCATATCACCTTGGACGAAAATTATGTCATAAAAGCTGCTGTCAATTATCAATTATTCAAAACAAGTTCGTTAGAGGTAAACAATCATAACTACATTACGTTACCAATTATAGTTAGTTTAATTTTTTTCATGCTATTAATTTTTGTGCTATGAGTATGGTATATACCGGCTGGCCAACTAAGAATGACGCTCGGCCATATCTCAGAAACGGTTTACAGTACATCTTTGGAAAAAAATATCACTGATTAAAGTGGCCCCGAGAAACAAAAATGAAAATTATTTAGAGAAGTCTATGATGACTGCTAGGAGGCGTAACTGAACACCGAAAATTTAAATTCTTATTTTATACAAAATTTACCGAGAAATGCACAGCACACTCATGATATTGAAAAGCATATTGTTGCGAATTGCTAGCGATATGTCTTCTATTCTATACATCTCTTTAACGCCCCCTAGCGGTGGCAGAAATAATTACATTAAACAATTTGAATCACTAGCAGTAGGCTTATGAAAATCCATGATAGCTTATTTTCTGGGCCACCAACACAGTTCCACGCAGTCTTTTCAAAAATCATTAAATTTACATATTTAAATTTCTTTATCGCCCTCTAGCTGGGACAAAATAATATTAAACAATTTGACGGACAAAATACTATTAAACAATTTGCGTCATTAAACATATGTAGATAGGCCAATGAAAAACTTCTGTAATAAGACCAAATTTGTTAAATTCAGTTCAAGGGAAGTAGAATAATTCAAATTTGTAGAAGAAATTCTTACCATCTACACGTTTTTTAAGATATCTTCGGATTGGTAAAAGATAGCGATAGCCGGTTTTCGGTTGATTTGTTGGTAATTTAGTCTACTTCTTTAATCTGTATGTTTGCATTTAACATTTTCGGTAAAAAACATTTCCGAAAAAAATAAATAGCGTTTTCTAGCAATCACATCATTTATTAGATTGGTTCGAATTTGTAAGCATTAGATTGGAGGAAGAATGCTGTTTTCATAGTTTTCTAAGTTTGCAAAATTCGGTTCAACAGAACGAGAGTTATAAACGTTCCTTCAAAACAAAGTTTCATTTCCTGTCCTCCTCTTATTTGATAAAATACAAAAAATTTGTCCTGTGTAAAATATGTGGAATTTACGGAAAATTCGAATTCTCATATTTGTGATAGACCTTAAGTTTAAATTTTGTATAAAATAAGAATTTAAATCTTTGATGTTCGGGTACGCCCTCTAGCGGTCATTCTACACTAACTTCTCTAAATAATTTTCAGATGTTTCTCGGGGCCACTTTAGTCAGTGATATTTTTTTCGCGAAGCTGTACTGTAAAACGTTTCCGAGATATATACGAGCACCATTCTTAGTTGGCCAAGCGGTACATCCTGAAATTGCTGGAATCATTAATGATTTGATTCGGTGATGATTCAGCCGTCAGTATACATACGTAATGATACATTTTTTTAAATCTTGTAGTATTCTGCATTGGTACAATCAGTGACAAAACGGAAATAACGTGGCCAGTTATATTTGCGACGACTGGGTCGTTCGAAATATTTTAAACCTGCAAATTTAATAGTTACTTCCTTCCGAAATATTATATCTAACAAATAGATACTTGACTTACAAATAGCTTCACTGTTGTCCAGTTAAATTGACAATTAAATTTCAATTACACTTCTGTTTCTGTCTCACACAAATAATATTTATAAATTTACAGCTAATAAAATATTTCTAAAATATTTAATCATTTTTCTTCACTTATTGATTGATAATAAAAACTTATTGCATTAAATAATTCGTTACTTGGGGGGCGTAGTTATAATGAGGTTATTACATATATTAAAATATTGTCAAAGACAAAAGTGCCTTTGAATTGAAATTGTAAGAAATCATAATTTAAAATAGTTGTACGTTGATGTAAATATGATTATTTAAAGATATCAGAAATGTTATTGAGAGACTTACATACAGACAATGAATCTTAATTTAGTTCAAATTTAATTTGTGACTTTGACTTTGTTTGCAATATCGTTTAGTTATTCTACATTTAACAGACAAGCAATAGAGCTTAAGTAGCCGTTGCAACTTGGCACCCACCACAAGATAAAAATTTCACATTTTAAACAAAAAAAACAAAACAAAATATTAGTAATATATTAGTAATAGTATTGTTACAATTAAACGAACAAAAATGTGTTTTTTTTTTATACAACAATACGAGTATAATAATCAACTGCAGATTCTTTATATCGGGCGTGAATAAATAATCGTTTTATACATTCAAACTTATAAAATGCTTCCTATCTAAAAATTAAGAAAGATAGGAAGTTGTGAATGCGGCTTCTCTCTTGCTAAATGTCAAATAAAATTTTTATCCTTTCTAGCATTGAGAGTGTCTCAGTGGCGTTTAGAGGACATAATTCAGCGTATGATGTAGTTGTGGATTAAGTGTATCACAGCCATATATCAGAATAAACAAGCGATAGTAGAATTATTGCTACAAAGTATACATTACATTCCATTATAAAAATTTAAAAAAATGTGCTTGAAGTTAATAAAATTTGACCATGAGTTTTGAATGCCTTGTGAAAATTTAGTCTAAAGTATGCTTTAACCTTTGATAAAAACATGATTGTTTAATTTTTAATTTATGTAATATTTAGGCATTTAGTGATTTAATTAATGTAGGTGCTTTAGTTAAAAAAATATTCCGTTATATACCACTAATCTATACTTCAAAGAAAACAAAAAATATGCTGGTTGTTTCATTTAGACGAAGGAATTTAAATCCAGAATCCTATACAGTCAGCAAAATGTCGATAGTTTTATATGAATTATTAAGTAGAATTTTTATTGAATGTAATATTGAAAACATTTATTACATCTGTTAAAGAAAATATTTACAAAAAAACCATACACAAACTGATTTACTGCGACTGAATTTCGCAAAATTGATACATACAGAAATAGACTCGGTAAAGAGGAGCAAATTTTAGTGCAGTGCGGATAACAACCTGGAGGGGTCGAGCAGCCGTATCAAGGCGAGCATAACGTTTACGTACTCACATCATTTACATGGGTATGTTTCTCTCGGTGGAAGGCGTAAACATTCGAATAGTTTCTCGTCTTTACATCCGTGCGCTGTAAGTCGTAGTAACCATAGCAACCGCGCGAAAACTTTAAAATAATGTGCAGGTGCCGCACAGCCGCCAGTTAGTTGCGCCAGTTTGCGTTGAAAACATGTTCGTATATTTGTTAGATGCGAGAGTTTAAGTGGGTATTGCGTATTTAGCTTACAGACTATTATTTACAACTCTCCTGTATAATAATGTATCATGTAATAAATTTATGGCAACTTGTTTGTTTCAAAATATATTCTCGGTATATTTTGAAACAAATTGAAGTTTCCATAAATTTATTACATGATTATATAAAAATCATGTTATATATAAAATTCAAGCTACCCGCCATTTCTTATGCTAGTTCGTCGGCTTTACACCAAGTCGCCACCATACCAAATGTCCTACCCCCTCCACGAGAGAAACACCTCTATATTCTTCTTGATGATCATTTATGTTCGTGACTTTCATGAGTAGGGTTAGGCGATACGGACGCATGAATGTTTACACATAAAATGATGATAAAAACGTGCTGAATTTTTCAATTCGCTCCGCTAGTCCATAGAAGTTCTTGCCATGCAAAACTTCAAATCCACAAATATCTTTGTATGATTTCATAAACATGTTCGCACGTTAAATAGCTACCTGGTAGATATAATAGTACATATAAAAGCAAGTATCTATACAAAAGTGTTGGAATTACATCCGACATGCATAATTTTTTCTTATTACTCTAGCCAAAAGATCATCTTGATTTGATTTAGGACATCTTTGTATGGTTGAAATAAACTTTAAAGTTAAAAAATAAAATTGTAATGACAAGATAAAATGTGAAATTGTTTGCTTAATCTTTTGAATACTCATGCAACTCATACCACTAGGCAAAATGATATTGCGGTTGTTTTATCTATAGTGTCAATCAAGTATTGAATAAATACTAGCATTTATTGCATTTAAAAGTTTATCACTTCGTCTAAATGACTTAAAAGTTTGCGGTTCAGTATAGCACATCTTCGTGTTTTCAATTATCTCTAAACTACCTGTAAATCCTAATCAACCCTAATAAAAAAACTTACAATCTTTTATTAGTAGATAGTTGTGTTGTAACTACAAGTGTTCCTAATGCTAATTATAGTGAACATATTAAAAAGTAGTAATGGTTGTTGACAATTTTTGATAAGACCAAACGTGTACAAGGCTTGGGGAATCTTCTAGCTCAGGACTGTCCAACATGAGAACTGCGGGCATATGTAATCCACTACATTGCTTTGCGATCTAAAAAACGAAAATATACACAAGCCAGTTATTCCGTACCAAAACGATGCCTCATTTAAGTTACTGGAACATTGGAGATCTTGCTGCTATCACTCTTGAACATTATAGTGGCCATTCACGCGCATATAGGAAGGTTGAATCAAGCGGGTCGGGCAGAGTTAATAATTAAGAGTGAAATAGAGACTTGTGGACAGAAAAATTCGAATACGAGTCGCGAAGTTTATTGTTACAGTCAAGTCTTCATTAGAGCTTGAAGATACCAACACTTCTACAATACGCAGTAGAGCCGTCCAGGGCTACGGTTAAAAGAATCGCAAACGCCAGCAACCCCATAGTCAAGGTGTTAGCAGATCTGGACCCAGATCGCCCATTATCCAAGACCAAAATCGACCGAGTCATTACAACCCTCTGACACTCCATCCACAGAACCAGCAGCCCACATGCGACGCATCACGGAGACATTCGCAAATAAAAATACCCCAAAAAACTTCCCCGACTGCCCTTTCCCACCTAGAGACCCTGTGTCGTTAGTGTTCTGACGTAAAATGAATGTCGTAAAAGTGGTTGTTAAAATAATATTATAAGAGAGAGTAATCGTCCTTTGACCCACGTTTTTTCCATATTCGTGAGTTTTTGGTCAAAATAATTGCTACGCTTGGCAACTTGTTACTGAACACCGATATTCAATGGTTAAGTGTAAGTAACTGCTTGCAACGTTTCTTCAATTTACGCAAGGCGATTCCCATTTTCCTTAAAAATGAAGTGAAGTCCGGAACTGGAAAATCAAATTGTAGATGCAAAATTTCAAACCTTGCACTTTACCAGACCTGACATGTTACCTTAACGAATTAAATTTATATGGTTACATACGATGTCAAAATAAAATTTAGTTTTCCAAGCGCGCACTAGAAAAATATGCCCTTTGTAGAAGTGAAGGATTCTGAGAGTTTCGTTATTTAACTCACATTATATATATTGATGCAATGGCAGAAGAATTCCAAAACATTTCAGGTTTTACTCAACCACTACTTCTGTTGAGAACGTACGCAGAGCAGACCTTCAACTGGAATTGTGTGATTTGCAGTCATAGCCTTTCTACGAGAGAAGAACCGAAAGAGGATTTTTTTTAAGTTATTCCCAGGAGAAGATTACTTCAATTTACAATACTTAGGCCTTCTAATGTGCTCACTGCTGCAAAGTATGCATTTTCTCGAAAGCAGTTTTCCTACATGGAATTTATAAAGTCCAAATAGAGGAGTTTCGTGCCTGATGAGTTAATTACTCCTTTGCTTCCTTTGCCAGCACCAAATATTAAAGTTAATATTTATAGGTACAGTGCATAGTGAAATCCAACATACCCAAATTTCCCACTATTCTTTTTGTATGTCTATTCTTTTTTTTGATAAATAAAAATAATTTTAGAAACAAATACGTTTACGTGGCAAATAAAGTATTTTATGATACGGCCCTTACAACCGCAATTTTATTTACAGCTGCCCTTAAAGTTGGATAGCTTCGATCTAGTAGATATAATCAAACATTGTCTGAAACAAATGAATATTGCACTTAGAAAGACTATACGAGATTTGCACATATCTAATACATTTATTTATAGTCATATTTTCTAACTTTTTTTTACTATTCATGAGTTACTGTTGTTAGAGATATTATTACTGTAATAAGGACCTGAATGATTTAGACTATAATCGATCAGTTGAACTACACACTACATTTATATAGTGCAGGCAAATGTTTCAGTTAAGTTAGGATACAGTCTTGATTGGGTATATCATGTTTTTCATTATTAGTGTTTTACTCATGTTTCTCAAAACCAGCGTTGCTAAAATCGGATTTCTTACGGTAGATAGACAAGATACGCTCGCTTATGTATATCAGTTATGTAATGTTGCGCACACAGAATAAAGCCCTTTAAAGTTGTCATTAACATTCATAATATTATTAGAATGGTTATCAGTTAAATTTGTACATTTTCTTTCCTTGAGTGGAGATTCTTCTCTTGCTTAGTATTTGACGGAAGTTTGATTATATGATTTGCATTATTTTTTTTGGTGTTTATCTGTTCAACTCGTGTTGGCATGTTTGATGTAACATATAATGTGTTATAAAAGTTGGGACCCGTGTTAGATATCTGCGTGGTGTATCTCTTGTAAACTTTTCGTGTAGTTTAGCGTATAGCTTCGAAAGGTATTCAATTTGTTACCACTTAATCGTGATATATTTTAAGTTTACTGTTGTGGATGGTGCCTAGTTGTTTTAATCAGTTTAAGCGTCTTACAAAAATAATTTATTATGTATCTAACAATAAGCTGTGCATAAATAGTCGGTTATTTAGTCAATATTTGCTTATTTTAGTATTTCTGGGTCAAATGAAATCGATGGCCATTTTGCTCCAAATAAAATTGTTAGTCATTTGTGGCGACAGCGTAGAGGGTGAGTTCTGATTAAAAATCGATTACCATGTTGTGACCTTGCAGTTCATGGCATACTAAAATAAATCTTGCGGTGAACAGTAGGTTGTCCTGCACAATGCAGTCACCGAACGACCTTATGACAACTGTCGGATATCTTTTTTTACTTCGTTTTCGCAAAAAGAGAAACAGACTAGTCTCTACGCTTAGTTTAAATATTACATGTTCATCCTCCTAATGTCAAGTTTGTTGCGGTTTTGTAGTGAATATGTACTTGTGTTAAAATCGCGCACATTTCATTTACGTTAGATGTAAGTAGTATATTACTAAAATCCGGTATCTAACGGTGTATATAATAAAATAACGTTCTCGTTAGTTGTGAATGATACATTCTTCACGGATCAAAAGTTCACAGTGTTGTGATACTTTAATACATACATTACAAGCTACGATGAACCTATTTATTAAACGAGTTATATAAATTGGTATTTACGGTGGTATAAAAGTTGATTTGGTTCATGTAAGTGACTTATTTACGAAACAAGGACAAAATCGTTAAATATTTTCAGAAAAAGTTAGTAAAACATTTAAGTTAATTCATATTTAATTAATTGAAAATTAATTATATTATACAGTTAAATATTAGTAGAATAGGTTTTTTTACAGTAGAAAGGTTAATTAGCTAATATATTAATTTATCAAAAACTGATTGATTTCAGTCATCACGCAAGTTATTTTTTCATTTTGTTGAATGATCTGTGGGTAGGATGGATTAAGAAAATCCATAAAAATTTATGGTTTTTATAATCTAGTTCATTTAAAAACTAACTGCAGAGCATTTCTTATAACAGAGTAAAGGATGATTAATACTAGCAATTATGAAAAGGTAAATACAGTGCTTATCGAGAATCGCAAAAAACAGCTTTGTTTAATATACATAAATCGAAATGTCTGTTTAAAAACAAAGCGGCTTGAATGCAAAATGTGTTTTCATTTCATTTAACATAACATTAAAACAGGATGTTGAAGTTTTATTTTTTATGAGTAATGATTGATATAACAAAATTATTATATAATAAAAATTTTAGATGTCATTGTTAAGTATAATATAATCTTTTAGATTAAAAAGAAGAAATAATTGAGTATTTTCCTTCCTTTCAGTATATACGTTTGGGCAAAAAGGGGTTAGTTGAAATATCTAATATATATTATATGTAAGTATACATATATAATGTAAACATGCACCTTACATTATTATCAGAAAGCACAAAGATGTTCCCAGTTTTAGGTAAAATATAGATAGTTATTGTCAGTAACGTGAATATGTAATGAAAAAGTTTATTATAAAATAAAAACAAAACATACAAATTTATAATTTAATTTCATCTATGTTTTCCACTTGTGCTGATTATAACCTTGTGAAGTTTTGACATTCTATACTAATTTAGCTAAATAATCGAGGTTTATTGTACCTACTGTTAGTTTTTGGTAGCCGCTCTTTAGCTCTGTGATCCAAGTAATGACCAGACTTTACTTTCAAATCGTTGTTTGTTTGTTTTTGAAGTAAAAAGTTCTTGTATATTTATGTCGAATGTTTCGCTCGTTTTCCTACTGCCGATCGTATAAGATTCTGATGGAAACTTTTCAAATATAGTTCTGTTTGCTGTATTTCCTCGATTTATACCAAGTGTCCGTTATAATACAAAATATCTTTAAACCATCACGCTTCCTTGGCCACATTAACAAAAAAAAATTATAAATCTGGTTGCATTTGTCTTTTCTATTATGAATCGTTCGAATTGACGTTTGTTTACCGCCCTTACTCCAGTAGCTACCAATGATTGTTTCACTACTGTAATTGACACTTGTTAGAATGATTTCAAGGCCTGTGGACTCATAATGTACAGATTGATATTAATAGTTTTAATTTTATTTATTCATTGTGTATTCGGCTTGATGATGAGAACCCATGCGTTCTCGAAACACGTGTCCAGAGTAATTAATCAAAAGTTGTGGTGTTGGTGATACCGATCTTTTATTTGTATTGACACTTCCTATTTATTCTTTCATCTAATTGTATGATTGCGGGTGTTATTAACTGCCGATTACGCTTGATAGTGCACTATGCTTATTTTTGTCTGCGAATTCTATAGTTTCTCTTATTTTTTGGCGATTACAACTTGCAACATGCTCTCTAGAACATTTTATGGTGATTTCGGGCTTCACAAACAAAATCTTGTACGATAATTTCACACTTCATTTTAAAATGTAAAGAAAGAGTATGATTTGATAATCCAAAATCCAAAATTTCAATTGATTATCTGCAATGGTTTCAAAGTTATGAATTTTTTATTCTACGAAAGAGAGGCGAAACTTCATAACTATGAAACCATTGCAAATAATCAATTGAAATTTTGGATTATCAAATCATTCTCTTTCTTTTAGTGTAAATTTAATTCAACTGTCACCACAAAGGAGTGCGTACTTCAATGCTTGTAACTTTGTTCATAATTAACTTATTAGAGAAATTCTCCATATTTAAGTTCTTCTTGTCGTTAACGATCGATTTGTGGTGAAAGAAATCGTTTATCATTTTCTATTTGTAAAACAAGCTATTTTTTACCTGTACGAAAACTTTCTTCCTCCACTGTATGTCATTTTCAAACGATCTGACGTATGTTCCTTCTAACGAACTACGTCTCATTACTCAACCAGATTTCAATGACTTGATACGGGATTTGGGTTTAACCAGACAAATATCACAAATTTTGGGATTTCGATTAAAAAAATTGAATCGTTTATCTTCCACTACAAGAGACGAGGACAGCCAACATAAAAGGAAGAAATATATTTATACTACATACATACTTTGATATGTCAGCAATTTTCCTTTCTGTACAGTTAAGTGTTTTGTATTCTTGATATTAATTAAACATTCTAGTATTTGTTATGTCAAGTTGTAGTTATATATTTTTTTATAATCTGTTCTAACGAAATTGCGGATTATGATTATAACTTTAAAACTAGACATGGTCGGTTGTGCTTTCACTCAAAAACTGTAAAGTCATTTTTAGAGCAGTTGTTCAAAAAAAAGTGTAAAACTGTCGACTAGTGTAATAAGGGCCGTTCTGTGGCTTAATGCTATCTGAATGCAAAACTTGTTTGTCGCGTTCCCCAATCATATGCATGTCTTGGATTGAGAAGAGTTTACGAAATAAAGAAAACAATAGTATGAATTTTGTTTAATACGAGTGATTCAAAATACTGTTCTAAAGTTGCCTGATTACGACAGACAGTTACATTTCATGAAAAATGTGTGATCGGTAATAACGATTATTGATGTGTTTCTTATCAATATTATCATATTATCAACTTTACCTAAACTAGAAATGAAAAAATGAGGCGATAAGTAATCGTAATATTAAACTTTATAATGCTTTTGTATTATTATTTGTTTTTTTAAATTACACTACCTACAACGTATACTAGGCAAAATGATTAGTTTCTGTTTTATCTGTCTGTAATGGTTACACTGACAAGGAAACACAGGCAAGTGGTGGTGACCGATTTAAATGAAATTTGGTGGGTTTGTAGACTGATGCAGTGTAAGAACAACGGTAACTCCATAGATGCTAAATCGCCCGTTTTCGGGGTGGTGGGGCGCCCTAAAACCAATTTCGTTATTTGCTTTAATATCTCCAAAACTATGACATATCAAAAAAAGTTAAGACAAATGTGTAACTGTTTTATGAGTACTAAAAGATAGCGATAATAGTTTTAAAAAATTTAGGGGGTGGGGTTGTTTCTGGAAAACAAGAACTATGACAGGCAAACTATTGTCGCTATGTTAAATTAGTTATTCATCACAGAAAAATTAATATTGTTTTTGTATTATGATAGAATATTATTAATCAAATATCATAATACAGAAATGTCAATTTTCTTTATATTTACATAATGTAAGCTGATTTCATATTTTTTGATTGCAAAATATTTATGGCATGTAATTAAATGATCTTATATTTATTTCTATCATATCAGGTCAATTTATATTGATTTACAGATTTAAGCTTCTTCGTAATACAAAATATAATAAGTTTACTTTAGAGTTGCATCAACTAAGTAGTTATAAATTGAAAACCTACCTACTGTATTGTAGGATTCTAATTTTAAGAATGTATTTTGTCGCTAATCAAATTCGTCTACTTGCCCCCCATTAAAAATGTGATTGTGAATTTGAAAGTTAAAATATAAACTGATCTGACAAGAATATTCTATTATTTGTTAAATTAGTTTAACATTTTGTTTAAGTCTGTAATTAATATTAAGAATTACCAGTAGTTTCCAATTTAATAAACATTTTCTATTATATTGTCTTGTGTTGTTTTAGCTTACATAAACATTGTTTATTTTTATTAATTACATAAAAATAAACTCTATAGTATACGAATAGGAAGCAAAAATATTCGGTATTTCAATTCCAATCATATTCGGTATACGTATACTATAAATAGTTCTACACAAAAAGTGATAGAATATTTAAATTCTTATCTAACATATATTTGGTTCTCCCCGCAGGCATACCTATATGCATTTCTGTTACTAATCCCCTAATCTCCTCTAATTTGCTACAGTGGCTCACCATATTCGAGAAACATTTGGTTTTACATAGGTTTGGTTTTACTATACATAAGGACCGTTCTAATGTAAATAAGGCGCATTAAAGGCTAACTAGACTAGAGAATTTATTCGAAGTAGCTAAACTATCTAAATGAAATTGAACCGCCTATTTTGACATTTTATATTATAATTTTTTGTTTACCGGTCTTATTGGTCATCTCATTTTACGTCATAATTTATAGTTATGAAATTACCACTTATATTTTTAAAACTGATTCATAGCAATTTTTATGGATATGAACTTAACTTTTCCAAATCGTTCAAAAATAAATCATTAGAGATTAAAAAAGTAAGCCCCTATTTATAGCTTTGTTTTAGTTTTAGTAGTAATTCTAGTGTGTGAAACAGAATACTAATTACATGTGGACTTATATATTTGTGAGTAGTTTGAACTAATAAAATACTATTATTATTTTTAGTATTATTATGCAGTTTTATATTCGATTAGTTTCTTTATGATTCCAATACAAAAATAATACTCTTTGAATTGTCTCGATTGTTGAATTTAGGGGAAGTATCTGATATACATACATATACGACATCTGTGAGTTTCTCAAATATGCCGCTACTGTGTCTACAACTAATGTTCTTTGTCAGTTTTACTTCTGAGATTAGAAAAAGAAACAAAAAATATGCCGGGATGTAATATTAAATATATCAATCGTTTCCGGTTTGTTTCTTGAAGTTTGGTTTTCTAATCTACTAGCAGAAACCCTTTTGCGCTAATAGTGTTGAAAATATACGAGACCTGTAAATGTAATCCAAAAATATCTCCGTTCATGAACTCTCGCGCTCGGCAGTAAATATTAAACTTTATGAGACTAGAATAGTTGTTTTCCCGGAAATCGTGCGTTTAATTTGTTTTCCTTCGAATTTCGATCAATTTAATTTTACCTGAGAGTCATTTGTAGCATATTCACAGAGTACATACTATGCATATGTACGAATTTAACTTGGAACAGGCCTCAAATTTCATTTTAATTATATAAGCGTATACGGCGGCATTAATTTGCTAATTCTTGATAGCTCTCATTGTTATTTCTCTAAAAGTATGCTCAGCTTATCTGAACACAATAATTATTCCAATAGGTGTTAGTTTCTTATTGAGTCAACTTTCATTATTTTAGGTATTGTTTAACTTTTATAATACAATTTTTTTTGTTGACTAGTACACTTGTTTTACATTATTTTCATATTAAAATATAAACGTAGGCATGAACGCTTCACATACCTGGTCAGGCAAAAGGAACAGACCAAACACCATGTATACATGACACTAAATGACACACATGTATTCAAATTTGGAATATTCAAATGTGGTGTTTGTTTATGGTTTTTGTAATGGAAACTCTATAGCTGCTGCTGCAAAATGTCGTCATCGGTTTCCACATCCAAGACATCCTAGTGAAAAACAAGAGTCGTAAACACATTCAATGAGCAAGACTTGCATCCATACCATGCACAGAAAGTAGAGCACCTACACCTTGAACTAGATTAAAATTAAAGAGCTATTTGTTAAACATGTGTACATAATAAATAAAACATCTGGACCTTCTTTGCCACTAATACTAATAAATCCAAACGACAAATAACACTGAGGAAAAAAAACTTTTTTTTGTCTCAGAAAGAAAAATATCTGATTTTGCTAATACGTTTTCTCCTGAATCATATTTTTCACATAAGCTTTCCGAGAGAGAGGCATTTATATTTTCTAACA
Organism: Holotrichia oblita; assembly: GCA_023690525.1. NCBI lineage: Eukaryota > Metazoa > Arthropoda > Insecta > Coleoptera > Scarabaeidae > Holotrichia > Holotrichia oblita. The sequence continues at coordinate 91,445,500 of CM043019.1, read as the reverse complement.
TTTCAAAATTTTCTACATTTTTAACCACATAATATTCAAACATTCTGATTCACTTAAATAGTACGAAATGGCGATTTTTTGTTATATTTTGTATAGCCTGCCAACATATTAGAATTCCATTTGCCTGGTAGTATTTCATCTTTAATTTTTGGATCTTTGATTTTAGGAAACTTGTTTTAAGTATATGAAACCACCGTTCATGGATTTAAAGACATTTTCCTTAATCCTAGGTAATGGAGGTAGATACACATTTTTAAGATTACACATTGCGTCATATTTCACATTCTTTTAAATTCAGCAATGAGTGGTTCGGGTTTACGTCATTCTTCTTTGATATGCCTGTTTTGCTGCCTCTATACTAGTAGATTACGTTTGTACATGTTTGTACCTGTACAGCAGTAGCAGTGGTACCATTTGAGTTACCTGATTTGTCTCTATCCTATTTGCAATTTTGTAGGAGTTTTGCACCAATCGACAAATGGACGAAAAAATATTTTTATATTTCGAAAAGTTAAAATAAAAGCTGCACGATGGAGAAATTCCCAATATTGAAATATATGTATTTGAACACACGATAAAAAAAAAACTGGATGGACTAGTGTAATTTGTGACGTATTTTTGTTTTTTTTGTAAATTCATCGAACTAAAAGGTGACTGTTGTATCATCATAGGTTATGGTACCTTTATGCCTTCTATAAATTTAGTAGTTGTATTTTTAGTTTTACTAGTAATTTAAATTGTTTTTAATTATTCATATTTTAACTATTGGTTCATTGCGAACATTTCTAATATTTAGTATTTTTACTGAAGAAAAAAAATGAATTAACATAATTACATCTGAAAATGGCTGATTTAAATTGTGGAAAAAACAACATGCGATATAACAGCACAAAACAATGTTGATGTAAGATATTGCACTAACGGGGATGTTGTTAAGAAATGAATTACATTGCAAAAAACCGCGAGAACATGCTTTTATTACAGAAAACCATGAGAACACCTATAAAATTGTTAGACGCATCCACTGTCAGGAACATAACCATCCTACCGTAACCCTTTTTCGTCATCTCGTTCAAATGCGTATCACGGAACTCGAATTTTGTATCCACTGAACCTTAAGGTTGTATGGAACACATTTAGACACAGTAACCGCTGCTCGAGAGTCAATAACTTTCCTCTAATTTAGCTATTGATGGCAAAATAGTATATTAGAGAAATGACTTCATGTATTGAAATTATCGTTGTGTTGGAACAATTGGAAGTCTGTTTCTCAAATAAATATATAATCTATAATATATATATATAATATTTTTTGGTGATGAATTTTGAATTGCTGCAGCATATTAATTGTTTCACTTGCTGTGTGTGCTCTAGCTCCGTCTTGTTGAAAGTAACTCTGTATTATTTCTTCATCGTCAAGCTGTTCGATAAATGGCATAATAATTTCTTGTCGATACCTTTCTCCTGTTAAGGTTCCGTTAAAAAAAAAAATAGGGCCAATAATTCTCCTTCGACTAATCGCACACCATACAGCAATTTTCTGCGGATGAAGTGTGGTTTCAACAAAATAATTATGTGTTACTCATTAGTTTACATCCTCATATTTTGTGAGTTAACATATCCATTCAGATAAAACCATGACTCATCAGAAAAAAAGGTTTTGTCAAGAAGGTCATTATCAAAATTATTTAAGAACCACTGACTAAACGTTATTCTTCTGGGATAGTCGATTTCCTTGATTTCTTGATAACAGGTCATGCGATATGGAAATAAATGTAAGTCCTTTTTCAAAATTGTATGACATGTGCCAATTGATACACCCACTTGTTGTGATAATGCTCGTACGGAAGTTCTTGGTGCATTATTTAGAATTTCTCTTACATTATTAACTAGCTCTTCTGTACGCTTTTTCGCCCGACCTGCGCCTTCTTTCTGTTTAACACTTCCTAAAACTGCCACGTTATTATACACAATAATTAAAATGTTTATTACTTGTAATTATACTACACTGCTACTATCTGACACTACACAAAAGTAAATGTTTTTAAAAGAATATTTCACCGAATTCTTAAAAATATAATAAGGATACTAACACAAAAACAAACGCACGTGTTTCGAACTATGATAACACCATTTACAAAATGGCAACCTGACGCAGGCGCATAGATAGAGTTTCGCATCTGTATGAATTTAATCTGTGACGGGGGAGAGGAGAGGAATTCAAATACACTTCGATTTCTAGTTAGCCCTCTTAAAAAACTTCTTTCAAAACTTTCTAGATTGTCTTGACATTGTGCAATCGTGACAAGTGTCCATTTAAATCATTTCTGTCACGGAACCTTTTATAGAAAATGATGGCTTTATACAAGGAAAATAATGATCTGCAGTTTTTATGCACCCATTTGCGGTGACCAATAACTTTCCACGTGCAGTAATTGTTATTTGAATTCTAACATTTCAATGAAAATGTTTTTCAGCCATCTATTTTGATGAATATTAAATTTTCTTGTGATAGTTTTTGTAAGTATCTCATGTTATTGTCCTACTCTATAAGTATATTATATTGGTAAATGTTATTCCACTACAGATAAAATAAACTCTAGGTGCGATATCGTTTGCCTATCATAATTACACGTGATGTACTCATTGTTAACGTATCAAATATCGTAAGTATTTCGCCATAAACAGTGTCTGAATTAGTTGCTGCACAACGATGTACTCACTAGACAAAAAGGCTCGCATATAATTCGTCACAATAGACTGCCTTTTTAAAGTGTTACATATTTTACGTGTTGTTAGCTTTAGAACTTTCCCCACGGGCAATTCTCAGTGTGGCGGTAAAATAGCCATCATTCATTTGCGAATCTTTCTACGTGTCACATTAGAGGAACGGTTAACCGATTGAAGATAATACATGAACAAGAATATTATTCTTTAGTTTGGGTCGACGCCAGGTGACGAACATCATGACGTCGAGTACTTAACGTCCGGCCTGCAGAAGGCCTACGCGCGTTCCATATGTGTTGGCCATTCAATAGTTTTCGCTCCTGATCGTTCCTACTCTGTGCTTGATTGTACGCATAGCGCCTAAACGGAAGTACTTCTACGACAGATACTATACTGTTAACTACGCAAAGGCACTGCTCATATTATTGTGAACATGTGTATGTGTACGCGATTTAATAACTACCGCTAGTCGCTATTTTAATGTGTTAGTTGAACGATGCTGAGAAGTGAGTGGGAAATAACGACGAGACGGTTGGGAGTGTTATTGTGCGGTAAAGATGAGCAGTGGAACAAACGGGACAATCAGCAGATTCAGAGGACGGCCGAGGGTACGTGCTGGACGGTCCATCAATATTAAGGACTGGGAAAAGCAGCAGGAAGTACTCACCAGCTGGAATAATGGTACGTTATGATGATGAGTAATGGTAAATGAGTAAAGTAGATAAACTATATAATCACGCTATTAATTACGCTAAAATTATACGAGCTTGAGGTATCTATAGTTTTGGGCTAATTATGAAAGGAAATCTCATATAGTGCATAGTATAAAGTTCTCAGATCTTTATTAATCTTTCTCTATTTTTTAACAAATTATCATGATTTTCTAGTTTATCTGGCGACTTTAGGAAGTAAAGATTTGGCACAAAAACATTTTCTAATAATAGATTAAAAGTTTATTTGAGAAAGTTTTTGTATTGAAGATAGTGTTAGATAAGTGACTTTGAATGATGTTCAAAAAACACGAATCTAGACATAAAAACTGAAAATATTGTGATTTCTTAAGCAGCATTTGATTTTTGTAAAATAATAGTTCTTAAATAATCGAGAAGACGATCTGGAATTTTCATATTTTCGAACCTTTTCGATTATAAACAACTTCTCGAAATAACACTCCTCAATTCTTGTTTTCCTGCAAACTTTATTAAATGAATAAACAGTTTTCCATATAGTGCAGATTCTATAGTGGGCATGAGTAGTACTGCAAAATATTTTGGTTGTTGTCCTATTATTTGACACACACAGTTGTGCTATTTTCAAAATTCTCTTTTCGGTGAGTTGCTTCTGTAAAATGTATTTTATCTCTCGATTATTCCATATTATAAAGGAAATTTGACACACGTTCTAAGCACCTGTAAAAACTCCAGAAATAGCAATTTCTATCGATCTCGTAACATTTTACCAAATATGTAGGTATATGTATCAAAGGCGTGTAGTACGAGTCTTGTATGTAATAATTCTTTTTTGTTGATATACATATGTATGTCAATTACTTCACTCTTTCCTACTATACTAAGATGTGTAGGTTCATTATCACTGTCCATTCATAGAAATGCTAATAATGAAACAGTATTCAAACAAGCAATACGTTGGCCATACAAGAAGTACTAGAAAACACACATGAAATATGAAAAGACTATGTTGTACATCACATAAGTCTTTTCTTTCCCAAAGATTCTTTTCAGGAGATGTTGTTTTGAATCTAATACAATGTCGCTGCTACTACATTATTAAAAAAATTATAATAATATCTCAAATATGCTTTATTACAGTTTTTATGACTAACAGGAAGAATTCTGTCAAAGTTGTAAGCTAAACATTAAAATGTCGACCCCTGAGGTGTCAAAGTAGAATAAGTCAAAATAACAATTTTGGTTTATACAAGTATAAACCCAAAACTCCGTTTAGACAATGATCTAATAATAAAAGTGGATGATAGCTTTTGATGCTCAAAAAAGCTTCAAATAATTTGGAATAGAATTAAACATCATTAATGTCAAGTCTTGCTCATGTTCTGAAAATTAACTTAGACTTTTTCATATAAGTATCAAAGATAAACTGTAAGGGTTGTTGGGTCATCTTGCTTACTATATCGTTACACCTAATCTATTCTATTTGTTGGATAGTTTATTATTTAGCCAGTCTCGCATCGTCTGGGCGTTGTCAACATTTTAATTGTTTGTTAATACTAAATAATATCTAATGAATTATGATAGTTACCCAAAATATAAAACGCCGAAATAAGTTTTCCGGGTTGGGTTCGTTTAGACCAATGTTATTTCGGCAATTAATACTAACCATCCTTGTATTAAATGAAAATTTCTGCAGATTTCTAAGTTCATGAATAATTTTTTAACATGATTGGTAAGTTGATGAGGCAATCTCTAGAAGGCATGTATTTGTGACTCTCATAAAATTCTTTTACAAAATGGTATTGTCGAAGGCAATTATGGATGACCTATGATTGCATTCGACAATAAAAAAAAATATTGTGGTGAACAGCGTGTAATATATACGTTTCTTTTTGTTTATATGGTTATTACCCACAAGTTAATCTGAACAGAGTAAAATATGAGATATCGTCTGTACATAAAATGTTTTTTAGTGTTATCAAAAAGCAGCATTCTCCTACCTTTATTATCATTTTTATCTGTTTTATAAACAACGTCACTCAATTATTCAAGAAGTCACGTACACCCAGTCTATGCCTTTTGAGGTATTAAGGATTTGTTAATAGCATTTTTTCTTTAAAACAATAGTGTATTACAAATTAAATTTAACTTACTAACTTCTGGCCAAGAAAAACAATTATTTTATGCAGTAATATTGGAAAAAAGGCAAAATTTGTGAGATGAGATAGGCAAGTTCAATTCTGTCGTGTAGTCGGATTTATTGGCATTTTATCACATTTGCTATTCTTATTTATTTCATATATTAGTGAGTTGTAAATGAAAACGGCCATCAGAATTACATAGTATGATTTGATTATTGATTAGATGCATTGGAGTATCTTATGTAAATATATATCAAATTTATATATACATAGATTATTAAGAAACTATATAAACGTCAATGCGGTACCTAAGTGTAATAGCAGTACCTAACAATAGTTACATATATCGGTTTAATGTGAATATTATTGATACTGTTACATAACTAGTTAAAGAATGTTGCGAAATATGTTATCCTAACTTCACGTAGGCATTGATGTACATTTTTGTTTACTGGCTTTTTTATACATAATACAGCCGAATAAATTGCATTTCCGCAGGGAAGTTTAGAATAATCAAGTCAAGTACTAATAAACGTGAAACCTTGCTTACCTTTATACTTCGCTTATCACTGATTAGATTGTATAGCCATGGATATTAAATTTCGTAAAAGATAATTATTATCACTTAACGTCATTGGTTAATAGAATAAACTATCTTTTTATTTAGTTGCTTATGTAATAGAGACGCAATAAATGTCGTATTATTAGAGAGAGGCCGTAACAATTAATTGAATTTATTGTGGTGTACGTGGAAATGAGAATCGCTGAAGCAAAATATATGTAACTATAACCTAGCTTCACAGTATCTACTTAGCGCTGTGGCTAATACAAATATACATACATGGCCGTTCTGGTAAAGCATTTATTATGATTATTCATATATGATAGTTTATTGGACAACCTGGCAACCTGTTAAAGCAGGAATAGGTTTTACAAAGACGTATATATAACATAAAAATGTTGCTACTACAGTTCAGGCTATACTAATATTACCCCAAACGTTGAATTTTTAGATAGGTACATATATCCAAAATATAATGCGTGTTTTTTTGTCTGTGGTGGCCGCTAGTTGCAACGGCTTCTTAAGTTGTATTTCTTTGCGCTGCAACTTTTGGTGTGTAGTTTGTATGTGTGTAAATGTGTTTAATGGATTTGTTGCAGCACTATATCGCCGTTCATAAGCTTTACTGTTATTCATTTTAGCCCCAACAGCAAATGGTATATCAATCGGGATACAATTCTGTGAGAAATATGTCACCGTCCACTCGAAGAATTGAACCCCGCACTCCAGCGATCTCCCGTATCTTTCATAGGCGTATAACTATTGCGCCTATGGACCCATTATGACGAAATAGTCAATTTAATCATGACAGTTGCCTTTATTTTTTATTTATTTCTACTTATCGGGTTTTTAGTTTATTGTCCCATTAGTAGTGTGTATTCTAGCCTAATGCTGTTTGTTACTACTCATTGTACTACTCACATGTTTTTAATAGCAGTATTTTGTCTTTTGCGCGGCATTGTAAAAATGGTATTACTACTACGTCCTTTTCGCTTTAATATATTTTAAATATAAACAGGCTACAGTTAAGATAACATGTTAGGTATATATCTGCGTACTCTGCTTTATGGTAATAGTCCGGATTAATTAATTAATGCTAACTGTAGACGAAGTCATTTTTGTGCACAGCTTAAATTCTTTGCAGTTGGACGCTGCTATTATGATTTGATACAATCATTACACCGTATGCTCACCGTGATTGTTTTTAGAATAAGCGAGGGCTTTGAAAACCTCTTGGGCATTTTTCTTCCACTTAATTGTTCTGATCCCCATCAACCCATACAGCAACGTACAGTAAATGAATTATGTTCAATTTTTCCGTATATCGTTGCTTCGGATCATCGGACATTTCATATCTAAGAACACAGTATTTCTTGTTCTTAGAAACAGTGAACCAATTGTGCTGTACAGTCTCTTTGACTTACTTACATTGATCCCACTTACATTCAAATCGCTCTAGGAATTGGCTATATGAATGAGTATATACATACAGGTCGACCAGAATACCGTGGCAGTTGCATCCAAATCAGAGAGTTTTGGTCAGGGTATGACGTTGCATACTCACCTGTAATTGACGCACTGATGTAAGAGACGGATCTAATGGCTCATGCGTTGGGGGTATATAAGCTGAGAACGCTTATTCACGCTTGTTATACGCGTTGTATACGCTCTACCTATATGCGCAAAACGCATCATCACTGCCACGGCCGGTATCTTAAGTCCACAATATTTGTCTCATTTTATATTGGTGGTCTGAGTCACGTGTTGTGTTAGTAGTCGGGGAGACCGACGTTAGTCAATATGATTCCAAAAGAATTCTGTAATATTTACAGTTTTCAGCATGTGTTTAGTTTCATCATTCAGCACCTTCCGTTGCATCAGTTGCATTTGATTCAATTCAGTACGATTTTGTCCTTGATGTGGTGTGTATACTTGCATCGTTTATCGCTTTTCTCTTTGTTATGCTCAACGGCCATTGAAGAACAACATGCCCAATAGATGCTGCCGATTTGATTAGAAGTTACACGACTTAATAGTAGCTTAAGTAGCAATGTGCAAGGTTAATTTACCTATGTTAGTGTCGAAAAAAGAATGTACGTGTGGTATGTCTAGAACGCTTGAAAATTTTGTGAAGTTCAGTGTTATTTTGTTGGAGTTTATTGGTTTTTTTAATGCTGTACTTTGAATAATTTCCTTGGCTAGTTTATTTACATCACTTTATAAAATGTATTACGCTTTTGGACAATCATACAAGTTGTGTTTTATTTTCTACTTTATGGAAATACTTACTTATAAATAAAATTAACTACTTTACATAACGTTTGTGCTTTATATCAATATTTTTATTTGTTATAATGTATGTAACGAATCTTATTATGTAAAATATGTCATGACTATTGCTTAAACTTCGTACGTTAAGCAATAGTCATGACATATTTTACATGATAATTAAAAATTCAACAAATCTACTAAAGCTTCAATTAAAATTTACCGCCAATTTAATATGTAGTTCGGGGATTTGACGATGCTGCCGCATAACCGTTAACACAAATTAAAGCATTAAGTTTTTGCTCGCAGCTGTATACATACAACCTTGGCCAAATGTGTTAGACACCCTCATAAAATCCCATTATTATAAGTATTATTACACCTCCAAGAAAATGAGCATCGAAATTATACTTAATTTACATATTTAGTGCTTACTTTGGGACAATAGGTAAGCAGGCAGCAATGTTTCGATTTTAAATATTAGTGTATTGTCGACGCGATTGGAGAGAGGTATGTGTTGAGAGTTTATAACCAGGATATTTTGTGTTGAATACTTTCATTTTTATGGATTAAACTTAATTTAGTGAAACAATGCCAAAAGTTTGTGAATTAACCAAAGTAGAACGTGGGCAAACGGTCCTACTTAAGACACAAACTAAGACTTTAATCGCTATAGCGAGAATAATGAAGTACATATTTGCGATGTGCGGTTCGTACCACCCTGCAACGATATGAACAGTAGATCGTCAACAAATCGACCAAAAAGTGACCGGAAACGCCTTTCGAACCTATGAAAGTAAAGAGTGTCTAACACAATTGGCCAAGACTGTATACCTGGAGAGTGGAGGATTGAGAAAGATGATATATCTTCGTCGGCTATACAGTTTAGGCCGTTTTTATATACTTTTGACAAAGTATGTAAGGATAGATGTTCTATAGTCAGTATAGCTGCGTTTCTCTGGTTGCAAATAAAAGCTCAACTAACAGAGAAACCGAATAAAGTGTTATATGTACAGCTACCCGCGATAGTATTCGTCCAGGTAAAAAAATCGCTTGTTTTACAAATAGAAGATGAAAAACGATTTCTTTCGCCACAAATCGATTACTAACGACCAGAACGGCTTAAATGTGGAATATTTCTGTAATAAGTTAATTATGAACAAGCATTGAAGTAGGCATGGAAAAATTTACCTCTGCTTTGTGGTGAAAGTTGAATTAAATTTGTGTCACTAAAAGAAAGAGTATGATTTGTTCATCCAACATTCCAAATTTGCTTTGATTATCTGCAGCAGTTCCAAAGTTATGAATTTTTTACTTGACGAAAATCGCGTGCGACTCGCATTACAGAGCGTTCGCACGCGATTTTCGCCTCTATTTCGTAAAGTAAAAAAATTCATAACTTTGGAACCGCTGCAGATAATCAAACCAAATTTGGAATGTTGGATGAACAAATCATACTCTTTCTTTTAGTGACACAAATTTAATTCAACTTTCACCACAAAGCAGAGGTAAATTTTTCCATGCCTACTTCAATGCTTATTCATAATTAACTTATTACAGAAATATTCCACATTTAAGCCGTTCTGGTCGTTAGTAATCGATTTGTGGCGAAAGAAATCGTTTTTCATCTTCTATTTGTAAAACAAGCGATTTTTTTACCTGGACGAATACTATCGCGGGTAGCTGTGTGTACATATATTAATTCAGCAAAGTACTATTGTTGTTATATTATACTATTGATTGGCAAGGTTGATGTAATGCTTGATATGATCGTATGTTTGTAACGTTGCTGAAAAAGAACGTTATGTGTCTGATTGGATCCATTATGGACCGAATATTTATTTATTAAGTGAGTTTTTCGTTTCTCATATATATGTTTTTTTATATTGGAAAACATTTCTGTGCGAATATTAGTTATGTCCACCATTCCGCAATTCAACTTCTGCTCTTTTTTTCTTATTTAATTATTTTTATTCTTGTTTCGGTTTTAGACATTTACATATTTTTACTAGATAGCTTTTATATAAGATTTTATATTATTGTGTATTCTCGTATGGTTTATGCTGTAATTGGAATGATGTCTAACTTGTAAGCTGTAATTGGAACAATGTCTATCTTTCTCGAACACCACAACTGGATATTTTTAATATAAATATGTTAAACGATTTTCTGAAACACCAATGTATGATACATATTGTCGTAAACAATTCGTAACTTATTTATTATTTATGCTTAGTAGCTATTTGTTTGTTACTAATACGTATGTAGATGCAATACAAAATCAAATGTATAAATATAAAAATTAGGAAAACATTTATAGTGCTGCTTACAATCGTACTATGGATGTGCCATATAATATTATACTCTCTGTATGACAAAAGAAAACACACCTGAAGGGTAGTTAAAATAGATGATTTTCAAATAAAAGAATGATTATGTATTCAGTTACACCCCTTTCCTTATGTAGAACGTCACAATAGCAACTTGGCCGTATACGGAAAAACCAGTTGGAGCAAAATGCATGCGTAAGATATTATGATTGCAATTTCGAGTCTAACATTGCTGACCTGCTTCTTTACATATAACTTTTTCCGTTAGGTATGTCAAACATTTATTATTAAACCTACGTTGCAACATGCTGTGTTTTATTCATAAATTTACTTTGATGTCTAAATAAGTAAGAGTACTTAGAAAAGTAAGGAGCTATTAGAAAACTCCATAATAAATTGATGATTTTTTAAAATTTGAACGCTAATTGGACTATATTTATTATTGGGTTTAAACTATTATATTATATATGAATATTTGTGGGAAACATATTTTAATTTCGCCCGATTATTTATTATTAAATAAACATAATATGTTATAGGGGATGGCACCAATTTTCTTATTTTAAATAGAACTTCGTATATATTTTATAGAAATTTTATGAAATATGCATTCATTTTTTTGCAATATTGAACAAACAAAGGCTATCAATTTTGGGGTGGTTGCAGCTGAAACGGCTTTCTAAGCGCTATTGTTTGTTAATACTACCAGCAGCTCTTGCTATGTAAATTGTGCGTGTAAATGTGTTGTTGTGGGTTTGTTACAATACATATTACCTCGCCGTAAATAATATTACGGTGTTATCCCCGGTGTTATCATATACCAAGTGGGAAGAGATTCGAACCCTGGACGGTACAAACCACAAATTACTAACATCTATACATACTCGACGCCCGTGCATTAGGTTTAAACCGAATACTGGAGCGACTCAGGTGTTTGAAGGAAAGAACATTTTTTTTATAGAATCACTTAATAAAGCAAAACTATTTAAATCATTAACTTTATTGTAACATATTTATAACAAATGATCAATAGAATAGACTACAATAATTCACTTATTGGCATTATTTGTAACCTGGAATCTGAAAGTGACGATTTTAGTGTCTTGACTTTCTCGGGAAAATAGGCAACAAGTACGGTTTCCAAACATTTAGAGATTTTCTTCCCATTACACCATTCAATGAAGTGGTTGCTTCTCATTGTCTTTGATTTTTCTGTGTTTCCTTTAAAAATACCGTCAAAATGCCCCAAAGGACAAAATTGCCTAAATCGGGATAGGGGTGGGATTCTTGAATTTTGCCAAAAATTTAAAGTTACAGCTCTTGCAACACTTCTGATCTCAGGAACTGTACTCGGAATATCACTATCACTATTTTCTATAATTTTCTTCAAATATATTTTAATTTAATGCGCAAATTGCGAGAAATTATTGTGCTTTGCGATATGTCAATTTGAATGTTACATATATGCTGTTGACAACGCGCAATTTTCAGACTTTATCGCTCTAGATAGATGGTCCTCAGTAAACATCAACTTTTCGTTGCCAATGATAAAAAAAAATCATTCTTTGTCAAGTGATTGTAGAAAAATATCATTATATTTATTATTTCATGATTTGGTATTATGAGTAAAGATAGTCACTTAAGTGAGCACAATTAAACCTCGAACGGCTCCATCTATTGTTTGAAGGGGCAAACCACCCAACTGGTACAATCTGGCTGCATTTAACTGAAACGTCTATAATTGTAAGTGGTCTGTGGTACAAACTGTCAATGGAAAGTTAATTACTCTTACCTCTGCGATTGTGTATCATTGCACTAAATAGTACATCCGTGCAAAGAATTTGTTGCTGAGTACTGTATTACTAAGTTCCTTATCTTAATTGGAACTTTTGTATATTTTTGCATTAGACAGATACTGTACAAAAAAGTTTAATTTATTGTATTTTAATTTGGTGATAAGATATATCCTCAAAAGCCTACCTGATATTTTTCATGTAATTGCATAGTTAATTGTAAGAAATAGCGTGTTTTCAGAGATCAATAGAAACAAACGCAGGAAATGCGATTTTAGTTTACCTAGCAATCTATATAGTAAAAAGATGGTATAGAATTAATTCATTCAAACATTTTACATCAACGTATGTATTGCAAAGGCTTTAAAACAGAAGCGTATCCAATGTTGATGAAAATTAAACCACCAGTGAATGAACAATATTAGTTGGCTTTGAATAGACGAATCAATTAGATCGTTCGATATTCGTATAAGTTTTATTTGCGATCATGCCTTCTTCCTTGTTCGAATAAGAGTGCACCTAACGGGAATCACCAAACTTTAGTTACTTTTTAGCATATAATCTAAAAATTTACAGATTTTTTTATTCAAAATGAAAAAAATGCCACATTTACAGCAACATAAACACTTAAAATTTGAAAGTGGACAAGTTAACGTATCTACCTTTGTTTTGCATATGCATTTCTTTAAATGTAGTATAAGCGTGATATCGTTGTAACTATTGTTTTTCCAAAATGTGTAATTATGTAGGTTATTTACAAAACACTAAGAAATACTCTCAGAAACAATGTCCACTATTTACATTCCTTCTTCAGCGTCGGTGCAATTTGCTTCAGTACAACAGCACAAACTACATATATTACTTGTTTTCTTGATCAATAGATGTTTAAAGATGGCTATGAGCGCAGATTCTGATTCAATAGTCGACCGCACGTATTCTCTAACCCTTGCGGGAAGGAGGAATCGGGCATTCCTATTATTTTCTTGTTATGAAAGGAACTACAAAAAAGTTTATTTGTTTATGTTGCAGCCAACTTATTTTTCGCTGTATCATGGCATTTTCCTAATTGTGTGCTAAATTTTTGTATTCTATAACATGTATTGCAACAAAAAAGAATTTTTCATTAGAACATGCAATGCCTTCAAACGGTACAGAATTATCCCAAAACTATGTATCTTTCGGGTATTGCCGTGGTTGTTGTAACAAAATTTAACATTTAGTATCCAACATTTAGTATCCAACGAACTTTACCAGCTACATTTGGAATTAGGCCGACTACTACCTGAGGATATTGGGAAAACGGTAGACCGGATTAGTTACGAACACGCAGAACATCACCTCAACAATGCTACTAGAAAGCAGACCAAGAAATTTGAGAAGCTATCTCAAAAGAAGACCGTAGCACTACCAGAAGTGGACCCTAAGAAGACTGTCGTGAACCTCACCAGCTAACCGTTATCTGAAGAACAGACCAGAGTACTATCGAAAGGACTAAATTTCGCTATTGCACCCAACAGGATACCGAAGGATGAAATAATCACCCAAGTGGAATGTGCAATAAGGACCTTACCAGCAGAAGAAGCAGAACAAATAAGACACGAGACGTGCAAAATACTCTGCAAAGCCAAACCACCAACCAGAAACATCTCCAAGACAGAAGAGAACGCACTGAAAGAACTGCGCAACAATAAAGACATCATTATTCTACGTGCCGATAAGGGAAACGCAACAGTAGTAATGACCAGGACAGACTACAATGAGAAAATCAATACCTTATTGGATCCTGAACATTACAAGAAGCTAAGCAGAGACCCTATAGCTAAAATAGAACGTCAGACCAGGAAAACTATCAAAGAATCAACCACACCGAAGGAAGAATAACGACGTCTACTGCCGTCAGGAACGCAGCCTCCAAGATTATACGGACTACCGAAGATACACAAAACTGGAAACCCTCTACGACCGATTGTGAGCACCTGTGGATCCCCGACTTACGAACTAGCCAGATATGTTGCCAAACAACTACAACAGTACGTGGGATTGACAAGCAGTTTTATAAAGAACTCTGAACATTTTGTGGAGATTCTACATGAACATGAAGTAACCAGTGAAGACATACTAGTGAGTGCCAGTGGAAGAAACCCTAGAACTCATCAGACAACGGTTTATACCACAAGGACTACAAGAGGATATAATTCACCTCGCAAGACTGTTTATACACCACTTATTTTTTATGGAATGGCGATTTCTACGAGCAGAAAGACGGCGTAGCCATGGGATCACCACTCTCACCAGTCATCGATAATATTTTTATGGAAACCTTTGAAGCACAAGCCATCAGCTCTACACTGAAAAAACAAAATTAATAAACATCATTTATTGAGTTGGGTTCATTAATACAACAAAAAAAATTATAGTGTGGATCAATTTATTTATTATATTGAACAACCTTATGTATTAGTCATACTGCTTAATAAATCAGTTTATCATATTAATAAAATGACATTTATTACTTTCTCAAACAAGAAATTATAAATTAGTGGGTTAATATAATGGAGCAGGTTATTAATTTAATAAAATATTTTATTAGTTTCTATTTCTTTCAGTTTACTTATAAGAAGTTAATTCTTTTAATAAATGTGTTTATTAAAATTATTAAACTATTGATTGTTTTCAATCATTTCACTGTAACACAGATCGCTATTGTATGTATCTTCGTTGCTGCAGGTGGTGCAGTGTGCATAAAATCACCAGTTCTTCCCTTTGGATACAGATGCTTTTTATGCAAATTATTTTATCTGCTGCGTTCGTAGGTGTAGAAACTATTTTCTCTGGTAGTAATAATAATCGAAAGTGTTTTTAGTGTTATTACAGGAAAAAATAAGGTATTTACGGTTCCCTTTCCATTTTAATGTACTATTCCTAGTTGAAAATTTGTCAAATATGCGACGTATATGCGAATATCTTTTCCGAATTGTATTTTTGTAGATGTTAAAGTTGATTTAAATATGCTTTGTTTTATTAGGCATACATGGATATTTGGTTCCTACAAACAAAGTTATAAAAAAAGATGTACATGGCATGGAAACAACGATCAAGTATACCATAAAAGATTCTCAGGAATCATTTCTGTTTTGGGCGAAAACAAAGCAACAGATGCAGGACCACATTAGTTTTTTATTGAATAAAAAGGAAAATATTCAACCGTTTATTGTAGCGAGCGGAGATAATATTACTAATATAGATGAAATATACCTCTATATTGAAGGAATTGTATATAACATTCAAAATATTATGCGTGCAGTTGATATTTGTTACAAAACTTATCATCTTTTTGATTTAAAATATCCTGAGGCCAGATGATATTTTGGAATTTCATAGAATATTGCTTCTATAAAATCAATTCCAAAAACACTAAATTTCCAAAAGTCCATATATTAATGAATGAACTGGAAAATTTATAAGTGAATATGTATCATAGAGTGTACTCGTAGCTTCAAAATTTCTAGATAAATAATAGTAAAATTCCTACCCTGTTTTTTTGTATCTACACCTAAAATCCACCATGTTATATAACAAAGCTTATTTTTGTGCTTGCACGTTTTCACTAGCTGCACCTTCTTGGATTTGTTTATATTATTAAGCCAATTATTAATAAAGTTTGCTAAATAATATAAACAAATTTCAATAAGTATAGTATGTGTGTAAGGTGGAAGTATAATAAGTAAGTAAACTTAGTAATTAATACTATACAGTTATTAATTAATTCAATGAATTAATTTCATATGATCAATATACAGTTTTATTAATACAATAAAGCACATATTTAGTAATATTAAAGAGTTCATTTATATTACAAACTTGCTTAATATCATCAAAAAGTTATTTAATCACTTTAACGTATACAATTTATTGAAGCAATAATTTTCGTTTGTTATATTAATAATGAAGTTGAACAACGTAATCATTATACCAATGATTTTTTGTTGTTGTATGGATAAAGGTATATATTTATTGATACAATAAACGCATATACGTTGTATTGATAATTGGGTTCGTTGGACGAATTTTGATAAAAAAATTATTGAATGAATGTACTTTTTAATTATATTTGTGTACATTTTTCGTTCAGTGTAGTGACAAGAAACCGAAATGCTGGTACCGCTACGTGGACGACATATTCGTGATATGGCCTCACGGTATGAACAATCTACACGCATTCAAGGAACACATCAACAGACAACATGCCAACATCAACATTACGATGGAGTTAGAGGAGAATGGCTGCTTACCTTTTCTGGATGTATTGGTAAAACGCAACGACAGTGGAAAATTGGGACATGGAGTATACCGCAAGAAGACGCATACGGACCGCTATCTACACGCAACCTCACATCATCATCCACAACAGAAAAGATCCCTGGTCACTACACTACTAAACCGAGGAAATTCAACATGTCAAAGATGCACTCCAGAAGAACGGCTACAAACCACAGGAGATTCGGAGATTAGCCGGAGCCAAAAAGAAACAGAAGGATGACTCAGAACTAAAGCCAGCAGGATACGCACACCTGCTATATATTGCTGGAGTCACGGACAGGCTGAAGAAAAACTTGGAGAAGAAGAACGTCAACGTCAGGTTCAGCACAGTCAAGAAAATAAAAGAACTGCTTTCATTCAACAAAGACTCCATACCGAGACTACAAGCTAAGGGCATCTACGAACTTCAATGCCAGTGCGGAAAATCGTATATTGGACAAACCGGGCGCAGTATACAGTGCAGAGTGAAAGAGCATCGCAGAGATGTCGAACAGGGAAATACTGGAAAATCTGCAGTAGCTGAACACTACCACACCGGAAGCAGTCACGTAATCGACTACAATGACGTGAAGATACCAGCCAAAAGCAATCACTACTACCCACGGATAGTGAGAGAATCCCTGGAAATAATGAAGAATCCGAACAACTTCAACCGAGAAGACGGATACAGATTGAGTAAAGTATGGAAGTTAGCGCTGGAAAGCCCGAAGCAGCAAGGACCAACGAGGACGCATCCGAGATCATCTAACACGAATCGAGGAGAAGCATCGGACACGGATCAGAGAACGATAACGGATACGGTTCAGCGGACTGGAACGGATACGCATCACTGGAGCGGAACAGGGACTGGGTACATAACGAGGAGCAGAAGACATCAAGATCAGTCTTTAGAGAACTTCTGAAGAAGCTGACAGTATGATCAGCGAAACGTCAAGTTTGTTACAACAACCACGGCAATACCCGAAAGATACATCTTTATGGAACAGTGGCCGTGAAAGCCTACATTCGATTATCCCAAAACTATTCACAAACAAATGATTGCTGTGTGTAGAGACTAGGTTCTGTCATATAATAATAATAATAGTATTTTATTTTCTCCCTTGCGAAAAAATACATACACTGTAACATTAAATTATATCTAATAGTAAAGTAAGAATAATCGTTCTTAAGAATAAGAAAGAATATGTATAATAAAGAAAATATTGCTAAAAACAATTTCGGTCGGATGGTAAAGCCATTGAAGTTGAAGTGAAATGCACAATAATTTGGGATTAAATGGAAGCTACACTCGTTAAATACATATTAAAGGGAACTACACTAATAGTAGATACCTCGATTATTGTTTAAGAATTTCTAGCCTTTCGTCATATTGTATTGCTTGTTTAGGACAATATAGCCTCCCTCGTTACAATCTTTAATTCTGACAATTTTTTTAATGAAATTTATCACCTATAAAATGGTGACAGTTTTACTTTAGAAGTGCTGAAAACCTTTCTTGGGTGCACAACTAACATTATCTGAATATGCAACATTCTGGTCAGCGCTTGATTTGTAATGGATTTAAATAACTGAAACTGAATCAAGGATTAGATTGAATTAATTACACATGTTGATATACTTTCCAATGTTTTGAAAATGTCCTATGTATATTGAGGGAGAACATTTTCAAAGCGTCTGACTGAACATCAGTACCGCATTAGCTTTCTAAATATAGTATAATGGTAATACGTTTTACTATGATCTACTACTAAGAGATAACTTGGTTTTAGTTTAGTTGTGTTACGTTGATGTTATTTTGTTATGTACTTACTTCAGTAATTAGCATACATTTGAATGTAATTTTGTAAATATATGGATTATTTTAGAAGAATTTAAAAATCTACTTGTTTTCTCGTTATATATCTTAATTATAACGAGACAGAAATACCGACAGGTACAGATTTAGAATGTTGCTGTAAATAGAAATACTTAGCTTAAACAAGGTCGTGTTTACAAGAAAATACTTCTAGAGGGAATGTCATATGCCATTGAACTATTTCTGGTAAGAGTTTTTATTATTGCTTGGTTCTATATCAAAGGATTCGCTGATTTTTTTACTAAAAACAATTAATAAAAAAAATTTACTGTCTTTTGTATAAACTTCTTTTTTCGAAAAAATTTAAAAATCAATTGTTTTGATGTTATCTACGATGTTGTTGTAATTGTTGTCATTACACCATTTACAATTAATTTCAATATTTAGTCCTACATTGATGATCAGTAGATTGTGTGTTTGTAAAGCATTGTAGAGGAATGTAAATATTATTTATTATTTACTATATTGCCATAAGAGTGCAAAATTTTATATTGGCTATTCATAATTTAGCAGCCAATATTGGCAAATTCGAATTAAAAAAAACCTTGTGTTTAAATGTAACATAGTATTTTTGAAGTGAGCATTGAATGCAGAAAATAATTCTAGATCGCTCACTATTAAACTATCACATTTATCTATATACAGGATGACTGGTGAGAATGGCCTATTAAAAGTATTATACAAACGGAAAGGAATTAAAAAAAAATTAAGCAGTTGGATATAGTTGAATATGAACTATCACGTGAAAATATTTTTGAATAAATATCACTTCCCGTTAACCGGAAATGGGCATCAACTTCGATTTTTTAAATAGCATGTTATAAAATAAATTAGAGATTCAGCTTCTATGATAAATTTTACACATATTTCGTGTACCATACCCTATACCTAAATATCATCCCTTCTGAGTTATTCGCAATTAAAGAAGAAAAGTGACAGATACCGATCTTATTTTATAGTGAGATTACGTTAAGTATTGTAGAAGTAAAAGAGATGAATGATATTTTGCATACGCACAGCTGATATTCTGTAGTTACACAACATTTGAAGTTCTTCTCTGTAACATTATGCAGGGTGTTTAAAAACTGAGTTGCTTATAAATAAGTTCAATCTGCGGAAAGTAGATTTTTTTTTAATAAAAAGGTATATATTTTATTAGATATTCTAATTCTACAAAAGATTCTCTTTTAATCCGTAGTAGATGTTCCTATACCTAAAATGAAAGGTGCATAAGTTACAACGATTTAATTAATCTATGTACCTAAAATGCTCAGATATGTCAATTTACTGAAGCAGTTGCTTAAATTATTTGTTTTACATAGTTATTTGCCACTTATTTTGACGTCGATCATTTTAGTTAGCTGTTTTCGCGTACACTGAGAGAACTAGTACAATACATTTTTCTCAGTATATGGTGTTATAATAGATTAGCATTGAGAATAGACCAAATCAGGTATTCATGAATTTATTTATTATGCAAAGTGAATGTAATGAAATAGTAGAAAAAAAACGTATCGCACGTTTAGTGAAAGATATTAACATTTACAACCAATGATCAGTAAAAATTTCTAAGGATTTTTAAGATATAAAAAGTTTTAGCAAGGAATATGTTCGTAGAACAATGGTGAAGAATAATATCAGTAAAAGATTTAGATTAATTAAATCGTTATATCGGTTAACGGAAGTGATATTTATTCAAAAATATTTTCACGTGATAGTTCATATTCAACTATATGCAACTGCCAAATTTTGTTTTAAAATTCCGTTCCGTTTGTATAATACTTTTAATAGGCCATTCTAACCAATCACCCTATATAATAGTATTTGATATATTTGCGATTATTTTATTATATTTGTCTAGTTTTCTATGGAAATTTGTTGGGAGTGACGTATGACAACTGCCCTAATGGATCAAATAGTACTAAAGATTGGTACAAGTACTAAACTATTAGGTCAATTCTTTTAAAATATATTTCGCTATAAATCATTCCGGATACATAGGTTGTCAACACACTATGTATGTATTTTAAATGGATATACTTTTTATTGTTTTAATATATCCTATACATCATTTCTAAGCTGTTTGTATTAGGATTCCCTATCTTTCAAGTCAATTGTTTTCATTTTATCTACGATTTTGTTGCAATTTTTATTATTACGCCGTTTACAATTATAAAGTAAATATTCACCTGTATATTCAAAACTAAAAGCTTTATGAAGCGAAATACATGAATGTAAGTTTCAAATAACTACTACCATAAATATAAAATTGGTAACGTCAAATTTAAAGAACTCACTTTTTAAAATGAAGGAAAGTATATGATTTCAGTGATTAACGCAGTAGGTTGTTCCATCGATCGATTAGGTACTGTTTATTTGTCTATAATAGCTTTGAAATATTGTCTTAAGGTGGTATTATATAATAACCATGCTGATAAAACTAGATTTTACAGTTTACAATACATTATGTTACAAATTATAACAGCTTTTATTAAAATAAAATGTAACTGTCAATAAAACAAAAAAACAAACAAAACACTGATCTGAAGAAATATAAGTAGTATATAAATAAATAGAAACTCAAAATACATATTCTAGATATAACTACCATCCTATAAATGTTCAAAATGTTTAGAATGTTATTCTAAACAGCATTTATGTTTATTATTGCTTTTCGGATCAATATTCTAATCAATATTGACAGTTATAATGTCTTTTCCAGAGGTGTACAAATATTGCTTGCTAAATTACGAACATCCAGTATAAAATTTTCTGTGTCTTATGGTACTATGTAAAACTTACTTGGTAATACTTACGTAATGAATAGGAATTGTGGAAAATAACTAAATTTGTCATATAGAAATATGTGATAGTAAACTGACATACATAATGTAATAGGTATCTAAAATACTAATATCAATCTTTATATGTATTTCTCTCCGACTAGTTTTTTCTGGCTTGAATAGCTTAACAACAGTGTAGATTAATCAACAGGGATTGGTGATTGCTTTTTTATGATAATGCGCGTTACGTAGAATACTGACAATGAATATAATTTGTTGAGTAGAGAGTGTACCTATGTATGTAATGATAGATAATTGATATATTGTTTGCAACTTGATTAATATACGACTTGAACATTATAAGAAGCTTCGGATCTAAATCTATGTTTACATATACTGATTTTTAGCATAATTATTAGGAGGGTCCATGAACTCGTGCAAACTGAAATCGTTTTACAATGGAACTTATTTAATTAGATATTAGGTATCCCGTAAATATAGCATTAACATTTATTATTATTTAGATATACTCTTCTGTGAAACTACATCACTAGTTGATTAATAACTAGACTCGGCAAAGAGAGGCAATTTCCAATGGAGTGCGGTGAGCAACGTAGATGGGTGGCATGGAAACTCGAGCGTCCGTATCAAAGTACATTTGTTCAGTATTATTCCACTGGTCGTTGTTAGTGCTTATCAGTACACACATATTTAGAAAATGTCGTATTTAGGTACGTTTTGGAAACGGCGTATTTCGAAGAAACTAGAAAACGTAATAGCGAGTATACCAGATTTAGAATGCGACGGCGATATAATTACATGTGTAAGATGCTACAACTATTTGACGTGTATCAGCAGCTGGAATTGTGAACGTCACCTAACAAGTATAAAGCACTGTTCTGTAATCCATGGCAAACAATACAGCGAACCATTAACATTTGATATAGGTGTTTGTTTTATTCTATTATATATAATTAATATATGTATTTTTTGACCTTTATGTACTTATCTTTTAATTCCTGATTTATTTCCACTTAGAGGTCAATAAAACAATAAATAATTAAATACCAATTTATTCCATAACATATAATAATATGTTTTCGTTAAATAACTTCTTCGGTGGAAGAAATTGACATTTAATATGTGTCAAATTACTAATAATATAAATATAAATTGCCATGCCTATCAACAAAATTAATTAAAACAAAGAATTCATTGATATATCGAATTTTAATTATATTCACAAGTAATAATGAAGGAATAATGATTTAATACAACATTAGAAATTGAAATGATTTAAATTATTCGTATATCAATCTATTTTTTGTCAAGCTCTAACAATTCTGTTCAAGGACTAGGGAAAAACATGGCAAAAAAACCTAGTCAAGAGCTTAAAATTAATAAAATTCATGCGTGAATTAAATTATTGTAAATAACGCTTAAATTATCAATATCCGTTCTAAAATTTACCGCGTTTTCATCTTTCTTAATGTATATCATTTCGTAAATTAATCTCTTTTTATAATTATTTTCCTTTTTTAAAATTTTAGTGTTTTGAAAATCAAAATTATGTCGTCTATCTTTAGAGTGCTTAGATAAAGCAGTTTCAGCGGTGACGTTATGTGTAACAGTGTATTATACAAGTATTCGGATGATACATTACCAAGTGTGCCATCGATAAAAAACGTTATGCCATCTCCTATCATTATTTTATGTGTAAACATTCATGCGTTCGCATCGCCTATGCTCGCTCACTCATGAAATTCACGAACATAAATGATGCCCCTCTTTGCCGACTGTATTAATAACTCCAATGATTATAAAATGCAGTAGGGCTGGGGTGGTAAATCCGCAATTTGTTTGTAGCTTCAGGCATTTTCAGTCTCAAATAAAAAGGTAAAAAGTACAAAAGACCAACACCAATTAAAGTTACTAGATTGAAAAAATATTTGACGTGTGTCGGGCTCGGTGAAAAGTAATGTAGATAAGAAGCTTTAGCTTGAAAGTTTAGAAAGTCTTATAGGGAATGTTAAGGGTAGGAGTCGAATTCGCTCTGATGCAAAGTAATCCCAACGTAACTCTGCATGAACCTTAGCCAAGGCGCGTACAAAAGGGAATCAGCAGTGATAAAGCAAATTAAATGATTAAACATGAAATAAATGCATTTATGCACAATTTACATAGCTTGTTGGTTTTTTGCTGCCTTTGCGTCACCATCTCACTATTCTGAACCCATCTTTATTCTGTTTGATTAGTGTTTAGTGTTATACTGATTGTACTTGGCTTACGCTCTGTAAATACAATCGTTAACGTAATAACGCTAAAAGTATTTAAACTAATATGTATGTTTAAGGATGTCAACAAGTATTCATGAACCATGCATTAGGATAACTTTGTTTAAAATATAAATTAATGATTTTAGTGTATACTTACTAATTTTTATATTGAAAAGATATTTAGTCTTGTGTCCCTATTTTCTGACGGCACTGTATGTATATTATCGCGTAGTTCACTATCATTCTCATTGTATTCATGCGTATATATTTTTCATTTAGTGAAAAAGTTTAAGTTCCTTGTCTAGTACAAGGTATCGTTATCTTAATCAATCACATTATTAGATTATCAATTAATCTTTGATATCATTGATATGGCATTTATAGAAAATCCCTAAATTAGTATTGTAGTGAATATTATAGAATCTTCATGGTGCCAATGAATTTTTATTTTTCCCGAAAACCGAATATCTTTTAAACTAGTAGCATTAGTAGATAAATAGAGAACGAAACACCGTAGTATATTTTTATCAATGAAGTAATAAGTGCCTATTTTAAAAATTAGAGGCGCGGATGTTACTAATATTAACTTGCCGCACTCAAAACTTGTACGCTAATTGTCTGTTTATTTCAGTAAAATATAGAATGCAAATTATGGCTTGTTTCTTGTTGTAAGAAAGTCATAAAACGCATAGAAAAAAAATGAACGTAATATACAATAGTGTACCTAATAGCTTTCACATTAAGACGTTAGTTTTTACAGTAAAGAATAATGTATATATGTACATATAATAAAAAATATGAAACAATATTTTAGCACAGTTTTTATAATATTTCATTAAACATACTAAGCTAATATGATGTATTTATTTGCAGGCTAAAATATTCTATAGAAGTTTGCAATAATCCAATGTTAAAATATGCGCGGTAGTTAGTAGATATGTGTGAACTTTTTATACAAATTTAGACAGTACAGAAACTAAAAAGACTGTATTTAATGCAAAGTTAGTTGCCTATATACACTTTTAGTTCTCAGGTATATAATATTTCACGAGACGTGCTTTATCACATCACTGATAACTTTTTATTATTGGAGCTAGTGTAAAATAATCCGCCTGATACCATGCCACCAAGTAAACGAAATATGTTTTAAGCGGAAAACACATACAGGGTGTAAGGAGTTTGACTGCCATAATTTTCCCAGCATATAGAGCAAGTACATAGTAATAAAAAAGTTTATTATGAAGTAGGCGTTAAAATAAATAGTTTTCCAGAAAAACAAACGCAAAATTCCAACTTTTAAATCGCGCTATCTTAAGCAGTTATAAGTATTTTAAAGTGTGAATTTTACAATGGACTCATCACGTAAATACAAAGAAAAATTGTTATAGAAGTTAGTTCTACAATCTAAGGTAAGGTTAAAAAAATAGAAATCGAAGTACATGTAAAATGTCTATAGCTTTGGCAACGCTGAAACATGATCTACCATAACTTAATACGAACAGATGTATACAGAGTTCGATAACAAAATTGCAGACGTTGCACTTTTAAAGAATAAACTTCCTCGTACAATTAAAGCCTGTTCCACAATACAGAAACGTAAAACGTAATCATAACGTAAGACGTAATCCGTAAGACTACTCATCCACAATACATTTACTACGTCTTATGGTTAACCAATCACAGCAATGTACATCAAATGTCAAATAGCAAATACAAAACATCTAATGGTGGCTAGATCACAGTTTAGAATGACTAACAAGAAACTAAAAATTACTGCTTCTTATATAATGAGGAAATATTAACGGGTAATGGAGTAATATAACGAATTGTTTTACGTAATTTTTGTTGGTTATGTTTCCCTACTGTATGTCAGTGTATGTAGTGGGATACAGTTTAATTTGATTGGTTGACGTTACGTGAGATACATACATGTTTTTTTTTCAAATACAAACTATACCTAGATTTTATTTAAGTAATATGTTCAAAAATCAATAACTCGGAAACGGTTGGTTCTAGGTACATTATGTGTATTACAATTTTTACTTAAAATTGAAGAAATTGAATTATCTAATAATATACAGCTGGTTCCGTTTTAAAGAAAGTAACTTTGACGTGCCACGACTTTACCACCGACCCTGTATATGTACTTAAAATTATTATTAACTAATAAGTATTTAAAAACTCTAAAACTTTTGTATTTAACTTTTTCCGGTACCGCGTAGATTTTACCAAATAATCGACCGTTGCCATACATTTCAGCGACCCTGTATGTTTTGTAGTATATATCAATTATCTTAGAATTATCTCAGAATCCAGATGGTTCGATCAACATAGAATACTCGTACATAAAACAAGTATCACATATATGTACACTAGGCTGACAGAGTAAAATAGACAGGTACGAATTGAAAAAAAAATTCTAGTTATACATATTTGAAGATATTTAAAATTCTTAGGTGTAATTAATATTTGGTTGATCCAGCTTTACTGATATGAACTGCTTCAATACATAGAAGGATAGAATCTATTAAATTGTTAATGGTTTCTTCAGTATATTTACCTATCCCTCAGTAACAGCAGCTCTTTTTTAATATTTCGGTGTATTTTGCCGCATTAATATTTCTTTTGCATATTAACAATTGCGATCTTTCGTCATACCATATTGCACTCAATATCGTAATGTTGACATCGCCGCATTTCACCGTCTGATGTAATAATTTACCGTCCAGTTGATGTGCTGAGCATCGCCATACCCACATACAACCATTATCGCTTAATTGGCAATATCTGCTTTTATGGGAAAACATTACAAACCGGCCAAAAGTTGTCTGGATATGTTCGCATTTCGCTTGCCCAAGCCGTTCGACACCGTTTTTTGAAAGATTAAGGAATGATTTCTTCGTTGCGACCCTTTTATACATCCCTATACTATGCAAGTAACGTTAGATTGTACGCTTACTTTTTTGAGAGATTGCGACAAGCTCACCCACACTTTTTCGCGGATCTCTCACACTACACGTACGCTTTTTTACTCCTATTAGAAAGATCCAGAAGGCCCGGCCTCGACTCCACTGTAGTTTTATTATTATGGTAAAATTTAGTAATCACACGGTTAACCGTTGACAATAGAATATTTAAACATTCTCTTATTTTGCGTTGCGTAGCACTAAATTTATTATGGTCAACGATGCAACCGTGGTGAAATCATGAAGATCAGTCGAAAGTTGTAACCGTGGCATGCTTGTAATAGTCCTAAACTGGGATTAAAACCCCTGTATACATTTACCCCGTACGTAATGTTTACACAGAGTTGTTGATTAATTCTTAGAATTTGGGCATTTCCGTATTCATGTTTCTTTACCTAGTGTCTATTTTAGTCACTAGTCAGCCTAGTGTATATAAAATTCAAGCATGCGGGTAAAAAACCTGTGATATCTTCATTTCATATGGAGCAATGAAAAATGGAAACAACATCAAAAGACATTACTGTACCTGTCTACATTGCATCATGACTCCGACACTATACTACTTAACACAGCATAATACTCGCAGAGGTAAGAGCGATTAACCATACGTAGGCCAGTGAATACGATTTAGGCCTCTTTTATGCACGTGCGGTTGTGCGGTTTGCAGTCGAACGGCATAAAACGCTCGAAAATTATTTATGTAGGAGCAAGTGCTTCCTTTTATGCAGTTGCGGTCGGATTTCGCAAACGTGCGGTTGTCCGTCTAATCATGCCGTCGAAAATATAGATTTGGACAGGAGGCGCCCGACCACATTTTCTGGTTACAGATTTTTAAATATACGCACCCAGATGGAGGTATTTATGCAGGCGTTCAACGTTTTTGCTGGCGCCATGCGCTGTGTTGCCATCCCCCAAGTCCCTAGTTCGAGTGATAATTTTCAAAATGAGTTCACACGGGGCAGACGTCTACATAGAACAGCTAATTGATGAAATCAGATGTCGAACGGCTATTTGGGATGTATCATCCCAAGATTAAAGAGATAGGAATATCAAAAAGAATCGCACGGATCCATTCTATCTCTCTTGTCTGACAACACTGTACTAATAGATCTACCAGCCGCATGAACTGCAACTTGCATAAAAAGGTAGCGACGGCACCACACTGAAACGCCGAACGTTGTGCCGTTCGATTGCAAACCGTACAACCGCATGTGCATAAAAGAGGCCTTAAGGTTCACATTTGTCCGGTGACGCTTGCGGCAGGTCTCACTATGTCGGCAGTCCGGTTGAGCTATTTTTTTCTAATGTGTGGTGGGTGCTTAGTTGCAGTGACTCCGTAAGCTGTATTACTTGTCTGGCTATCACTGCAACTCTTGCGGTGTAGTTTAGTGTGTGTAAGTTGTGTTGAATTTCGCAAAAGGCGTTCAAAAAATACCATCACTGTTGCGGCATAATTTACACCGTAATATCATTTGCGGTGGAATAATATTGTAAAAAAGCAATGGAAACACACTTGCACACACAAGTTACACAAAGTTGCAGTGATAGTCTTGACAAGCAATACAGGTTAGGAAGCTGCTGAACTGTACCCACTATAAAAAGACACAGGAAAAAATTATAAATCCATCAAATATTTACAACAATATTTACCACTTCACGTATTTGTCTTATCATTCACGAAGGTAGTGATAACAATTAAATAAACTTGACTTAAGATCTTAATGTTAAGAAAAGAAACAATTCCCTTATGCATTATCAAGTATTAAATAATATAAATCAAGTATTAAATAATATAAAAAATAAACAATATACGGTTTTTGTTTTTTGTAGTAACATTCATTAGTTGGTTTCTATTTTATAGAACTAAACACGAAAGGCGGAATATAAAAATAAATTTTTACGTATTATTTTTTATTCGATTTTAAATTTGAAACGCGTGTGTTTATCTTGACTACAAAGTTCGTACACTATTTTCTTGTTTTTAAATAGTAAGGCGTATTATAATCTTTGTACACCAACAATTGACTTCCATAATGTTTTTACTTTGGAAAAAATATAAACAGTTTCTACTTAGAAAACATTGACCCTTTTTAAATTGGCATCAACATATTGTTTACATTATTGCCAGAAATGTATTGTATATCTCGTGCGATATCTCGCGATTAAACGGCATCATAATTGCAGGTATTGTCTTCAGATTTTACATTTAATTCTGAAGTATCTTGTTGGTCTATGGGTATTAAAGAGAAAATATTCTCAACGTATTGTGTTTTACGTGAGCATCGATCTTCGTTAGATAAAATTTTAATTAGTTCTCACGCATGTTTCAATTAACGTATAGAAACATAACATATGTATATGTTAAGCTGACCTGATCGCATGTTATTCTGTCGCTGAGGTAAGGTAGTCAAGAGTCAATGTCCTTTTTTTCGTTGGTGAAAGTGTTTTTAATAAATATAGCTTTTCTATTAAGTGAAGAAGTAGTAATATCTTGTTGGAAATCGATAGTTTATTGAACGAAGATTGATTAGTAATGGTAATAGATCAATAATATGTAGTTTTTATATGGAAAAGAGAAAACACTTTAGAAGTTGACATAATATGGCAAGTACATACACCTGTGTGCAAAATAATAGCAGTATAGTATATTATTACTAGGGTTGTATAACACGAAAAGAAAATTTCTATAGAAAGTAAAACTTGCCTAGTAAGGCATAGTAATATCAAGTAATATGTAACATTTTTTAATACGTTAATTTTTAAATTACGGGCACTAAAGTGTGTCGGTGGAAAATGAGCTTTTTGTGGTGGAAGTATAGTTAAATTTATATTAGTAAAAGAAAGAATGTAATGTGCTAATCCAACATTCCAAATTTGGTTTGATTATCTGCAGCGGTTCGAAAGTTATGAATTTTTTACTTTACGAAATAGAGGCGAATATCGAGTGCGACTAGCTTTACAGAAGGTTGTGCTTCTATTATGTTTTATTTTGTTTTGTGTTCTAATTTATCACACTGTGTTCTTAATGACACGAGTATAACTGAATGGAGA
Source organism: Holotrichia oblita (assembly GCA_023690525.1). NCBI lineage: Eukaryota > Metazoa > Arthropoda > Insecta > Coleoptera > Scarabaeidae > Holotrichia > Holotrichia oblita. The sequence goes on along the minus strand of CM043019.1, from coordinate 91,415,739 downwards.
ATAATTTGAACAGATTACATTTTATTGTGGTGAATGCAGCTTTAAGGGCTGCTGAAGCTGTGTTGTTAAGACCACTGCAGTTACCGGGTAATTTAGTGCGTGTAAAGTGTTTCATGTCTTTGTTGCAGTATTACATTGTCGTAAATAATGTTGCGCTGTTAATTGTATCTTAAAAGCGCAAGATAGTTCGACTAAAGTACCGATATTCAATAATGGTGCTACGGTTGTTTTTGAGAAGATTTCAATATTACATTTAGCGGTGCCACTACGCTGGATCATCGAGTCGCTATTTTAGGATTCGTATTTTGGATACATTGAACTGTTTTGTTTACGAACACCCAATTATATACGTGCTATTCAAAAACTGCACATACATGTTTTAGACATTTTTATTAATTTAAATGGAACTCATTACACATACATATATTTTCGCTTCATGGGGAAGAAAAATCATTCTTTTTAAATTGTATTTATATCTGGATAATTTGTTTTGATTTTTTGCAGACACAGAGTATTGAAATATATTATATTGTAAAATGATTGTTCAGATTTTAAAACATTCTTGTCATTATGATCTCCTAGTCTATTGTACGATTACTTAGTTTTATGCCTTTTCAACCTGCTATCTCTAATTAATCCTTTTCTGTTATAAATATTGGCATTGTATGCATATCTGACATTCATATTCAAAATCGATCAAATTTGTTGGATTTCTAACTGGAACATACAATAACCATACTTAAAGACATAATATCGAGTTGTTTTGTATTCATATAATTCTATATTAAACAAGCATTTTGGATTCCATTGTGGTACAATGGTAAAGTTCTGAATTGTATTTTTATGTTGTACATTTATGCTAGAGAAAAATTTATCTGAAAACAAAATTTAAACGACATAAACATGTCTATAAAATGTTTCTATGTCAAGAACAATTTAAATAAGTATTTCCGCCACATGCACATACATATGTACATATGTATACATAGGGACTAACTAAAATAAATGTAGTCTAATTCTTTTACATTTTGTTTGTATTCAAGACCTAAATCTATAAATATTTTTCGTTCGAAATCTAGGTCTGTTAATACCGTTTTTAATATTTGATGGTTATTCAAAGCAATCTATTTCTTTGGTGTATAATTGTTACGATATTTCTAGCATTTTTATAATTTAACTTAAAAAAAATGAAGCAGAGTAAAATACATATAGTCAATTTTCTTATTATTGCAAAAGTTCTTTATGTTTATTAAAATATCTGGGAAGCTCGGATTCTTTTAATCGGGTATTGCTACTAGACAGATATAAATGTGTTCTTAAGTTAAAAGGAAATGAGATTCAACAATCCGGTATTTGCATACTCGCAAAACTATATTGTGTTGTTGCAAGAAAATTTTGTTTTTAAGAAAGTTGTAATGCAAAAAAATATTATGTTAATGCGCAAATATATGCGTCTGCTACAAGTGTAATCCATGATAGGAACTATAAACATATTGTTACTACTAAACAATAGTGTTTTGCCTTAGATAAAGCTATTCTAAGAACAAATAAATAAAAGTCTTTTTGCAACAACAAAAAATGTGGTTTTGATGTAGAAAATTGTGTTTATTTGAAATACTTTACAGTTTAGATGTTTAAGGCTATATTCGTGTTAAGGTAATGAAGCAAATTGTAGCTATGTTGAAAAATTTTGAGTAGGTAAGAAATTCGTTTCTATTCTAAAGTATAGGCTGCTTATCTCTTATCTCGCCGTTTTAGTCTGAACATTAGAATAGAAGAAGTATTACAATATCAGTTGCGAATTTAACGGTGATTCCATGTCAAACCAACTTGACATATTTTTTAGTTTTTAAATTTAAAAATATTGTTTTTTTGGCTTACATAGTAAGATTTAATACCTCATAACTTTTGTTCTAAAGTCCTTTTAGCTCTTGTTAATTGTTTTAGTATGATATACAGTGTATTTGAAATATTGTGTCACAGAGAATATTTCAGAAGTTCGGAAGAGATTTTGAAGTAAACGTCATGTAAAAAGTTATTACACAAATTAAATAATAAAATGTTTAAATTACACCAGATACATACTTATCGAGTTTTAAATGGAATGTACGATATATGTTGTGGTTTTCTAACCAAATTAATAGCATGACTCCATAATTAAATTGTCACTATTCGAATATGCAAATCCTAATTGTTTCATTATTATTAAAACGATAATTTGTAATGCTTAGTAAAACAATTCTAGTAAATAAACATACATGTAAAATAAAATTAAAATAATGCTGTGCTTTTTATTTTAAAAAAATCGTGCAATTTAATTATATATACATTTTTAAATTAAAAAACCTGTGACATGTGAATATATAATTGTAAAGTGAATTTAATATGCTTTTGACATTCAATTTTTTTTTTTTTGATCAAGTACATTAAGTGCACAATAATTTTTATATATATTTTTTTTTTCTTCTCCCACCCAGACACAAAAAACAGGAACAAAAAACTCTGCTTTTAAGTGTGAAAATGATTTAAAGAAACAGATTCTAAAGAAAGTTGCTTCGCAAATTACACAGAAATATATACATACGATACCGTAATGTACTTTTTGTGACAAAATAGCGCTTAATTAAAATAAAACTCATTTAGTTTAACTGTACTACGTAAATTAATGAAAACATACATGACTGACCTCTTTTACAGTGAGTATTACTTGTAAAATGTCCAACTGGAACAAGTCGATTCGTTTTTAGGTCCTCTTTCAATATAAAACTTTTAACAAATTAATATCGAAGTTTAGATTTTTGTATTTGTGCACACAGAGAAAAATGTTCTTGAATTAAGAAAATATACTGTTTTACCCAAATATTTTTAATGCTAGAATATTTTTGGTTTGATTCAAACACATTTTCTTGGAATAAGTAAATGCGTTTAATACAATCTAGACTATATTTGTTGTAACATACGTATTTGATCTGAATAATTTCCCTGTCAAATAGCTGAATTGCAAATTTTGAACAGCTGCGTTCGAGACTATATGGGTGTATGAAGCGTTATACGTGCATTCGACTTCAATCTTTTTATCTGCGTGCACCATTTTGCGAGAATTAGATACAGTATCCAGAAAAAGTATTCGTACAGGTAAAAAAATCGCTTGTTTTACAAATAGAAGATGAAAAACGATTTCTTTCGCCACAAATCGATCATTAACGACAAGAAGAGCTTAAATGTGGAGTATTTCTCTAATAAGTTAATTATGAACAAAGTTACAAGCATTGAAGTACACATGGAAAAATTCACCCCTCCTTTCTGGTGAAAGTTGAATTAAATTTGTGTCACTAAAAGAAAGAGTATGATTTATTCATCCAACATTCCAAATTTGGTTTGATTATCTGCAGCGGTTCCAAAGTTATGAATTTTTTACTTTTCGAAATAGAGGCGAAAATCGCTCTGTAACGCGAGTCGCACGGGATTTTCGCCTCTATTTCATAAAGTAAAAAATTCATAACTTTGGAACCGCTGCAGATAATCAAACCAAATTTGGAATGTTGGATGAATAAATCATACTCTTTCTTTTAGTGACACAAATTTAATTCAACTTTCACCAGAAAGGAGGGGTGAATTTTTCCATGTGTACTTCAATGCTTGTAACTTTGTTCATAATTAACTTATTAGAGAAATACTCCACATTTAAGCTCTTCTTGTCGTTAATGATCGATTTGTGGCGAAAGAAATCGTTTTTCATCTTCTATTTGTAAAACAAGCGATTTTTTTACCTGTACGAATACTTTTTCTGGATACTGTAGGTACATATAAGTTTTTTATAGTTAAGGCGTGGACATTTGCAGTAAGAAAAGTACATATTTAATAATGGATAACGTGAAGTGTATTTTAGCTTCATGTGAATTGGAGGAATAATTTCAACCAAACGTTGTACTTGAAGTAAACTCCTTATATTCTTACATTAAAACAATGTTGTTTTGCGTCACAACAATTTCCTTAGAAAATAATATTCTTGTGATAACACTATATAGTTTTGCGGATATACAAATACGGGATTGTTTTTAACTGAAATAGTCTGTTTTAACTCAAGATAATATTTCTCTGCGTGTGCATTGAGTAAATTAAAATGTTAAATTATTGAACATTCATCATGTGAAACCAGTGACCTAGACGGAATAATGTTCTGAGGGTACCATCCCACATAATAATAGTTATACATATTATCTGTAGTAATACCATAAGAGCTTTGAATTTATCGATAATTTTACGAATGATTGTTGCATAGCGACGAAGACGAGTGTCAATTTGACAAGCATTTTTAATTGTCAAATTGACACGAGTTTGACATGACTGACCAAGAAGTCCCCTATTCTGGTGTTTGGCTTTACTAATGGAATAATGCACCAACATAGGTATCTACGAACATGATATATCAAAAATATGTGATATATGATGTACACCCAGAGAAGGCACGGTAAGAGTAATATAGTAGAGATTCGCACTTATTCTTGCCGTATCTTAACTGTCTCATTTCTTTTTCCTTGAGGTGGATTCAAAGATTCTTTCAAACATCAAGCTGGGTATACTTTACTTCACATTTATTGTTTATCCCAGTATTAGATACTGGTGCCGGTATTATGGTCGTGCAGAATCACGCACATTTGCAGTCCATACTTGCAATACAAGGTTTCCTTGCTATTATAGCATATCGATGGTCTTGTAGTTGTAATAATCGGTAGTCGAATATTCGCGGAAATGTAAACACATATAATTTGCATTTGCCTTTACGCCTATTGCCGTGATAATATTGCAGAACTAATATTCACTACTTAGTATGGATATAAAGCAATAGACTTCTGTTATAGTGGTTGTAGCACTTTTATAGTACCATGTATTCTCTACTTTGGATTGTAAAGTATGTTAATAGCTAGTTCCCCTCGTTTTTAAATACTTAATATAAAGGTATTTTCTATTATTACCTGTGCTTGTATTCGTATATAATTAGCATAGCTTCATCGTTACTTATTTACGTATTTAAATGAATTGAGGTTAAGCACTATCTAACCATAGCATAATAATACGCATTAACCCAGCATTATCATCTAATCTCTTATAACTAGCAAGTAGTTGGTATAATGTTTACTATATAACTGTGCTTTTCGTATAATGCTACCATCCTACTATATGTGTATTCTTCGCTTCATTCGTGAAAGGTTATCTCGACCCCCATACCACGTTCTTCTTTTGCTGTAGCACGGTGCTGGTCATCAACATATCCACACCATTAATTCGCGCTCAAGTCTCACGTTGTTTACCTAAGTCTTCACGTACGCGTACGGAAGCTCGTCTTTCCTGTCTTCGTGTCTGTGTGTCTCGTGTGACTTCCTCAACAGTTGTAAAATTAAAATACAGTACCAAATTGTTATTGCCCTTTTCTCCTTTGTTAATTGGTGCCGACGGTTTGGCTTTAACTGTGACATTGGATGCAGACAACTACCGATCCGCTACGGTATTTATAATTTGACTATTTGCTTCAATACGTTAGGTAACTAAGATTTCGGCCTAGAGTATATCTCGGTGGTGATGTCAATTGCGCTATTTCTATTCTGTTTATTTTAATGTTGTATACTAGAACGCTAAATATATCCATCACTTATGTGTACAACCTACATATCTTCTTAAAAGTATTGCTGTTTAATTTCGACGCTTCCGTAATGTTATCGTTCTTTTTCTCTTTAAACATTTCTTACGTAAATACATTTCTTGTATCGTATATATTTAAAAATAGAAAAGCCTTCAGTCTAGAAACGCAGACGGAGGAATTATGATAGACCAATTCTATTGTTGGAATATTTTTATGCATCTTGAAAAATAACGCTATATTCTCTAATATTCTTCAATTCTAACTTAATAATACGTATAAGTATTAAAAGAAATTGGTATTAAAAGTAATACCTGCATTATAAAATAAAAACCAATTAATAGATATATAAAAATAATAATGAATTATTAATGGCAAATTCAGTCTTTTGCTGAGTGATTACAATACGATATAAAATCAACTATCTAGCTATTGGTGTCTTTATAGGATTTGATGTATATTGTCTAGTCTAGGATCCTAGACTAGAGGATCTCCTAGACTCCTAGACTAGTAGATCTCGTTTTTATTATTTACTGTTTATCTGTAGGATTGGTATCAAGGTTTCGGTAGTATTATGGTAATATGTGCTTATAAATATATGTATGTATGTTTACTCTTTTGGTTATACGCTTACGATCATCTTTATTCTTATTATTAGTTCCTTATATAACAATTCGTAATCTTATACAATCAATATCGCAGTGTTGCACAGCGATAGTAAAGATTGACAAACAAGTAATTAAATTTTAATTTGCGTTGCGCTATTATTGATCAAACTAATAGTTAATTATTGTTATTATTATCGATACCGCAAATTGATTTCTTGAATTTATACCTCGAATTGATTCCTTGCATCGATACCTAGGACTGACTTGTTGGTATAGATTTCTTCAGGTTGATTTCAATAATTATATTCAATAAAATAACATATCTATGATATCAAATGTACAATATTATGATACTTTTTTTATAACAATTATTGTTATTGTATACGAATAATTACACCTACCCTCATTCATTAATATTTGAGTCAGTATATGAAAACTTGTTCAAGAAATATTTGTCTAAAAATGATTTTAGCGATAGCGTAGTCGTTATCGTAGTTCGTTGGTATCGATACATATCTAGCTATCGTTGCATTGGTATCGATACCTAGGTGGCGATTGCAAGATATCGATACCGATGTTATCCAAGGTATCGGCGAATCGATACCAGTAATGGTATCTTACTTACTTACTGTCAAATTATATTGTATGATACATAGGATGCCAATCTTCTTCGATATCTGTAGTATGCATAGATGGCTACTACTTCTTTCAACAGGACACAGTTGCTTTTTTGGGCACACCATTCCAGGATTCTGTAAGTGTGAACACGACATCTTTTAAGTACATTTTATTTAAAGTATTTTTTTCGATATCATCTTCGCTACTTATTGGGTTAAGTAAAATTTTACAATTACAAAGTTGTCGTGAAACCATTCATAGAAAACTTACCCCTGTGATACCCATGTCTTCGTTTGACTTTTTTTATTAAACCAACACGCTCAGTAACTTGGTTTAACAAACAGCGAGCTTATCGAGCTTGTACTGTACAGGGTATTGTATCTATGGTGTAAAATAGTAGCAACATATGTGTAATCTAATTTTGATACAGGAAGAACAGCACCTGGGTAAAAAATTAACACAAGTCGTATGTCACTAAAGGCCGTAGCAGATTAAGATATATGAAAATGCTCGTGCCGTTTTTTATGCATACACTTGTTGTATATGTATGTATCAGAGTATATTTGTAACATTTTTTTTTCAAAAACATAGGAATGATATAACATTGTTTGAATTTATCAAATTGCTTCATATTTGCTGAATCAGTATGGTAAGAGACCTTTGAAGAATTTAGCGTTTTGGCCGAAATTATTCAAGGACTGCTAACCAAAAAAAAAACTAAGACAATCGTTTGGTTATCGAAGTAGATATCAGTGGATGTGTGCGCAAGAAACTTGTTTGTTAAGGTATTACATCTAATGAAATATTAAATTTTCCGGAATTGACAGAATCGGAGATATTATTTACGGGTACTTATTCGTATGTTGGTCAATTGGAATTATGTTCATGTTTTAACGTTGAATTGAATATATTGTTAATATCTAAAAATTTCAAATCAATATGTTTAGTAGTTTACAAGATAAAAATTCTCTTTGTAAAACTTATTTATTTTTCTCTTCAAAAACTGTCACCTTTTGGAAGCTAATATTTTTCAATACATGTAGTATCCATCATATACAACTTACTTATAAAATATAAACCGATAATATACAAGCGTATTTTCCTATATGTCAATCGGCTTCAGCATGTTTTGCCATAATTAACGTAGCGTATATTCGATTAGTGGCAACGGTTTCTACCTCATTTCTATTGTCTTAATGTACCTTCTGTTTCAGTAAGTTCTATAGGAAGTATGTATGTAATATATAACATATGTATGTAAAAAGTGTGTAATATAGTGTACGGTTTATTTTTTTGTGACTTCTGCAATTTAGAACTGAGAAAAAAAATTAAGTCGACAGTAAAGTTGGGGGATATTACGGTGCACAAAATTTATTTTTTATAGAAAGAAAAAGTGTTACTTTACTTTTCCTTTCGAAAGTGAAGTAAATCTGTATATGAACGTATACATGTTTATAAACTACGCAAAAAGTAAATGAAAGTATAACAAACGTCAAACTAGACAACTAATTAGAGGACTTTTATTCGATTCTGAATGTTATAAAATTTAGGACGAGACGCTTTTTTAAATTTTAATATAAATTTTCATTATAGTGTTTTATTATCACACATGCTTTAGTAACAACTTTGACAATTTACAAAATAATTGCAGCAGTATTAGATGTAATGTCTCAATTTGTGTTATCACGTATCAAAATGCACAAGAATCCGCCGAGAATCACTGGGCGGTGACACTCGTCCAGGTCGGCTTCTTGATCTGATCACCCTCAGATTTGATTGATAAATCCAAATGTTTGGTACAGAATGATGCAAGATTAAAGAAGCGGCAACTAACAACTTCATTAGGAATCTCAGAAGGCACGATTTCAGAATTCCACATTAATACCTAGGAACGGTAAAAATTAGTGCCGGATGGGCTCTGCAAATGTTGTCGCCATTCCAAATGCGTGTGCAAACGGAGAGGTATGAACAATTTTTGGTGCTTTGTGGAGACGAATCAGGTTTAATTATCAATCGACTTGTCACCGCAGATGAGACCTGAGTCGATCATTTTGACTCTGAGCCAAAACAAGAACCAATGTAGAGGCATATTAAAGGTTCTAGACCTGCTAATGGTACGTTTTCCTCGGTGCGACTATCACGATGATCGTGCAACGATTAAACGTTGAACGATAATCGTTAGTTTTCATTTTGGTCGGAGCGTCTGTACTTTTTTTATTTTTTGGTAATCGTTTGTTACTTTTCGCAGTCACATTGTTCGAGATGAAGGTTGTGCTTACAAAATGAATTTGAAATTGAGTAGATGTAAAAGATCATTACTTAAATACCTTCTGATTTAGAAAAACGATTTAATACTGCTTCTTATGTATAAGACGAAAAGAGTCCATCGACTGTTTGATCTAAGATACGAAGAGGGACTGTATCAAAAATTTGTCACTACCCATGTGCGTGAAGACAACAAAAAAATTTCTGAATTTGTCCGTCTTTCTGGTGAATAGTTTGACTTCATAGTAGAATTAATTAAAGCCTATATCTACAAACAATCCTTCTCAAAACAAGTAAACGTTAGCGACTGACGATTATATTCACCCATCTCCTAAACGACTATTCAAGATATATGATCGTCGTCAACGACCCTAGCAGCAGTCGTTCGAAACAAAATAGCTCCATAAAGATACAAAGAATAAGTGCTCAACGAGTATTGTTGCATGATCATCGTTTAACGATCATCGTGATAGTCGCACTGAAGGAAAGAGGTTTAAAGTCATCCTCCTTCTGCAGGAATAATAATGGCAACGATTTTTTGGGATTATCAAGAAGTACTAATATTGCGAAGTTCTTCACTGGATCTCTTGGTGCAGAAGTAGAACACTAACACTTTAACCCACTAAACACCAAAAAAGTTTTAAGTAAAACACCGACGTGTTTCAACAGCAAAGCTGTCATTATCAAGGCGATAATAAAACAGTTTTATTATCGCCTTGATAATGACAGCTTTGCTGTTGAATCGCGTCGGTGTTTTAGTTAAAACTTTTTTGGTGTTTAGTGGGTTATAGTGTTCCAAGTACTAATAATTATCAACGTAAGGGTAATACGGTAATAGAAGAGTATTACGCAAAATTAATAGATTACTTAAGAGATTCTATTATAGCGAGAAGGCGTGAAAAACTGACGCAAAGCGTCCTATTGCTTAACGATAATACACCAGTGGACAAATTAAGACTTGCAAGTTGCCGTTGCCGAATGTGGCTTCACAGAAATAGAATATCTACCATAGTCCACACCTTTCTCTGTGCGACTATTTTTGTTGTGTTCTAATCTCAAAAGAACTCTAAGAGGAACAAAATTCGCTTATGATGGCGGATTTATAGCGGCTGTTGAAAGGTATTTTGCAGACAAACCAAAGAAATTTTTTATAATAGATTAGAGATGTAATACTTGCATCCAAAAGCAAGGACAAGCATATTGAAAATAATTTTATTTTACTTTTTTTCATACCTAGTCTGGGAATATAACAACGACCTCTTAATTTCAATGCAAGTTTCCCACTTAGGGCTACATGCACAATACAATGGTTGGAACAACTACATTTATGAATATTGTTTTCTTTTAGTAGAAAAATACAATTCGTAACATTTAACAGTCTTAAACTCAATTTACTATTTGAATCTGTATGGCTCTTTCTACCGCACATAGTATGTAGATTTCTTAAACAGACAATCATTGGAGTAATTACAATGCTATAATATTTTTATGAGTACCAAATGGAAGTTTTTATGAATGTTGTAATTTAAAACCAGTTTCAATTTAAAACGACAAGAACTTGTTCTGGAATTCCATACAATTTTGTTTTAATCAGTTATGATAGAAATGACGAAGCGGTTGTCAAAAATTCTAACGTACTTTAGATGGTATTCAAACATTTATTTTAAAATCTTTCAATACAACTGTAAAGATAAGTAGCGATATGCATCTGGCATAAAACTTTCGAATTACACCTTTAAAGTTCAATGACATAATCAGGTTGCATCTTGTGAGAGTTCCACTACATTATTGGGTTTGCCAAACTTTACAAACAAGTTCAAAAGAGACCTTAATTTTGCTGTGTAATATCTTTAATCTGTATGTATGAAGTTAAATAATACCAACCGTTTCTCTTGATGTGCAATATACATAAAATGTATGTCGGTACTGTATTCATTAAAATATGAAAACGGCGAAGTAAAATTGTTAGTTTATTTGCGTTGTTGAATAGCATTTCCTTTTTTTCGGATAATTTGCTACCGTTATTTATTAAATTTTCATGGAATTATAGCAAAAATAAATTATAATTTTCAATTTTATGTCTATTTACTTTTTCATTTACTACATAATTACTCTTTTATATTTAAGCGTACAGATTAGGAATACCAATTTAATTCTCTTAATTGTGTGTAATAACAATGCTTTAATGGAAACATATACATAGCTTAATAAAGCGTGAAATTAATCTTCTTAAAATTCTACCAACACTAAATAAAATCGTTCTGTCATAATTAAGAATTAAATATTAAAATTGTATTACTTTTCTAGATTGAGAAAGTACCTAAGTACATGTTTAGATATAGAAAAAAAAGTAAATCCCATTTTAGGCGTATATGGAAAAATGGCGTGTGTATTTATACACTAACCAAGTTCAAGAACGGACGTAGAACTGTGATAGCTATGCGAACGAGAAAGATCCTAGCGATTCATGACATTAGTTTCACTTTTCACGGAGTACGTAATCTTCCATGTAAGGTCTGCCATCTCCATCGAACTAATTGGGTGTTATAAAGGAAGTTTTGGTATTCTTATGAACCGGATATATGAATATGAATATGATATATACGAGTATATACAAAATCTAGTAGTATGTAGTTATCATCTCGTTCTTATACTTTTATATTCTCCCACAATAAGTATATACATATTTTTTAAAATAAAAATGCATCATCTTTAAGCAACGAACTACTAGCATTAAATACAGAATTATACAGGTTCCGTGTGTTTTAACGATTGTATGTAAATACGTGTACTGTAGCCGTAACATATGTAATTCTTCCTATTTTATTTGCCTTTCTGTAACAATGAATCCAAACATTATAAAGTAATAAATATGTATGTACCAGTATTATGTACCAGTATATTACTCCTACCTATGCTTTACTACTACTTCAGCATTCTATATACAGTGTGTCTAGGGCTATCCCGATCAGAAAGACAAGAGAAAGAAGAGCTGCCGCTACGATAGTGTTTTACAACCGCTCTATATACAGTCCCTGGCCACAATATTAGGGCCACCTACTGATAAGACGGTTTTATTGAAATATTTAAACAAATGAAAAGTTTAAACGGATAAATTTATTGAAGTAGTCTAGGAAAATAATATTTTCACGCATTGTATTAACAATTAGTAATTCCACCCCTATTCTTGATCACATCCCTGATCCTTTTCGGCATACTGTTTGATTTTTTGGTAATTTTGCCACACATCTTCAATGTTTGCTTTTAATTGTGCAATAGTATTGTTTTGTCTTGAACAAACAATTAATTTTAAAGCTTTCCACACTAACAATAATCTTCGATATCTTGCACAAATAAGCTGCTTATTTTTACAGTAACACAGCCGGAACAATACTAAACCCACTGGTTAAGACACCGGCGAAGGGGCACATGACAGGTATAATGTAATTAAGCGGCACTCTAGAGATTTATTAGGCAGAAATGTACTTAGAATATGTGTAATAAATACCAAGTATTCATATTATTCATTTTAGTACGTTTCTCGGAATTATATTAGCTCAGAGATAGAAAATAACAAAATTTTTAAGGTGGCCCTAATATTGTGGCCAGGGACTGTACTCTACACTGAAAAAAATTCTATGCGAATTTACAACGATAATAATAATAGTGTACTCTACACTGAAAAAAATTTCTATGCGAATTTACAACGATAATCGCGGGCAACTTTGTTACCCACGATTATCATAGTAAAATTACTCTCTGATGTAATTTTTCTATTCCATTAGTAAATAAGCAAGCGGAATATGCGATTTTACAAATCATGACTTTAGTTACACAGTTTGTATTTGTAGCATTACAAATCATGCTAGTATATTAATTAAATAGTGGTGTAATGTTACAACTACTCACTCAATTAAACAGTATATATGTACCTATATTTATGCAAAAATGCTAGTTACTATTCCAGTATAAATAATAAATTACATCTACATATATGCATGTGTCTATAGTTCGATATCCTGTGATGCTAATAAATCTAAAAGCAACAGCATTTTCATTAATTATATCAATATATTATTATAAAATCAAAAACTTTCTAAGATGACGATACATCCATTTATGCCTCCTTCTAATTCATATAACACAACTGCACACATGGACGCTAGTATCTAGAGTGCATTTGTATTGCAGTGTACCCAATATCCACCTCGCAGCTGATGCCTTGCATGTTTCTGCTTGACTTGCATTTTTTACAACCGCGGGCAAAAATAAAATAATAAATTTACAATTACTGTTTGGAGATTTACAATGTATATCAGGGTGATAAAGCAAACTAAACAGTAAGATTCACTACACTTTGTAATGCCCAAAGTAATACTGTGTTGTTACATATAACGTTATCGTAATACTACATATTTTACGTTTTTTTGTCAACCCATTGTAATTTAACAGTGAATATATATGTATATCTTCATGTTATTATTTTGTACGACTATTTTCACTGTAATGTTAGGATGTTTATCTATGTAATTTTACTGCTATTTTTTACAGTGTACATCTATCTCTTTTCTTTCTGACCGTGCTCGCGCTAGACGTACAGTATGTATGTAGATGCCTCAGCCATTCTGTCTATTCTGGTTTTTTCAGTATTGGTTTTAATTTTAAGTTATCGTTAAATACCTCGTTCCTAATTCTATATTTTCTGATTTGTTCTTCTATTCAGAATCTCATTTCGGTTGCATTTCTCTTGCTTTTAACTTTTGAATGCCACTGCTATAAAGTAATGATGGGTTTATCGCTGCTTTGACAACTGCAACCTTAACCGCGTTTCTTGTTTCTCTTTTTCATAGAAATGTTGTTAGACTATTATATAACCTTTTTTCTGTTCTATCTCTTATGCCTTTTTCTTGTTTTATATTTCTTTCTATTAATGCTGAGATATTTGAATCGATATCGGTATTTTTGTTGTAATTTCCAGTGATTATCCTTTTTAGTTGTTTGTTTAGTAATATATCTCTCATAGATTTTGTTCTGAGGCCGGTATCACTACGATGATATCTGCAAATAGCAGCTCTGACCTCTCTATCATTTTCATTAAGTCCTAAATACAGAGCTCAGTGTACGTGATTGTTTCAGACTGTCCATTGTTTCAAACTGCATAGATTGTTTCGTGCTTGTTCTTACTACATTTTTTGTTTGTTTATTTTTGCATTTTTCGTGTTGGGTATAGTATGTTTTTGTTTTTCCATGCTTTCGCTAACTTCTTATTTTTGTTAATTCTTCAAAATCATGTTTTTTTCATGATTTTGTCTTCTAGTATTATATTTCCATATTCTTCGTATTTCTTATATTAACTTGCGTTTTGTGTCTTCTGGCTGATTTTAATGTTTTCATTCATCTGTTGTACATATCTGTACTAGTAGAATTTTCTTCATCTTTCGCGCCTTATACTTTTCATAATCCTTGTACTTTTTCTATTTACATAATATTTGTCTTAGAACACTTTCTATAGTTCTTCTGAAAACTATTCCGTTCTCTCTGCCGTCTTTTTTCTGTTTCTGTTACTCCACAACTTTCTTCCGCCTGTAATAATGCTTGTTGGAATGTCTTTCAGTGCTCTTCGATACTGATTTCTTCTGTTTGATCTCCAAAGTTTCTCCTACGATTTTCTTAGTATTTTGTTTTCTGCATACTATCTGTTTCTTTGTCTCATTTTTATTGTTCCTTTGTTATTTTCATCTCCAATAGGTAGTAGCCACTACTAACTTCGCCTTTTCTTGGTACTTTTATATCTCACGTTTTTCCAAAGCTTCTTACGTACTACGAAGTAGTTGATTATTGACTTTCTATTTCTCCTTGGCACTCCATTATATACGGACATGTTGTATGGATATTATTTGTTAACTAAATATTATTACGGAAACTGTACTTAGTATATGCACTTACTACGATATTCTACTATACTGTTATTGCTTCATTACGGTTTTGTAATAAATAACGGGAACAGAGTGATTGTATACGAAATTCTCTCGATTTATGAGCAACTAACTATAATAACTACCGAAAACAGAAATGTTTCCTGATATGGATGTCTATACGTAGATAACGTCATAGCTTATAATGTTAAAAAAAACTTACATAAATAAAGCAGCGCTAATGATGTCATGTGTAAACTGAGGTTATACACGTGTTGCAGAGATTGTGAGAGTAGATGTGTGTTTTCTATTAGCCGTAGCTGGTATATTCCATTTAGCAACTACACTGTCTTTACAATGTAATTTCTCTGCAATGTTAGAAATGTCTTAGTTTCATGTATCTAAAATGAAAGCATAAATGTATATATTGTATTTAATTAAAAGTTTTTAAACGTTATGTATCGTCATAGTTTATTCAAGTTTTTATTGCACTTAATGCATATCACCCAGAATTATTAATTAAAAACAAATTATCTGGTAGAGCAAGCTGTTGTCCGGTTTCCCTTTTTAGTATAGTAATTAAAAATTGTCAATCTTTTGTGCGTAATTATCTGTCTAACATGTAGATGGAAAATCTTAGTAAAAGTTTGACTATTTTAGAAAATAATAGCGTACTAATTATATTTTTTTTGAACAATGAATTAATTATGAGTACATTATAACATTTATATGAAATATCCTTTTTGGGAGCTTGAAAGTTTGTGCGGAAGTTTTTAATTGTAATTATAAATGAAACATTACTAGAACAGTATAAATATACAATTAATCGATAGAGAAATTGTACGTTCATATTTGACAAAGATAATTTTTTTACATTTAAAACATCTCGATTATTACATGTTGGTTAGTAATTATATTTGGGGCGATGCTTGATAAGTAATATATGTATGTATGTACAGTCTCTTTCTAAAGTAATGTCTCCCCCTGCTGATGGATTCATGTCAATAATACTTTCCGCTTAGCGTATTATATTCATCGGACATCTTCGGCAAGAAAGAAGCCGCAGGGGATACAATACCTACAGATCGAATGTGTATATAACCTGGGTAATTATAATTTTAAATCTCGATATGTGTATTTACCTGCTAGCGGTAGAATATACTACTTCATTAAACCCTACTTTTCTACCTGTGATGGTCAGTTTTCCTAAATATATAATATATAACGTGTACTTTCAGTTATTGTTAGTCTTCCAGACTTTTATTAGAAACAATTTTTAATGCATATTATAACAACATACTTATTTGAAAATTAAAATAATACTCATTTTATTGGGGCATACACGTTTATTGATGGACAAATATTACAAGAAATCTGTCCCAACAAGGATCTCTTTTAAAGTAAAAACAAATAACTGATATACGGCGTTATTGGTGAGAACGGCCTATTAAAAGTATTATACAAACGAAACGGGATTTTGAAACCAAATTTTGTGGTTGGATAAGGTTGAATATGAAATATTACGTGAAAATATTTTTGTATAAAAATATTGAATTTGAATTCCTGTTAACGGGAAGTGGGCATCAACTTCGATATTTTAAATAGCATGCCATAAATTCATTTACAAATTCAGCTTCTAAGATACATTTTACACATATTTCATGTATCCTATGCTATACCTAAATATGATACCATTCCTTTTGAGTTATTCGCAATTAAATAGAAAAAGTGACAGATACCGATCTTACTTTATAGTGATATTACGTCACGTAGGAGCAGAAGAGACAAATGAATTTTTTATATACACAGCTGATATCATGTAGTTATACAGAGTTTGAAGTTGCAATATTATACAGGATGTTTAAAAACAGTTGCTTACAAGAAACTTCAAAATTCGGAAAGTCGCTTTTTTTAATGCAACGGTATATATTTTGTTAGATATTCTGATTTTACAAAAGATGATTATTAATCTATATTAGGTGTTTACTTTAAAACACGCGCGTTTTAATGATCGATTTACTCACGCGTTTGCATGTTTTAAACAAGAAAAATGGTTTACCAATAAAAAAAAATTATTGTATTTGTTACAAAACATATTATAATCTTAGTATTTCTTGTAATTTTTATTTTACCTGTAATAACATACAGATTGTTGTAGCTTCGGTACAATACGTTTCTCTCAGTGTAAAAAATTCAGATTATCTAAGAATTTTCCCAAAAAATTAATAATACAAATATAGCAATATATATATGAGATATAGATGATTGGCGAGCGCTCATATATTTACCGAGTCTACAAGATTTTTCTAATAATTAACATATGTATCTATTAAAGAAAGTGTTATTTTCTCACATTAGGTTCCACCACCTTAAACAGAGAAGAAACCGATTTGATCCGATTTATTTAATCCACTTATAATTAAACACAGAAAATGATTGAAAATTTAAATTAACCAGTATGTAAATCTAATATTTAGGTATTCAATGATTTTAAAGATTAAGCACTATTATGTTATAAAATTATATTTTATAATGACAACTACACAACTAGGCATTAATGTAAGCAGCTTTATTGTCTAACTGCGTTATAATCTATCTACTCTATTTAAATCCATGATTACAAAATATTGCATTTTGTAATTAGAAATAGATTAACGATGTACTGTTCTTTTCACAATATTAGAAACGCCTGAGGGTTTACATAAATAAAATACCGTTCTGTATTTTCTTATTTAAGTAAGGTAATGTCACAGACCGATTAGAAACCGTTAAGAAGACCCTCAGGCATTTCTAATATTGTGAAAAGGACTATACCAGACACTATTAAAGGGATAATAATGGACTTTCAGTATATCAGTTATTTGTTTTTCTATAAAAGAAAGATCTTGGGATGGATTTCTTGTAAGATTTATCAATAAAGGTGTATACCTCAATAAAATGAATATTATTTTAATATTCAAATAAGTATGTTGTTATAACATACAGCAATTCCCCGGTTAATGCGGTTAATGCTGCCAGCAAAAACACCGCAATAACCGAAACCGCAATAATCGGGACTCATAATACATGTAAATTTGGTTAATGTTGCCAAAATGAACAAATAACACATAGTAACATATGTGTATTGTACAATAACATATACCTTTGTAAGTTTATTAACAGTCGCCATTAACATAAATGAATTAGAGATAGTCCAGTTAGATGAAGCGTCTTATTTGTTTTTAAAATATTGTAAAATGCTTGTTTGCTTTAAACATTTTTTCTTCTCCTCATACATCACTTTATAACAAAAGACCGCTTTATCTATTTCACGTGAAACTCGCAAGGAACGTGCAAGATTCGGATCACCATCCATAATTTTCTGTTTGTAAAGCTCACCAATTCGAAAAATTTCTTCAAGTTCTTTTAGTGTAAATTCTTTCGTTTCTGCTTCTTTTTCGTCGTCCGTTTCTTGATTGTCGTAAGTACGGTCTTGTTCTAGGTGAATAAGGTCTTCAACTTCAAGTTCCTTATCATGCGACTGAAGCAACTCCTCAACACAGTCAGTATCTAAATCTGTGAAGCCTAAGTTTATTCCGAGATTATTAATTTCAGCAATTGTATCTTGGACTTCTGTTTCAACTTCGTGGAAGTCGTTTGCACAATGTGGAAGAATATTCTTCCAGACAGCTCGCATATTCCTTGGTGTTACAAGATCCCAGGCTTCTTTTATATTCTGAAGAGCATCTCTTACATCGTAGTTTTTCCAAAATTGTGTTAAGTTAATTGCACCATCTCCCGTTGTTTTACTGATAGCTTGACTGAAAGTCCTGCGTAAATAATACGCTTTAAATGTTGAAATCCCCCCTGATCCATTGGCTGCAATAATGACGTAGTATTCGGCGGTAAAAAGGCTACCTTCACATTTTCACACAAATCATTCAGTGATGTTGGGTGACCAGGCGCATTATCCAACAGAAGCAAAATGTTGAAGACAAATTTTTTTCCAGGCAATATTTTCACACTTCAATACAGAAGCAATTTGTAAACCAATCTTCAAATATCGTTTTGGTCACCCAGGCCTTTTGATTTGCACGCCAATAAACAGGGAGCGATTGTTTACTGTAACCTCGAAGTGCACGTGGGTTGAGTGATCTGTAAACCGGCATTGGTTTAATTTTAAAATCACCGGCAGCATTACCGCCCAATATAAGTGTCATTCTATCCTTAGAAACTTTGAATCCAGGTTGAGATTTCTCATTTTTGGCTAAATACGTTTTATTCGGCATCTTTTTCCAATATAAACCGGTTTCATCCACATTGAAAATCTGTTCATCTTTATAACCGTTTTCCTCGATAATTTTTTTCAATTCAGCTGGATATTCTTGTGCTGCTACAGTATCCGCGCTTGCACTTTCTCCTTGCACATGGACATTATGGATACCCGATCTTTTTTTGAAGCGATCAAACCATCCAGAACTAGCAACAAATGTTTCTTCCTTTTCTTGATTTTCTCCTTTCTCCTTCAGATCTTCAAACAAACTTATTGCTTTTGCTTTGATTTCCATTAAGCTAATAGGAATTCTCTTTTGGTTGCAGTCCTCTATCCACACTAACAACAGGCGCTCCATTTCAATCATAAGAAGTGTTCTGTTTCTTGTCGTTTGAAAAGCAGTTGACGTAGACGCACCTTTGCCCTGCTTTTTAAATCACGACCGATTTTAGCCTTTGTATCACCAGTTTCATGTTTAGTTATTATTGCTAGTTTTTCTTCTAATGTAATTACTTTGCGTTTTTTCTTTGAACTAATTGCTTCTTCAGCTTTTCTATTCACACTCATTGTACAAGGAGTGGATACCATACGTATATGAATTATGTAAGCGAACTATTCTGCTTCGATACTGTAACACAACTAAACATCAAACAGCTGCCGTGTGATACTTATGCAACTTATGTACACTGCATGCATGATGATCACATGCGTTACGTTATCCACCACCAGTCAAAATATAACAATTTTGCTAACGTATGATTTTCAAATACCGCGATAACTCGAAGTTTGAAAGTGATAATCGAAATTATGGTCGCAAATTCTAAACCGCAATAAATCGAATATCGCAATATTCGAAACCGCAATAACCGAGGAATTGCTGTACATTAAAAATTGTCTCTAATAAAAGTCTGAAAAACTAACAATAACTAAAAGTATGCGTTATATATTACATATTTAGGAAAACTGACCATCACAGGTATAAAAGTAGGGTTTAATAAAGCCCTATATTTTACCGCTGGCAGGTAAATACGCATATCGAGATTTAAAATTATAATTACACAGGTTATATACATGTTCGAACTGTATCGTATCCTATGTGGCCTCTTTCTTAGCCGAAATATCCGATGAATACAATACGCTAAGTGGAAGGTATTATTGATATGAACTCGACGGCTGGGGGAGACATTACTTTAGAAAGAGACTGTACATGTACCAAAAATGATGGTTAGATAAATGTAAATAAATCTTGCAGCTATTTTTCAATCAAAGGTTTTGCATAGGAATACTTTTGTTGCAATGATATTACTTTCTGTTATTGTTTATTAAGGTATTCATATATTTTTATTCTCATCTATATATCCCGAAGTTATTAGGTGATGGGGGCTTCATTCGTGTCTTAGTATATTCGTTTTTATACCACATACTGGGTAGGATCGCTTTTAGCCGTTAACACTTTGACAATCATACATGCGATATTTTACTGACGAGGTTTATGATTTTTTATGGTGTTTGCTATTAAATGGATTATCACTGTGAACTGTTTTATTTTACTAAAAGGTACTGAGGATAGTAACAATAGAAATTAGCCACGACTAAAATGTAAGTTTACTGCATTTCTAATTAATATATATATTTTCTGACCTTTATGTACTTATCTTTAATTCCTGATTTATTTCCACTTGTAGGTCAATAAATCAATAAATAATTAAATACCAATTTATTCCAACAAAGGAATAGGTATATAAATTGGTATTTAATTATTTATGGTTTTATTGACCTACAAGTGGAAATAAATCAGGAATTAAAGATAAGTGCATTTCTAATGGCATTAAAATTTCACCAGGGGTTAATTTTAACATTTCTTTTATAGAATACGCACTTTTGTGGTATTAGTTTGACCATAAGTTTGTTATATTTTCTTTGCTGCTTTCTTAACTACAATTCATTATTACAACTTATTCTAGCGATTACCAAAATTTTGTGGTATTGGTTTTACTGCTAACATAATGTACCGAGTACTATTTAAAACAACTGCAATAATGCTGTGTTTTTAACTAAACACGACTATTGTACAGTCGAATTTTTGGATCTTGTCCGTTACGTCATGAGTAATATCAGTATGTATCGACTTATATGTCATGTTGACATTTCTCTCTAATGTACGTTAAATGGCGGTGAAGAATATTTTAAGTATATCTGTGTTTAATTACACTGTTAATGACGTAACGGACAAGATCCAAAAATTCGACTGTATATAGTTCTACTATAGTAACTATCGGTTATGGTATGGTATACTGTAATTGTAGTATATTTTACTACATATTTTTCTCAGGGTACTAGCTGCTCATTGGTGTCAACCATCAAAAACATAACTCGTTTAAAAGTCCATTATTAAAATGTTTTATTTTTCTTAGAGAATTCGAATTCTAGACATTATATTATTGATTTATTACGTTTTTAATTCTTCGATAATAACAACTGATAGTATTTTTTTATCGGTGGTGGGTGCAGCTCGGAAGCCACTGCCTTCCGAGCTACATTGCTCGTCGAACTATCATTCTCAAAACTCTTGGGGGTGTATTATTGTGTAAATGTGTCTTCAAGCATTTGTTTCATTACCTTGCTGTAAATACCGGACTGTTAATTATTTTTCAATAACGAATGGTATTCGACCTGGGAACCGATCCCAGCAAGACGCGTCACAACGCGACCAGGATTTGATCACCGCAACTCCCATCTGCCATTATTAGAAAACAGCCGCTCTATCACGGCGTCTGTTTTTTTTTTAATGTGTGGTGGGTGCTTAGTTGCAGTGACTCCGTAAGCTGTATTTCTTGTCTGGCTAGCACTGCAACTCTTGCGGTGTAGTTTGGTGTGTGTAAGTTGTGTTTAAATGGCTTTGTGACAGCGTCATATCGCTTTTTATGATGCCGCGCTGTTAATCACTTTGCTCCCAACAGCGAATGGCAAGTCGATCCGAGATTAAACTCTCTGAAAAAATGTCACCGTCCCTCCAGAGAATTGAACCCCGACACCTATCGTCCTCTCACAACGATAGTCAGCCGCCTAATCACTGCGGCCATCGACCCGTTAATAACAATAATAATAAAGTTTTAATAACATTTTTACAGCAATAGAATAACTTCTAGCATATCATTCAGAAAATTCAGTAATTCAATGTGTGACGTTGATATATAAAATACTAGCTGGCCCAGCAGACTTCGTTCTGCTTCTTATTTGGCCGGAGACCAGTCCGAATTGGTGCGAATTATCGAAATCGGTCCAGGCGTTTTTGAGTTATAAGCGTAGTAACTAACAACGACTTTCTCTTTTATATACAGGGTGAGTTTTTTGAATGTTTAGTATTGGGATCTCAGAAACTACTGGAGATTGAGTTTGATTTAAAACTGCTTTTGTTTCTTCGATAACTCATGGCTTATTAGATATTCAAAGAAAACTAAATTTTACGATTTTCTTTAAACATGCTTAGCATCGTTAATAGTAATTTTAGAGAAAAAGTGTTCAGACAAAAGTTTTACATTATTTTACGCCAAATAAAACTATATAGCAATTTTTTTTTCGTTCACCATTATTGAGTTATGACATAAACTTGTGTTTTTTTTTTTAATGGAAACCATAGTTAGTTTTGGCATCATTAAAAAGCTTATTTTTTGCTGATTACAATGGTATAAGGTTTGATATGGTTATTTTAAAAAATAAAATAAAAAAACATTTCTATGATTATTCACTTTATAAGATAAAAACTTTTTTTCTTTCATTTTTGATGGATCACTAACTGGCAATCGTTATCTTAATTTTTTACAACAAGATTTCGAGGAGTGTAGTAGCTAAATGATGTGACTACTTCATATTATTTACTCGACCTTCCAGCTATAAAACTAGAACTGAAAATATTGTTAAAAGTGTCAAATCTGTTACAAAGTCACCTCGTTTTACAGTATCTAACAAGTCATGAAAGTTATCGGAGAAACAAAAGCAGTTTTAAATGAAACGCGTAAAACTGCGCGTCTTCTGAGATCCCAATGCTAAACATTCAAAAAAACTCACATTGTAATATATGTAGATGATACTAAACTTGGTAAAGACAGACATTTATCACTAACAGAGGTTCGATCTAATTGTAGCATTCTCATATTTAAAACCATGGTCATACGTTAAGAAAGATAAAATGTTACAAAACGAGAAAACTGTAACTATATTTATGCCATTTAAACTATCCTGGACTATCCTTTCTCGTTTGTACACACCTTTCGACATTAATGACTTTTTCGTGTGTTAATGCAAATACCTCCATAATAACCGCTCTAATAATACTGTCGATCGAAAGGAAATAGAAGGAACTAAGAAACTTCACCGTTAAGAACCACTGAGTTTTTCGTAATTTAGATATTCAAATGAAACATATTAATCGTGTATACCTTAATAAATACATGTTTAATCTAATATGTACTATAATAATTGTCTATTTTTACCCTAAATAATTGAACGACATGTCTTTACCATTAATTGAGAATTAACATAACCTCATTTTTCTATTTATGTATGTAATTAGAGTAATTTTATACAGATATAATTGTATTTATAATTCATTTCCTAGCATAGGGCGTGCGGAACGTATACTTTATAAAATTAATTAAGCGTACGTTTCAATAACCTTGAAAGACGTGTTAAATGGTTATGATTTAATAATTAGCGCAAAGTGCACGCATATAAAGACATTACTATATGGAAGCTGGTGTTTAATAGAAAAAAAGTAAAATAGCGCAGTTTAACACTGTTACATAACGATATATAGAATTTCTATAAAACCTACTTTTACTTGGTTTTATATTCTAACTTTCATGAAAAAGTAGCATTCATTAATATAAATTGCTTCGGAAGGAATTAGATAATACACCGCAAACCAACTGCTTCATGCTATTTGCCGGTAAAAGTTTAAATATTCATCGCGTACATAGCAGAATTACATGACATGCCGGGATTAAAGATGGAACAGAGACAAATATATTGGCACAATCAAGAAGCAAGTTGTTAGAGGAATTTGGGGATAATAATGAGAAGATGCTATTGTTGGCAATCATAAACTACTGCAAAGAATTCTAAAAAATTATGAAACAAGCGAGAAGCGAATCCGGTAGGTGAAGGGTATATTAAAGATAAACAAGATGAGATTATGAGTAATAAGAGGTGAAAACAGTATTAGTGGATGAAACAAATACTTCCAAGATATGTTTAATCAGGAAAAGATACGTAGGAGAATCAAGAAACAAATGAACAAATGAGATTGAGTTCGCGATTAATTTTCTTAATTTTATAATCGTTACTATGTAGATTCTAGAGGTTGTCACTCTTTCTTGTAATCTTTTAATTGCTAGCTTCGAGAGTTGACAGCCTGAACCAAAGAAGCGAGATACATGGTCAGAAACT
The DNA here is from genome assembly GCA_023690525.1 of Holotrichia oblita. Lineage (NCBI taxonomy): Eukaryota > Metazoa > Arthropoda > Insecta > Coleoptera > Scarabaeidae > Holotrichia > Holotrichia oblita. Next base: position 91,390,995 of record CM043019.1, on the reverse strand, counting down.
TATCAGTGTGTAGTGACTTGTGATAGACTGAAACGCCTAACCACCTACATATATTTCCAAAGTAGCTCAGGCAGCTATACGAACGTTTGTGACTCGTCTTATTGTTAGTAGTATTTAGGAAAAGTTTATTCTTAGATATATCAACGTTTTCAAAGAAAGGGCAATAGCTCGAGAACCATTGACGGTAGACCTTGAATATCTTAGTAACCAAAATGCTTCTGCCGTTAAGAACCACAACCATCGTTGAACACGACTTTATGAAATACTTTGTATATGCAAAAAACTAATGCCTAAATGCACATATTGAGACAAAGACAGTTTAGAAAATCGTCATTCAATTATAGCTTTAATTTAAAACGTAGTGCAGGATCTTCCGCAAGTACGAGTCAAACGTATGCCAAAGGTATCCAAAAAATATTAAGTAATAAAGAGAAAATTATAATCAAGTATTAAATTAAATACAGTGTTATAAGTGAAAACGTCGAAAACTGCCAATATACCATAAAAAACCCAAACAAATGCCTCTAATAGGCGCTCATGGTATATTGCTGGAATTCACCCTGCGGGCGAATGCAGTGAAAATAATTCTAATGCTTGATCTGTTTTCACTGCATTCGCCCTCAGGATGCGCTCCTATTAGAGGCGTTTCTTTGGTTTTTTACAATGTTATAAATAATTTTAAATAAATCTTTGTGTTTGTTTAAAATCAATCATCTATTCAACATTCAAATAAAAAAAAGGGTGAACATTTGCAGCATTCGTGTAGGTGTAGCACTTCAGGAATTATTTACCCCTTTAATTATTACTCTTTTCTTACATTTTCTGATTTACTTTTTTACTTGTTTCCTTTATTGATTAATATCTGTTACATATTTTCATTTGCCAATCATTTTGCCTCAAGTTGCAAAAGGCCATGTACACAATACATTCACGTCAGTTAATAATCATTAATTAATTCCGTAAAATCATGTTGTTGAGGTAAGGTAGGTCCATTAGCAGCATCTATTGAAGCTACTTTTGAATAAACAGGCTGTATCAACAAGAAGTTATATATTGATCAAAATTTAAACACAATAGGTACAATGCACATTTTGACGGTGCAAACCAAGTAAATGCATCTTACATATAATTATGTTTCCTGTATCTAAGGTAAACGGATATATTCACTAATTTTGAAAATATAAATCTAAATTTAAAAGTCATACTTGTATTAGATGATTATAGTTGGATGTTTTGAATTATATTGTTTTCGGGCAAAAGCAATAATATTATTGGTAAAATAATGTCTTCTGAAAATTAAGAGTAAAACCGTATTAAATATTGTCAATCAATTCATTATTTTTTTATGTTATTATGTTAAATATTTCTTATAACTACTTCTTATATGTTTCAGTAATTTAGTATTCACGTTTCAAATATTAATTTCTTTGAATTTAAGGTAGGCATTGATACAGTTTTTTTTAATGAATAAATGAAATTTAGCAGCTCAACTTAAAAGATCTTGTTCATATTAATTTTTATAATAAAAAATTGTTCTAACTTAATATTAGAAGCATTATTGGAAGCATAATAAACTTAAACTAAAACAAGTAAGACCGCTAGTTAATTATACATTTGAATTTAAAAATACTAAGTTACCGAAAACAATGTGAGATATTTAAGAGAAACAGTAATAGTTAATATTTAATTAAATTAACGGGTCGATAGACGCAGTGGTTAGGTGGCTAACTATCGTTGTGGCGGAACCATAGGAGCCGAGTTTAAATTCTCCGGAAAGTCGGTGACATTTTTTCTCGGGGCATTGAAATCCGATCGGCCTACCATTCGCTGTTGAGAGCAAAGTGATTAAAAGCTTGGCATTATAAAAGGCGCCATAATGCTGTCACAAAGCCATTTGAATACAATTATAGACACACAAAAACTACCCCGCGAGAGTTGCATGATAGTCAGACAAGCGATACAGCTTACGAAGTCAATGAAACGAAACACCAACCACACATGAAAGAATTATAAATACGGTTAAGTCGCGTTACAATATTAAATAAAATATGTTCTATTTAAAGTAAGTTTTTTTATATTTACGTGTATTTAAGACTTTTTATATTATCTTATAATATAATCGATAACGTTTATGTTTTGAATAGCACTTCGTTTAAATGTCCACCTTGGCTTCGTGTACACGAGTGAATCCGACGAATCCAATTTTCAACCACTTTGTGCAATAAATCGGGCGTAATTTCACGAATACAGCGTGCAATATTCAATCTCAAAGCGTCAAGTGTTTGTGGCCTGTTTGCATAAACCTTAGATTTTAAATAACCCCACAAAAAGTAATCTAAAGGAGACAAATCACAACTTCTTGGAGGCCAAGGAACAGTTGAATTCCTTGAAATTATCCTTTCCCCAAACTTTTCTTGCAGTATGGCGATAGTTTCATGAGCAGTGTGATATGTAGCGCCGTCTGGCTGGACCCACATATCTTCTAAATCAAGCGCATCCAAATTTGGCCATAAACATTTTGTCAACATCTGTTGGTATCGTTCGCCATTCACTGTAACTGAATCTCCAACCTCATTTTGGGAAAAAAATGGTCCGTAGTGCAGATCACATATGTCTGCTAGACCGGTACACAAAAAATTTCAGTATTTAGTAGGTATGTCATTAAATATTCTATACTACTTCATTCTATATTATATAATACTGCAATTATTATTTCTAAAACTGATGTTATGCTTTCTTTAATTATACCTACCTAACAAAATATGAAAATTGTATGAAAGGATTATGTGTATTCCAAGCACAGGTTATCCAACTAATTGTAATCCGAAATACAACTTCCTCTTGAGTAAAAATTAATTTTAAATTCAAAAACATTTTTATACGTCGGTTATGCAATTTTCTGAAAGCTAAATTCTCATAAACACACTAGTTTATTTTGTTTGCTTTATCTTTTGCTAAAATATATACATAGGCATAAATTGCCAATTGGAAATGTGTTTTATGTGATATTTAAGTTCTTGGAAAATAAAGAAGCAACGGATATTTTACAGCACTTAACGTAAACTGTTTTATTATTGTTTAAAATACAGAGCGGATATTTAGTGTGGGTAGTTATATGGGTAGACTAGCGCAGATAAAGCTGATATTTTTTCTTTTCATATACAGAATTCGATTCTGCGTTTTTCAGAAATGTTTTCGATTATACAGAGTTTCAAATTTTGTTGCACTGCCAACTTGCTTATCCTAAATAGAACACCTGTATTTTATGCTACAGTCTGTTCCACAAGAAAGGACGCGAGGTTTTTGCTAGCAAAGGAAAGATATTTGTATTTTTTTCTTTCGGGCGATCATAGCATCAATGAGCTACGCCGCCATTTCAAATTCATGTCACTGTTGCTGGAAACATTCAAGAGAGCGGTTGATTGGCAACATGAGTTCCGGGTATGCAAAACGTTTTGAGCCTGTCTTCTTGTGCACGCATAGAAAAGGACCAAAATGTCGTATGCTGCTGCAGCCAAAGTTATTAAAAAATCAGAGAAGTTTATTGAGATGTGGGTGAAGCTATAAAGAGTTAAAAAATGTAGATGATTTACCTGAACGCGCTAAAACGAGAGCAACGTCTAGAAAGCACGACATAGTGATTGTCCAGTTCTGAGGGGTCATCCCACTATGCGCCTGTGTGAAGCCAAGGTTAAACTTGCGAAGAAGGGAAATCTAGTTAGCCTCAACACCATCAGGCGACGTTTGAACGAAGAAAAACTATTATATCACCCTACGAGCTCGAAACCTCTATTTAGCGTAACCCACATCGAGAACCGCTTGAGCTGGGCTAGCGAGAACAAAGTTCGCGACTGGACGAAGGTGATCTTCTCGGATAAAGCGACTCTCTGGGCGTGGGTTCTGGTGAAGCGTGCCTGGTTAGGAAATAGCACCGATTTCGTTAAGCGCACCGTCAAATACCCTGTAAAAATAAATGTCTGCGGATGCTTCTCAGCGCACGGCTTTGGTTGTTTGGAGCTCTTCACGCGAAATTTGGATTCGATTAAAATGCTCAATATTTACAAACGTGGCCTTTTAAAGTCGGCTAAGAAGATGTTCGGGTCCGATAATGAAAATTAAGTCCTGCAAGAGGACAATGACCCCAAGCATCAGAGCCGTTTATGCCGCGCTTGAAAAGAGGAAAATGGTATTGTAACCATTGATTGGCCCTCCCAGTCTCCAGACTCCATTGAGAACGTGTATGCCATTATGAAGCGTTAGCTTACTTGAAGCAGCTTTCAACGGTGATTCGGTAGATATGGCGTGCTCTCAAGTTATGCTGAAAATCTCGCTGAACGTATGCCTCGGAGGTGCCAAGGCATTCCTAATGCTGGAGGAGATTATACTATATATTAGTCGATTGCGCCCTTACATTTTACTTGTATATTCATGTAAAAAAAATGGAATAATTATCTTGATAACTTCCGAAGAAACCTCGCTTCCTTTCTTGTGGAACAGACTGTAACTTCAAACTTAACTTTGATGTACCTACTGTATACTACTGTATTTTATAAAACTTTTGACAATTGCAGCAACAGAGAAAAATTTGTATCTTGGAAGCAAGATGAGATATTAATATATATATATATATAAACTTTACATATATATACGTAGCTAACACGGTATATTCCGGGACCGTTTTCATATTTATATATAAGCAGATAAATTCCAAGTTTTGAGGACAAATTTGAAAAATGTTGCAACCCATTGGGCGTGGCTAAAATTTCATTATTGAGAATAACTGGTTGCATAGGAAATAGGTAGTTGAAGACGTAACAAAATAATTATTCATAATTGAAAATATTTTAGTATGAGTGGTTGTATAGGGACTAGGCAGTTTTAGACTATAATTATTTAGATGTGTGCGCAAGGCAACAAATAACGTTCACTTAACACACTAAAATTTTGACATCTGCATAATCTGCATGGCATATTTCATATTTATATCCAATAATCGTAATAACAATTTATTTACTATACTATACTAAACTAAAATTTTGACATCTACAGTTGTTACTGCATGTTACTCTTGCAATTGAATAATAATTACCTGGGAAGTTTTAGCTGGTTTTAACATTAGAATCTGTTATTTTGTGATATGTGAAATATGAAACATATACCTATTATAAATAAATTTTGCTGGTACCTTAAAACGAACAATTAGAAGTACTGTACCATGTATAGGTAATCTTAGAAATCTCTGGACTATGTTTAATGTGAAATCTTGGGTACCTAATCCTGTGGAATCCAGCTCTCATTTCAACTGAATATTTGATATGCTTTAACATAACCTTATAGTATTTGGTATTTGTAATGAAAATAGCAGTGCTAAAGTGAACATTAATAAAAAAATATTGATAAATACTAGACAAATAAATAGTTCTACGTCAATTCCACTACAATTATTTGGCGGAAATTATAAATACTCCTTGAGTGAGCTGTTTCAGTTTTTTGTAGTGATAAATTCAAATGAGAGCTACATTAACTAAAAACACTAGGCGTAACAATATTAATTTACTAATAAAGCTACATATTACAATGATTTTGCTTTTTTTATAATCATATAATATAAAACAAAATAGTAATTGCACTCGTTAATAAATAGGATTTCAAATTTCCAGTGTTCTAATGAGTTTCCTGTCCGAAAATAGTGAGAGTTTTACTAACCAGGTTATATGTCCGTTGGCGGACTGAAGAAACGATGTAACAAACACACCTGAATACTATATGTCTACTTTACTTAGATTAACTGTATTTTTAAATTGTTTTATTCAATATTTAATTTAATATAACACCCATATATACATCTGTAATTAATAGTGAATTAAGTTTTTGATAATCAATTTCTTGAATAGATTCGTATTACAGTTCATCTGTGCACTAAACTGTAATCGGAATGTTCTAGATGATCTATTTTTTTCCCGACACTTTGAAATCATAAGTAAATAAATATTTGCATACTTATTACTGAAAGCTAATGTTCTAAGATAAGATGTATCATATGAGTAAAACCGAATTACTAAGAAACCTGATACTGTTGTAGGTATAGGTAACTTCATTTTAGGATATGTATATAAATGATCAGAAACGAAAATCAAAGTGCTAATAGTTTTACATTGTTTCAAAGCTGAAATTACATTAAAATTTGTAAAATTATCACAGCAGTGAGACTAACAATATTACTTTGTTTGTTGTTGTATCCAGCCTATATTTTAGAAAACTGATTGCACAAAAGAATTTATTAGTAATTTGTAACAAAGAATCGATCATTAATGGAACTAATTCTGGCTTCTATTACTAGCTGTATTGAATATTTCACATCAAATAATTAGACAAAATAATGCATATTTCACGTGTAAGTTTTTCTTTGGCGTTACTCCGACGTATATTTGAGGTTGATACAACTAGCAACTTGGAGAAGTGCTACCGTATTTAAATGCTCCTTTTGAAAAATATAGATCGTAAATATTTAACAGCATCGGGGGCATCTAACATTTATATTTGGGACTTGGGTTGGATTAGATCTTATATTTTGTCGACATAGATAATGCACAGATAAGCAATTTGTGAAAAAGAAGACGACCCGAGGCTAGAAAGTCATTCAGCGTCATTCTCTATAAACCATTGTAAGAAATATGGCAAATAAACGTCAGAATGCCCTACATTCAGAAAATGCGGTTATAACCATTTTCCTTCAGACCAGATTCTGAATCCTTTACATGGTGTACGCAAAAGCAGTCGTGCACCAAGATTGCTTATCTACACTACGGCAATAGTATACTATTGTATTCTATTGTAATTCACATCTATAGATGTGAATTACAATATTTTAAATATCAAGTAGGTAGATGTGAAACTGATTAATGAAGTTTCTTTTATTCATGCCGTTTACGTTATACCACGAGTATATTATTACTATTAGTTACAAATAGGCCTAGAATAGTAAAAAGCCAAAGAGTGTCAAAAAAGTTTGTCTTAGCTGAATTTGTAAATATGCCTATATAAGATTGCTACCTATCATCAAAACTTGTGTGTTTACAGGCAAGCAGAGAGAGAAATGAATAAAATTAAATCGAATCGCTTCGTATCGGCAAACTTCTTGTTACAATTTTTTTCAAATATTTTGTTGTTTCAACAGAGTACCTGCGTATTTCTTAATGTATGTATAAAAAGCTCAGTTTATCTTCTTTATTAGGTACCTAATATAGATGCTGCTGGGTAATTTGATGAAAACACTGCCTACATATTAGGAGTCAGACGACTAATTTTGCTGACCACATCTGCGAAGTTACTGTTTATCCTTTGTATTTTAGTTATTAATAGTAAGATTGTTATGAAGCTTTTGGCATATTCGGTAATAATGTATGAATTTTTACCATGTATTTATAATCTTCGCAGCAACAGTACTTTCATTTGCAGTAGGTACTTCTATCCAATATAAACTATTTTAACGTTTTGAGAATATTTATTGCCACACTGTGAGAGGTACAAATTTTAATAAACTATAGAGCCTGCGATTGAAAAGAATTCGGAAATATTTATCGCATTACAGCTTACCAGATAAAGTTTATATAAATATTGTGATTAGGTATATCAATGAAATCAAAGTAGATTCTTTTGTTCACACATTAAATAATATAAATAAACTCACTTTTATAACGAATTACACAATTGACTGAATTAAGAAAATGCTGTTTGATGCAGCTTGTGATGAGTATATTTATTATTTTGATTATTGAGGTTATGTTATAATCACACCAGCACTCAACTCGTTCCTTTATATTTCGCCTTCGTTACAGCACTGGAAAACAGCTGGCTTAAATTGTAGTGTATTGCAATACATTGGAAAGCAAAGATAAATTTGACTTAAATTGCATAGTGCACTATAGGAAAAAGTGAAGGAAAAAGCCTAATAATTTATATTTCATTCACTCATTTATTATAATAAAAATATTGTCAAGTAAATTTAAGTAAGTAAACTAGATAATGAAAATACGAATAAGTATTATGTTGTTTAATAGTAGGTAATTTAATGGACAATTACAAGAAGATTCAAAAGCTCGAGAAAGATCTATTTTTAAATATGAAGTCTTAAAAATATATAAAAGAATAGGTACAATAATTATAAAATTAAGATAAATCAGATTGTCGCGGAGAGATAAAACTCCTTTATTCATATCTTTTCATGTATGTACCTACTACATTACAGCTAACCACCATTGCCTGAAATAATTACTTAAATAAGAATTTAAGAAAGAGTACCTATACTAGGGTACATATTTTATATAGTATAGAAAAAAAGAAGTCATTTTCTTATCAATGCAATAGTGATAATGTAACATCTTTATACTGTACAAATATTGCAGTGTTTGATTTTCATTTGATTAATTTCTGTACAATATAGGTAAATTAGATATGATCTAATTCCTCTTAAATAGTAGGTACATAGCTACGAAGAAGTTATGCAAGATATCTACGTACTTTAAATTTATAATTAGTAAGTTGAAGTTGGTTGACGTTAACGTTCTTAAATCATATAGGCAAATAGTTTATTTTATTGTTTATAATCAATAGATCATTTTGAGAATGCTGATAAATTAATAGAACAAATCAATTTCTTCAATATTTCTTTAAAGTTCCGAATAATAATGATAATATTGAACTAATTGTTTTATTTTATTATGAATTAGACCGTATTTATGTAGGAGGTACCTATGTTATCTTTTGCTCGCTACGCGGATTAATTAGTCGTGCTACTAAGCGCTCACTAGAAACATATGTATGTACATATATCGATGTTTTTCTTTCATCCGTTACACTTTACTTGTTGATTATGTTAACACCTTGCTTGGTTTAGTCTCTCCGACGTTTCGTAAATAAAAACCACGGTATTACTTAAAATTCAACTTTAATCACAACCATCTCAACTTTTATATTACCATGATTACCATTACACCTATTCTCTTAATTTTCTACTTTGTAGGTACACTCGGTACGACTTAATCTTCGAACGATTTTAGTGAGTTACCTTACTAAAATCGTTCGAAGATTAAGTCGTACCGAGTGTACCTACTACTATCATTATTAACGCAGGTATCTTATTTTTTTATCTCCCTGAAGTTAAGTTCACATTAAAAATATATAGTTAACAATTATGATATTAAAAAACCTGATAAAATAAATGTCAAAATCCAGAAAAAATCGAAATATGAGTTTAAATTTACCAATTTATCAATTTTTATGGGTTATGGGAGCTTAATTATTATTCAATAGGGATATTCGCGTTACTAAATATGTTAATCCATAAAACTAATATATTTATTCATACAGAGATGTTGATAAAACAATAATTATTCATAAAATATTTTGACCTTGACCTTAACCTATATTCTACAACTTTGAAACACCCAACAGTCAGCTGACTTGCGCGGCGGACAAAAAATACTTTCACTTCCATTCACAGTTATATGTGACCAGCTGATAATGATTAGATTTTAGCTTAACAAGAAATAATATAAGAACTCATTTACAAAAACAAGCACAACAACACGACGGCTTTTTTATTCATATATAATAATTTATATTCATCTACAAAAAAAAAATTAGAAAATGGGTTCCATAGGATGAATTTGGACACGCTAGACAATCAAAAAAAAACTCTGCCAAAATAGAAACAATTTCATTTGGCTCAAAAAATTAGATATGATCTAATTATCAATCCAAGATAAAAATAGTTGTTGACGGTACAGATACCATTGTATAGCTTTTATGCTAGACAATGTGATGTACTAAACGGAGTTATGCGGCCTTAAAAAAGTAATATACCTATACCAGTAGAATATTTATTACAAGACGTATACAGAAACTACTGTATGAAGCTAGTTGTCTCAGGTATGAAGTATTGAAAATCGCCTGATTCTCGAAATGCTCGTCAAGTATATACGAGGTCTAGAACTGCTTGACTTATCTAAAAGGTTGATATTTAGTGTTGGACGAATACTGGAAGCAGGATCGTTAAATATGTTAATCGTAGGTGTCTGTATGCTGCTAATTTGTATAGTTGTATGTTGTATTATTTTGATTTGTAAATCTCTATATTTGTCGAGAAATATTCTTTAGGCCTGTTCGTTTACGTTGCTGGAAGTGCTCAATATCACTTTTGTCAATTACCGTGTGTTCGTTTGAAATTTAGCTGCTGACAGGTGTTTTAGACACTCGTTCGTTTGCATCCAGCAAGCTGCTGTATGTCAGAAGTAGCAAGCTGTATTTACTCACGGTTCAAGTGTTGAGCAATAATAGCTGATGAAATCAGATTCATCCGCTCAAACATCTAATTGCTGATTCGCTATACACTTACCAAAGTTAGCAACTCAAACGAACAGGCCTTTTACCATCTCATATAATACTCATACTCATTGTGTTACAAGATGTTTCTTCTGTCACATAAGGCTTGTTTGACTTGCACAAACTGCTATATAGCAGCTTTTACAATTGCCGACTGTTCGTTAGAAACCTAGCGCTCCTAACGCCATATTGATGTAAATCTGCCACACTTGCTATTTCCGACAAAACATAGCAGCTACGCAATGTAAACGAACAGGCCTATAGTGTATGTGACATGCTATTCCATCTGATATAAAAGAAATTTAGTCCGTAAAATCGTTTTAAAGTTAAACTTTAGGGCGTCAACTCCGTCCGCGATTAGGAATCTAACACGATCACCGGCGACTGGTCATACGTAGGACAGTGCGTACAATGTGGGGTCGAATCTGTTGCTACCGTTTGCGACAAATAGGCTTGTTCGTTTGCGTTCGTTAGAAATTTAGCTGCTGACAGGTGTTTTAAACACTCGTTCGTTTGCATTCAGAAAATTGCTGTATGTCAGAAGTAGCCAAGCTATATGTGCTTACGCCTCAAGTGTTGAGGAATAATAGCAATTATATTGCTTTTGGGTCATATATAATTAACAGCGGAATATTATTTATACGGCGAGGTAAACCGCAAAATTATTTTTATTTTACAGTGCCAATTCAGATTTAATCATTAATATTAAATTTAGTTTGTGTTATTCTTAGTTGTTGGATACAAAAGAATTTCTACATTGTCTACTGCGATCCTATACACGTTCGAAAATAGAGCCGTGTAAAGTGTCTAGTGTTACTGGTAAATATTTTAGAGTAAAAAATATAGAGTATATACCTATTTTAAATTGCCTCTAATAGTAATTTCACACTAAATCCAGCAGTAAAGGATAGCAAGCATGCATCCAAACAAAGACTACAAGATAGTGTAAATTTTTTAATGAAAAGTGTTAACTTGACCGTATATATCTATAACATGTAAAAGTAGAGTAAATGTGTTTACACTACGTAGAGAGATGTTTACTCTAAAATTTACCTGTGCACTCCGTGTTAATATTTTACTCTAAAAGGAGTGGATCTATGTATATATATAAACACCGGCTAGTGTTAATTATTTATACTACTGTTTCTAACTGTGTAGAATAACATAACTACCTACCCAAATGCCTAATAGGTAGGTAGTATAAACTAGGTGGCAGTCTCCTAATTTATATTCTACAATTTTAGAAACGGAAAGCAGCCCAATTTTCAAATTTCATAAATATTTTAAGTTGGCTAGAAGGGACTGTCAAATTTATCAGCTGGTATATGTTTTGCTACCAAAACAAGAATTATTATTATTATTATAGGGCGGCTAACTACCACTACCTAGCCATTTCATTTTAGATCTGTGTAAATATAAAGGTATCATAAAGACATTTCTATGTTTAGGGGGAATTATCAATGTTTTATGTGTTACCAAGCACAAACATAAAATTAGCCTCTTATAAGGCATGCGCATTTCCTATAGAAACTACTACCTAATGTATCGTATATTAATTTTTTCGCGCCAATTCAACGACATTGTGTTCCATTCAGTTCCATTAGTGAACCAGTGAACTAATAACTAAGTGTTTTAATGTGTATATATAATTATGTTTATTGCAGAGTTAAAATATTGATAGATTATAAATATGAGTGATCGCGGGAGAAGAATATTAGAATTAGCAATTCAGCAAAGCACGGATGAAGGCAAAATGTCTGCATCTAATACATTTGAAGGTGTTCAATTAATAGGTACTTATTATTTTTTCCAACATATATGCATATATAAAATACAGTTACATTCTTTAACGTTACAAATTCACACATAGCTAACTAAGAATACATCATAAGCTCTGTTAAGAAATGATATACAGTGTGTCTTCGGATAAGTGAAATGACTTATAAAAGGTAAAAAATTTTTGATATAAATTTTTGTTTTTTGTATTGCTTAGTTAAAGACTACTTTCTAACAAATTTTCAATGTTACAAAACCAAGTCGGTCTTAACAGTGAAGTAAAAACTATTTTTGTCGCAGGTAAAGTACTTTATTCGTTCATTGTACGTGAAAATGTTACCAAGCAAAGCTGTTCAGAATAAAAAGCTATGGCTACATGCAAATTATCGAAGCAATCGTCCTACTTTGATAAAATGACAAGTTTTTCATTCAACCAAATATCTAAAGATTGCCTTACATTTAATCTGAGATTTTAACTTATTATTATTATTTAATTAATTAATAGGTTACTAGTGTGAAGCCATTAACTTTTAGTAATGACTCATTGCGAATTGTTTTATTCATAATAAAAAAATATTGACATTGAATAAAATGGTGTTTTTGTCAAAGTAGGTCGATTGTTCCAAAAATTTCTATATGACCGTAGCTTTTCATTGTGAACAGCTTTACTTGATAACATTTTGGCGTGCTATGTTTGACTGAAAAATGTACTTTACCTGCAACGAAAATAGTTTTCGCTTCACTGTCAAGGCCAACTTGTTTTTGCAACATTGAAAATCTGTAAAAAAAGTCTTTAACAAAGCAGAGTTGAACCCCAAAATACGAAAATTTATACAGTAAAACCTGTGAATAGTGGCCACTAAAAAAAATCAAAATTGTTGGTCGTTATTTAAAGGTGACCGCAAAAGAGAGATGATGGATATTACTCACGCCAAATTCTAAGTAAATATTTTCACATGATAGCTATTATTTTTCTTTTGGAAATAAAACTCATTTGGTCATTATTTTAAATGATTTAATTCAAACTTAAAGTAGAGAATACAGATACACATACATAACTAAACTAAAAGTGTATACATTTTGGTTTGCGTTCCTTGATAATATGTATAAGTATACGTTTACATAGACTGCTTTTATTTTTTGAGAAAAAATGCTTCAATTTTTGTTTGTTTTAGATTTTTTAGCGTAGATTTATACATTTCACTTTCCCATTTCTGTAAAAATTTTTGAAATGTCTATAACCATGTCACCGTTATTGTTACACAGGAAGTAACTCTGTATGTCTCTTAATTTTACGCACACTTCGCCCATGTTTGACAAAGCTGATTTTGGATCTTCAAACTCTTCTATCTCGTTGTTATCGGAATCACCATCATTATTGCATAGTTCTTCAACAATTTCTGCTGTACTAAAATCAGGATTCGCTGTATGTTCATCGTTGTCAACTGAAGCAACGTCGTGTAAACTTGCAAATGCCCTGCCGATTTTTGGAAATAGTTTAGCAAGGGGTATTTCGTTCTCCTCGCAAAAATCTTCATTAGATTGACCTACACCTGCGAATTCAGCTTTGGAAAAATATTTTGTTATTGTAGAGCGAGAAACCTGTGTTCATGCTGTTACAATCCATATTAGCGCACTTAGATTTTAGATTTATGCCTTTTTCCGAATCTTCAAAATCACAATCACTCTCAATGAACGTTAATAGTCTTTTGATTAAAAAAACTGCTGTATATCATCTTAAAATTGTGAACTATGCCTTGATCTAACGGCTGACAATACGACGTAGTGTTTGGACGCAAAAAAATCAATCAATCGCTTTAGGAAGTTGCATTATCCAGAAATAGCAGCACCTTTCGATTTTGTTTTTTCATTTTCATGTCAAATTGATGCAGCCATTTTGTCATAAAATCTTATGTCATCCAAGCCTTTCTGTTATGTACCCACTCTAAAGGTAATTTTTCGATATGATTACCCTTAAAACACCAAGGATTTTTACTTTTTCCAATAACTAAAGGGTTTTCTTTGTTACCTTCCATATTTGCGCAGAATAAAATAGTTAAACGTTGTTTTGCTGATTTTTTCTCATTGCATTTATCGTATTTTAATGCAAAAGTTTTCTTTGGCATGACGCGATAATACAGACCTGTTTCGTCAACATTAAATATATCCTTCGGAGAATAATCCTTTAAAATTGATGGTAATTTAGATATAGATATTGCATTTATGCCATAAAATATTGGGATCGTCTGGCCGTGGTCGTTTTGTAAAGGCGGCCGTTATTGCAAGGTTTGTATACCTGGAAATATTCATATTGTAGATCTTTGCAATGTTAAATCTGGCCGTTATCACAGGTGGTCGTTTTATATAGGTGACCGTTAACACAGGTTTTACTGGATCGAAATTTTTTTACCTTTTGTAAGAATCGTTTCACCTATCCGGGGATATACTGTATATGTATTTAACGAATAGAAGTAAAAAAGAAGCACTCTAGTTTTGTCATAACAAAATGAACGAAAGAACAACTTAAGTATGCAACATTTCTTTAAAATATCAATTATTAAAACAAACACAGCATAATTACAGGTACGCAAATACACATATAGGTATGTACAGGATCTTTCACGAAACCTGTTTGTTAGAAAGTTTACGGAAACTACTTTTAGTACAATTCTTCAATTTTGAGTTGCATTTGTGGTATACGTTCTACTGTTTTAAAATATTTTCAATGAAATCCGTCTATCGGTTATACCGGAAGTAAATAACAACTTTGTTATTTTAAATACAATGGTATAATTTTTTTCAATGCAATCGATTCTATGCATTATTTGCAAGTAGGTAGTTTGTGTCAGGATTCCCTACCCCTAAATTCAACTGTTTCGAAGATATTTACAATTTTCCATAATATTTTGCTATTGCACCATTTTAAAGAAAAATTAATGTTGCAAAGTCCTTTGAAGCCTAAGGTACAAAACTTCTGCAAACGAAAGTAAAGGGTCATAGATACTGAGAACTGTCATACCTTTCAAATACTGAGAACTGTCATAACCAGAGAGCGGACTTACGCCGGCCGTTTTCGTTCCCGCAGTAGTGGGAGATGCGTCAATACATATAACACATTCATAGCGTACATAAAAATCACGCGGCATCGCTATCAATACCAACTTGTTCTACTGGAGCGTATATAAAACTCAATATTCCAGTAGCGCAGAGAACTGATTCAGTGCGATTGATGAGCGTAATAAATACATACACGTGATGCGTATTTGTTTCCGCCTACTATCGCTAGCGAGCGACACTGTCTAAGCATCTGACGATATCGAAAACGGCCGGCGTAAATCCGCTCTCTGGTCATAACTTTCAACAAAATTTACACGCGCGGGGTGTACAGAAATTAGCAACCAGTTCAGATCTCTTCAAACATTGAAATTCTTTTTTTTTCAAATGGCACGTAGTAGTTTTTATTGTAGCACTTAATTCAGCAAGAAATTCTACATCGATTAGAACTCAGGTATTTTTTGCAAAGAAATGAATGAACTCCAAAACAGCTGATTTTGCTTATATTTAATAAATTTTGATGCAGAATTGCTTGAGCATTAAGAAAGTTGGAGTGAACTTCCGGTAAACCGGAAGTGATATAAAAGCGTAAATAATTTCGCCAATGAGACCAGATGATACTGTCCATAATTACAAGTTTTCAGAACTGTAAGATTACAGGAACATCGAAAAGTTCTAACAAACCAGTTCCGTGAATGACCCTGTATATGTACATATGTAGGTTTATTCCTGTTCAAGCACTATCCAGCGATAAGTGTTTTTCGTCCTTCATGGAAAATAATAGAGAATAACAAAAATTAATACACATATTGTATACTTTTTAGTAACGAATGAAGAACCGATCGTTGATAAATTACTATTAGAGTCGACTGAAAAGTCATTATGCATGTATTGTGGAACATTGGTGTACGACTTAGAGAAACATCTAATAGCTCTACATAATTGTAACCCGGAACAAGTATATATTGGTATAAAGTCACTATAATATTTTAAGTACATGTAATAACAATTTTTTTCAGCTGAAAAAGAGTCTGTGAGTGGAAAAAGTCATTATTATTCTACAAAACAACATTTTTGTGTTTACTGCCATAAAAAACAAAAGAAACTTGCGCGACATTTGGAAAGAAAACATCCAGATGAAGAAGATGTAAAGAAAGCAATAGCTATGGAAGTTGGTAAGTAATTCTATTATTTTCATGTATCTCGTAAGTCGTGTATGAATGAAATATGAAAAAACCCATCAAGTATCATCAATTGATTAAAAATTTAATAATAAAAACAGTTACAATAAATGTTCAAAGTGAGCTCCTTCATTTTCTATACATAGCGTCACTCTTTTTTGTCATGTTATTGAAAGCATTCCTTAAATTATGTGGTGTAATTTTCTCATCCACATTTTGGATAGCTTCTGTAAGTTCTTCAATTCTATGAGAACGATTCTCTACTAACCGATTAACAAAGAATTCATCTAATGATTCCGTCGTTTCTCTTGTCCTATGAGCTGTTGCATAATCTTGCCGGAAACATTCCCCGCGGTGTTCATCATCATGTAATTGAGTTACAAATGGTAACAATAAATTATTACGATATCGTTCTGCATTTATCGTATTATTAAAGAATATTGGATCAATAATCTAATCCTTGTGAATGCAAGGGGTTTCAAGAATTTCATGTGGATTTTCGCTAGACCAGACGCGCATTGTTTGTTTATATATCCTGATAAATTAAACCATGCTTTATCGGAACAGAAGGATTTGTCAAGAATGTCATTATTATTAATCGTACTTAAGAACCACTGACAGTAATTATGTATGTCTGATTACGTGATCAAGTGGTAAAAGCTCTCGCACAGAATGAAATTTGTATGGAAATTTTTGTAGATCTTTTTAAGGATTCTCCGACAGATCCGATATGATAGTTGTGTTTTTTGTGAAAGCTTACGAATCGATTTCTCAGGTGGTTGAGTTATTCGTTCGTCAACATCTCAATATTTGCAAGTGTCCGCTTTAGTGGTCTACCAGCACCTGGTTTTCGGGACACATACCGTGTTTCACGGAATTTTTCCACTAACTCTTGAATCAATTGCCCAATCTGTCATATGTGTTGTTAAAAAATTTGTAAATTCTGCCGGAAATTCTTCTATACAAGGCTGCAAAGAGTACGACCATTCTCCATTTTCTAATTTTACAGCATTTCTAAAGTATCATTCTATCAGAAAATCTTTGATTTATTCTAAACATTTTTAAATATCAATTAACCAATACATTAATGACAAATGTGTCTTATTTGTTAGAACATACCAACATATTTTCAAGAAATAATTTTATGGGCTGCTAGAGGGTAAATATAAATGATCGTATTGTACTAGTCACTAGCCCGGCCCAGGTTTACAACGCCAAACATTACTGGCAGTGATATTCTAAATAATTAGTGCTATAGATCTCCATTAAGGAAGAAACGCCGATATTAGCATCTATTCACACATTGTTTTTTTTAGGATCAAAAGAAAGACGAAAACTGTTTGTGGAAATACAAAAGAAGGGAGATTTTATTTTTAATTCAAAGCAAACGGAGAATATAGATTTAATTAAACTTAGACGTGTCCAAAATAAATCAACATGTACACCTTGTCCATATTGTAAAGGATTCTACTCAAAAGAGTATTTACGGAAACACATTAAAACAAACTGTGTTGCTAAAAGCACAAACGAAAATCCGTATGATAGAGTAGTAGGCAATTTAGCGATGAGCCGGTCTCTTCTTCCGAACTTTCTGCATCCGATCGCGTCTGAAGCACTGAAAAACAGAATCTTCCCGGTACTTAAAAACGATTTAATTACGAGAACAATTGCAAACGACAGCCTTGCAATCAAATTTGGCAATTTCTTGGCTATTAAATACGGTACTAGTACGCATCACGATAAAATGATAAGAAATAAACTTCGTCATTTGTCGCGAATATTGCTAGAAATGAAGAAAATTGACGCTAGCATTAACAATATTACATCCATCTTTGATTCGGCAAAATTTGATTGTTTTGTACAAGCAGTGTACATAATGGGAGGTTTGAGAGAAGGAACTTTTTCGAATCCTAGTGTAGGTCCTGCATCCGTTACTCTAATACTTCAAGTTGGAGATATTCTCGAAACCGAAGCCATTAAAATAAAAGATCATAATTTAGAAGTAGAAGTGCAAAGATTTTGCAAGTTAGTTTCCACCAGATGCAATGCCCTAATTAATAAGATGGCAATAGAAAATCGCACGCAACTACAGAGGACAAAAGTAACTATATTACCACGCATAGCTGACATCAACATGCTAGAAAAGTCATTACAAGACGAAATTCGGAGTTACACAAATACTCTTAATACAAATTTTGATGTACACACATGGACATGTCTATCGAAAATAGTTCTAATCAAATTAATGACATTCAACCGGAAAAGACCGGGAGATGTTGAGAGAGCTCATATTACAGAATATGCCAACCTTCAAAGTGTGAGCAGTGACGAACTATCACATCTAAATGAGGACCAAAAGTTATATGCCTCTCAATATGTTCGTTTTATTACAAGAGGAAAGCTAAATCGTCCAGCTGCAATTATACTTGCAAATAAAGAAAAGGAAGCCATTGATTTGATTTTAAAACACAGATTGAGCGCCAACGTAGGAGATAGTAACCCCTATTTATTTGGTTGTCCTACTGGTAGAGACAAGTTTTTTAAAGCAGGACTTGCTTTAAAAGAGTATTGTAATCAAAAAGGTATTTGCCATAAAAATTTGACAGCTACAAACCTGCGTAAACACCTCGCAACTATTACATGCAGCTTCGATAAAGAGAAGCAGACTCAAATTAGTGACTTTATGGGACATGCATTCGATATTCATAGAAATATCTACACGCAAAGACCAGCGACAAAAGATATTGTGGAAATGACAAAAGTTTTAAATTTTGCCAGTGGCGAAAACGCTGCTGAAAGCATAGAGTGTGCTTCCACAAATATTGTTTCGTCAGATGTATTAAATAATCCTGCAAAAGAGATAGCTCAAAAAATCTTCACCGAATTACCAGAAGAAAGTAAGGAAGCTCCTCAATTACATGCGGCATATGTGGAAGATGCTAGCACATCAAACTCCAGTGACTTAAACTACGTGCCTAATACTTCTAGCGATACCGACGACGAGACACCGCGATATAAGATATCGCGACGTAAAACCGCCAAAAATATCAAAACAACGTGGACTACCCCGGAAAGAACAACTGCTCGAAAAGCATTTCAAGGATATTTACAGTCTAACTGTCCTCCAAGTTTAGAAACATGTTCAGAATTTACCTGTGCAGATCCAAATTTAGCTTCCAGGACGGCAGTGCAAGTAAAATCGTGGGTGATAAACGAACAAAAAAGGTTAAACAAGAGTAAGTATAATCAGGGCCGGCCCGACGAAAAGCGGAGGACTGACATTATTTTAGTTTTGCAAAATCAATTGGTGTCACGACACGATAATTCTTATATTTTCATTTTTATAGTATTATTTACTTACTGAATAATTAATCAAATAAAACATAAATATAAATATATTTCACAGACTTTAATTGTTAAAAATTGATAACTGATTTAAATGTACAAACACTAGAAGATATAATTTAATTAATTGAACGAAAAAATACATATCTCGTAACTAACTAGTCCATTACTGTGACCAGAGCTGATCTTTGAAGTGAGAGTATAGCGCCACGAATAAAATTCGCATCATTGAAAGATTTTCTGTTAACCGATTTAAATCAATTTTAACTCTGCTAAAAATTTGTGCTTGCCATTGCTTGTGTTTACCATTATCTTATTAATTACAGAGTTGTACGATGATAATTTTAAAATCGTTTTCTTTGATTAGTTTTTTTTTATGAACTAGAAGCGTAAATACTCCGAATCCAAAACTTTTGTTTACAAGTTGTTTTATTTACAGGAAAATCGAAGTGGACGACTCCTTTAAAAGAAGCATGTAGAGAAGATTTTAGACAATACTACAATGCAGAAACGACTAGAAAATATCCACCTGTAGCCGAATTAAAATCTTTTTTAAAGAAACACGGACAAGAATCAATATCAACAGAACAGTTACGAAGCCATTTGCAACATGATTTCGTTTATGTGAAATCGAAACATAAAACAGAAAAATTTAAGCGGTCCCTCTTTAATAAATAATTTTATCCCGATGGCTAAATATAAACATAATGTATAGATGTAGTATTTGATTTAATAGCGTTTTAACACCAGCATGCCTGAATAGTTCCCAATGGCCATTTATAAAAATAGTTGAAATCAACAATCAAATTACAATCGTATTAACAATTAATATATCTATATTATGTAAGTATTGATCTTCTAATCTGAGATGAAAATCTATTCACTTGTAGGAATATACATATTGGACGATTCAGATACTAGGCATTGTAAATAGCATTATATGCAATGGAGAAATACATGTATCCATTAGAATGACGCAGATGGTGATACGAGGTAGATGTGCGGTGTTGTCAAAGTAAAATTATTGCGTTTTGTATTCTCGTATCTGTGACATGCGGACAATTTGCATAGTAGCTAGTATCTGGATCGTTCAATGTGTATAGATAGAAAATATATCTGAGATTAAAAGATAAGTACTTAAAGATCATAATATAGATATATTAATTGTTAGTACGATTGTAATTTGATTGTAAGTAACTAGTGACCGCAGGGTAATTGACGAAAATAATGACAGAAAAAGTTACTTTTGAAAATACAATATTTTCAAGTTATTACTTAATTTGCCAGCTAAAGCTACGCAGAAATGAGTACAATTTGAAAGTATAATTTTGGCTGCTCTTCGGTTTTCGAGTTCTCTGCCGTGTACAAAGGTTGTGGTACTTGACGTCTCGATCATCTTGTCGTGATCTTCTTCACTTCTGAAGAAGATCACATCGAAACGTCAAGTACCACAACCGTTCTACACGGCAGAGAACCCGAGAACCGAAGAGCAGCCATCAACAGCGGCCGTGAAAGCCTGGAGACTACGTTAACGTATAATTTTATAATATTGTAAATGTAGCTTTGTTTTATAAAATGTGTATATCTCTATGTAATGAGAATTATCAATAAATTGTTACTATTATTACTTACTGAGAGTCTTTTCCAACCGTAAAACTAGTACTACCTACTATGTGTACTTATATCTTTTTTTTCTTAAGTTAGATTTGCAGTATACGACAAAAATACATGCAGTGCGCACTAGTTTCACTAATGGAAAACAAATCGCCAAATTTTTTTATTAGTGTTTTACTTCATTGGTCCTAGTAACGTAAATTATGTGTCTGCAGTGGTACCTTGCTCTTTATTATGTATTGTATTATTTAAAGCTATAACGAAAGTTACACCGCATTAGAAATTGTACTACTGATACACTGAGAAAATCAATGCGTCGTATTTGTAAAATTGCGTATGTCATAGTTATTAGCAATACTACTACTATAATACTTCATGCTTATTGATCTGTATCACATGTGCTACGTTAAGAGAGAATATATTAGGAGCTTGACTGTACGAATAGATAGGTATATCAGATAAATTGATCAGTCCATTACAATACGTACTGTATAGCAGTATGCTGAATGCTCTATACTAGTGACTTTTTCTGTACTTGTATTTTTACATTTTCTCGTATTAAAAAAGCTGGCGGGGTGACTGCTTGAATAAAATTAGTGAAAGTTGACTCAAATATGTCCATATGCGTATGAATTCCATAAAATAGCGTCCTGTATCTTTGAAACGTCCTATTTTTTAGTAAGTCTTGTTGAAACCCTATTTATAAATTAATTACTATGACAAAGAAATCATTGTGTGTTATTTAAATTTTTTTATAGTGGATATCGGATATATTGTTTGATAAAAATCAGGGTTTGGAAGATATTTCTATATATTTTTTATAATATTAAGATTTTAAATATTACAACAAATATTGTAATTCCTTTTTTACATACTGCAGTGTATATTCTAATACATACGAATTAATGTACCATAATGAAATTGTTCGTCGTATTTTACACCATTCGTCTCAATTGAATATTGAATTTAATATTTTCCCTTTAAAATTCTTTCCAATCATATTTAAGATGTGGTAAGTAAACTCCTCCCATAATTTCATTTCTTATGCGTATATTTCGGGACCGGTCCTCAAATGCCCACAAAAAGTCCTCAAATATCCGGCGTGTCCTCAAAACTACCGTAGTATACATGAAATGGTCCCCAAACCACCCGCATTAGACATATATATATATATATATATATATATATATATATATATATATGTAAAGTTTAACAATTTTATCAGTTCTGACACTGACAGACTTTAGACTTTAAAATGTGAAAAATTACTGCAACTAGTGCAGAATATGGGTTTCTTCTTTTAATTCAAATGAAAAACAGTAGTTTCCTACGTGACGTTTCGGATTTATTTAATCCTTCTTCAAACAACAAGGACAATCGTTTTTCTAAATACAAAGCTCTAAAAATATTGTGAAACAATTTTGACAATTTCAAAATTTCAAAATTGTCAAAATTGTTTCACAATATTTTTAGAGCTTTGTATTTAGAAAAACGATTGTCCTTGTTGTTTGAAGAAGGATTAAATAAATCCGAAACGTCACGTAGGAAACTACTGTTTTTCATTTGAATTAAAAGAAGAAACCCATATTCTGCACTAGTTGCAGTAATTTTTCACATATATATATATATATATATTCATCTAGTATATACAGGATGCTGAATATTTAGTGTTCGTTTATGTTAACTTCAGCGGCAATTTTCTTCAAACTCTGAACTACAACTCGTTGTTTTATATTATCAAATATGCTGGCCAATTTTGTGCTTTTTTGGATGGTATGCGGATCAGAAGCATTTACTTTTTTACGCTTCATATTCAAGTATGCCCGATTTTTTTAATACCCACTTTGTACGTAAGGAATCTAACTAAATCAAATGACAAAAGCAATAATCTTAATAATAAACAATTTAATACATAACAATAAAAAAGTAGGGTTTCATAATGAAATATCAACATTTAAACTTTATTCATCTATTAAAACTGGCGTTGTGGGAGCATTTGGGCAAAACACTACTTGCGAATGGATTCAACTGGTGTAGGTATTAAATTAAATGTTGAAAAACGTTCTTAAACACTTCATTCCATCTTATAATTTTTTCAGCGTGAACCCGTTGTACGTTCGCTGAAATTTCTAGGGTAATATGCATATCTACCTATGTCTCTTGTAGTGGGCGAATTTCTACACAATCTCTATTATGTGTCTCCAAAGTACGTACACATAAAAGGAATGTTGTATTCTAAAAGTATGATTCATGAACTCGCACATGAACACATTTCATTTATATTCGAGTAAGGTAACATTACTTATACGGTCTTGAGTATTGTCTAATTCATTCAATTATTATCTTTGGACATACGGTTATTAATTACTTAGTATAAATGGATTAAAACCATAAAAACATAAAGTAAGGTAGAGGTGTACGGTTCTATACTAAGTTTGGTCCAAAGGATATATTGAGAATAGTAATAATATAATTTATTGCGAAAGGTTATTAAATATTAAAAGGAGTAACTTTGCTTTCTATTTTACTATTCCTAATGTATTGCTTAGAGCAAATATAAAACCGTTTCTATAACTCCTTAATCGATGTAAAATTTGTTATGTTCAATCAACTAGTACTGGTAAGGGAAGACCGGCAAGACGCGCATTCAGAAGTAATAGCTTGGCGTACAAATAATTCATGCAAATACGATTTAGAAGACACCACACTTCAGTTACTATGCAGTATTCTTTGTTTGTCAGCTTTCTTCATAGCAACAAATTTCAAATATACCAAATTTTTCATTTTGCTTTCTCCTCCTTTATTATGCTACTGATGCCAACTTTTAAAATATCACCTACTTTTTATATGTACATATATGCAATATTTGGTCTGTACCTATGGAGTATAATTTTCAGAGTAATGAGAACAATCCAAACTAAATTTAGAGCTTTAAATCTCGCGTTATTACTTAAAACTACTATTACTATTTTACCATACCCAAGACTTCAATGAATATTATTATACATGATACAAGTCGCATGTCAAACATATTAAACTTGATAAGAAATTAATATCATATCCCGTACAACACGCATCATATATCCAATAGAAGTTCCACATATTTACATACATAATTATAATTACATCGTTACGAACCAATGTATGTACATATGTACCGGGTGGCCAACTAAGAATGGCAGTCGGCCATATCTCAGAAATGGTTTACAGTACAGTTTTGGGAAAAAATATCACTGACTAAAATGGCCCCGAGAAACATCTAAAAATTATTCAGAAAAGTGTAGGATGACCGCTAGATAGCGTAACTAAACATCAAAACTTTAAATTCTTATTTTATACTAAATTTACCAATTTAAGATCTATCACAAATATGAAAATCAAAATTTTCAGAAAATTCTGCATATTTTACACTGGACATTTTTTTTGTATTTTACAAATAAGGGGTGGGTGTGAGAAAGGAAATTTTGTTTTGAAGGAACGTTTATAACTCCGGTTCTGTTGAACCAAATTTTGGAAACTTAACAATCTAGTAAGTGACGTGCATGAAGAGGGCGCTGTTTAAATGTTTTCGGAAATTTGTTTTTTATAGAAAATATTAAATAGAATCAGACATTTTTGACTGCAGATTATAAAAGTAGGGTAAATTACCAACAAATCAGCGAAAACCGGCTATCGTTATCTTTTACCTATCCGAAGATACCTTGAAGAACATATGAATGGTAAGAATTTCTTCAATAAATTTAAATTATTCTGCTCTCCGTGAACAGAATTTAGCAAATTTGGTCTTATTAGAAAGGATTTTCTTTGGCGTTAAGGAAATTTAAATACGTAAATTTTAAAAACAGTGCGTGGAAGGTTTTATTTATGTTCATACTATAAAATAATGAATAGAAAGCTTTTATATGTTAGTGAAAAGCGCAATGGTGTGATTGAAATAAAGAATGCAGCAAAAGAACACAAAAGGGTACTTTATCGTGTCACCATACTCTGAAATTTTGATAAAGTATAGCGGTCCAAACTCAGCAGTCCTTTATTATTTAACTTCGTTAAATTGTTGTACTACTTCCAACCTTGTAAAACTACGAACAGATTGAACATGTCTAGCACGCAATGTAAGTGGTATCTTAGCAGAAGTTTGTCCAGAAAAATAAGACAAATACTACAGTGCACTAAACAAGAGTGTTATGTAATCTACGAATATTTAAGTGAACATAAAAGATTCACCGGATATCAGCAATTGTGAAAGGAATTCTTATGATCTTTTGTAACCCGTTTCATCTAAATAATATATTGGGCGCTGTTCAGTTCTATATTTTTTAATCGCAGATAAATATCTTCGTCTCCATAAAACAATGTCTTGACGCTCAAGTAGTATACTTTTGCGATTACGTCTTCAAAACCTATAAAGAAATAGTATATAAAGCATTTCAATAATTTAATACCAAATCTTACTTAAAATTAAGTATTCTCATTAATTTATATAAAGTAGAGTAACTCATGTGAGGTATATTTTCATCTTCCTTTAATTTCTTTAAAATCTTGTTTAGTGTACTAAGTTCATCATAAAAAATATGTGCTACTCCTCTTATCAAGTATTTAACAGTATCGTCAAATGTAGATAGCACTGATTTTCTCGCTAATCGTTTTGATGGTGGTGAAATTAGCCCTTTAGTTTTATATTCATGAATTATTCGGTAAACACTTTTTCTTGAAACACCTATTCTTATTATGGAATATAAATACACAGAAGTTTATATACGCTTATTTAAGTATACAACCTAAAGTGTTTGATATTTGCAGTGCTATCTGTGTCCTTTTTTCTAGGACAACCACCAATAATTTTGTTATAGATGTTTAATCTAGCTTGCTTTTCCTGTACCAACAAATGTCCACGTCCCAAGGTAGCACGCTTTTTTGGAGGCGATGTTGATAATCCACTTGCACTACGCTCTGAATCCATTATAACAAGCAAACAGTTAAAGAAACTAATTTTATTGCTTGAATACCGTAGGAATACAAAAAAAATGGAAAATACTTTACAAAAATATTTACTCAATCAGCTGTGTTTCCAATATGGCGGCGCTAAAATTCAGGTTGTTGTGGTTCATAAAAAACGTGGAATTAATGCAGAAATTTCATCCGAAGTATCAGATTAAGGAACTGACGCACCCATTATAGTCATATCATTACTTGAAATTAAATTATTGAATGATTATAAAATGTTTAAATTTATTTAGATGTCGATAGGAGCCAAAGAAATGGAATGTATTATTTAAAAATTTTTTTTTGATTGATAATGTACTATAAATTAGAGAATACATCTATGTACATATTTAATCGTCACTATTTTTATTAGAGGATATTATGGTTATATGTATTATAGACTTTAGACATATTAATCAGGCACAATATGTTATATTATATTATATACAAAGTGTTAAAGACATTGGTTGAAGTATGTCTAATAATAAGAGAATATTGTGGTTGACAAGAGATTACACGGGATAACGCACAATGTACCAGTATCTATACAAACATATTTCGGACGATCAGAAACATTTTGTTCGACTGTTATCACAATGTTGCTGTTTCCAGCAAAAAAACCTGTTGGAAAACAAGATACCAGATTTGTTCTCATTAGCGTCACTATTCCAGTAACCATCGCCGTGTAATAGACGCCACAAGAAAATAATGTCGAATGAACTCGGACTCATCAAACACCGCTTCTTTATTTAATGTGCATGAGAAAACTATCCTAAACAATTAAACGGCGCAGCGCCTATTAGATTAAATACAGTATGTTGTAGAGCAATCCATATCAAGTATACAACACCCATGTTGTAGCGCAGCAATTGCATTGTGTCTTTCATTAAGCGAAAGAATGTATGAAGAAATCATGGCTGGCGTTTCGCGCTTGTGTCCGTTACAATGCAATTACATATTACTACGCAGATAAAAATATGGGATTCCATTACGACCCTCTATTACAGGAGACTTCATTTCGAAGTTAAATATTTTACTGCTATTAGTGTAAAACCTGCATTAGTGTAAAAACTAAGAAAGATAGGAAAGTGAAACTTTCTCGACGTATATAGTATGCCACAGCGCTTATTGTAAAATTATTTACAAATATACAGGGCGTTACGAATTCCCGCAACCATGAATTGCTATTTTTTTTTAGTAATTATTTCGATAGCCACCTAAATTACCTTTGCAATGATATACAGTTATGTGCACTGCTGACAACTAGTTTATATTGGATTTTTTTTTCAAAAATGTTACAGTTGCAGTATTTGACATTTTAAGACTTAGGCTGGAGATGGGTGTCATGTATCGAGTCATTCTTTGGATATCAATTAAGGGACTAACGCTTTATATGTTTGTAAATGGTGTATCGTAAAAACATATACAGGGTGTTAAATAAGTCGTTTTACAGTTAGCGAAATTCAAGCGCTCTTTTTCATTTTTTTTTAAATAGAACCAATATTTTTCAATATCGTTACCAAATTCCATGTAAAATTACCTTCAAAATGGCACCAATATCGTAATACTTATTTATAGTGTTTTCGAAAATATTACACTTTTCTATGAAATATCTTTAATATTATTCACTATTGAATACATCTAACATAAGCAACATACATGATACGTAATACAAATCATTTTTATGTTAATTCTTAGATAGTAAATTAATCTTAATTCAAATGATGCTCATTAAATTACCTGGAAGACTTTCAAGTAATGTTGGTAAAGTATTTTCTAGGAAATCTGTATAAATCTCACAATTTAACGTATTCTCCTGGACCTACAACAGTGTTTCCTAAGATGCTCCCCCAAGTATTAACACTCCATTTGTGCTGATACAAAATTGGTTGCACAAAATGAGGGTGACTTGTGTGATAGTAAGTGTGAATTTTTCCTATTTATTATTCCAAAATTAGTAAATGTTGCCTCATCTGTAAAAAGTACATGATCTAGGAAATTTTGATCATGACGTAAGCGTAAAAGCATCCATTCACAATACATAAGTCTTTTTTCAAAATCCCTTTGCAGTAAACCTTGGTGAATACTAATTTTATAAGGGTGAAACTTATGTTTTTTTATAATTCTTCTCGTACTGTCACTTCATTATCTTTTGTCACCATGGTTTTTGTCCTTTCGTGTTTGGGGTAATTCACTGAACCGAACTGAAGAAACCTTACCAACAAACTGTCAAAGTTCTTCTTATCCGGCGTTCTACGATTAGGATAGAATAACAAGAACAGAACGATATAACTAATAACAGGATTAAAATAAGACGCAATAACAGATAATCAATAACTAAATAATTCAAATTGCAACAAGCGAGTAGTGATAGAATTCTAAGAAATATAAGAACGCAATGATAGTAAGGAGAAATTACAAAAAAGCCGACTTGTAGAGATTTTCAACAGACGTTTGACGTTTCGTTAAACTATGATATTTTGTTTGAAAATCATGGGTATCTAGCAGGTATTCCGCATATTGAATAACACTTATTATTAACTTACATATTATTATATCGATACATTAAAGATATATCTAACAAAAGTTTACTACCTTGAAGACTACTATAAATAAGTATTACGATATTGGTACCACTTTGAAGGTAATTTTACATTGAATTTGATAGCAATATACAAAAGTATAGGTTTCATTTCAAAAAATGGAGAGATAAGCGTTAGAATTTTGGCAAATGTTACACGACATACTTAACACCCTGCATATATTTTTAATATTATACCATCTAGAAACATGTAAAGTGTTAATCTCCAAATTGATACGCAAAGAACAATTCGATACAAGATATCCATCTTTAATCTACGTCTTAAAATGTCATATACTGCATCGGTAAAATTTTTGAAAAAAACATTCAATACAGGCTAAACTAGTTATCGGAAGTGCATATAATTATAATATCATTGCAAACGTAATTTAGGCGGCTATCGAAATACTTAAAAAAATATACCAATCCATTTAATTTAAAAAAATTGAATAGTGCTGCGGGAATTTGCAACACTCTGTATATTCCGAAATAATTTTATAAAAAACAGTGTAATGTATTGTATATGCACAACAAATTTCATTTTCCTATCTTTGTTGGTTTTCAGAGCAAACTCCGCGGACACACTAATGGCGCACCCGGTATACTTGATGTGGCGAAAGTTGTATACAAAGAATGTATTGAATTATTATTTTATTTTCGCTTATTTTACATTTTGTCGCGAAGTATAAGCAAAAAAACCAGTGATAAATAAATAGACTTGAAAATTTCACTTCATAGACGCCGAATGCCAGGGAACTCCGTATTTTTATAGGTGTAGGGTTATCCAAAAACTATGAACAAATTGCATATTATACATACTTAGATACTTCGAACACTTTAAGTCATAAAATTTCCGTAAAGCAATCAATATAAAACGGATGTTTATAAAACTCAATTCGTTTAATTAATAATAATAATAATAATAATATTTATTTATTAACCTAGCAGATTACAATCCATTTATAAGGTTATTTCTATTTTAAGGAAAGTACGAACGGAACGTGCATATTAAGTATATAATAATAGCTAAAATTAATAATAATAAATCAAAATAAGCATTCCTTAGCCATTATACAAAAATCCCTATAATTATTATTATAAATATCAAGGGCATAATTATAATGATTGTATGTCCTACATAAATTAAAAAGTGGCGAATTCATCAAATAATTTGTATGGGGTATATTATAAACAAAAGTAAGTGAGCTGCGGGAGTTAAAACGGGGGATGTAAAAATTTAATTTTTCTAGAAACTCAGGATTATCGGTTATGCAGTGAACTATTTTAAATAAATGGCACAAAGAAATTAGCTTTCGATTATTTTCAAGTGAGCTAAAGTTAAATTCTTGGAGTAATGTCATATATGAAATATTATAATCCGGATATCTTCTGTATTTAACATAGTACAAATATTTTAAAAATTTTCTTTGAATTGACTCAATTTGTGTAATATGCTTCTGGTAGAAAGGTGCCCAGACAATACAACAATATTCCAGCTTACTACGAATTAACATTATGTACAACTTCACCAAGGTGTCGATGCTTTCAAAATCCTTACAAGAACGTATGATAAAACCTAGCAATTTGTGAGCGTCCATGCAAACTCCTGCAATGTGTTCAGCAAAGCGAAGCCCTCCATCAAAAACCACTCCAAGATCCCTAATGGAGTGAACCCTTGCAATGCTGGTGCCACCAACACCATACTGATAAAGCAATACGTCGGATTTGCGAGTATATGTCATTACTTTACATTTCTCAGTATTGAGTGAAAGACCATTATCTGTGCACCAATTAGTAAGTGTATCCAAGTCATGTTGCAGAGCCATGCAATCCTCGAAACCGCCGATGGCAGTAAAAATCTTAAGGTCATCAGCGTAGAGCAAGCATCCGGCATTAACTAAATCGCATATGTCGTTAATAAACATAATGAATAAGAGTGGTCCAAGATTCGAGCCCTGGGGCACTCCACTGAGAGCCGTGTAAATATTTGATGCAACACCTTTGTATTCAACATACAACTGACGATTCGCTAGGTAATCTTGCAATAATATAATAAGATCAGGATGCAAACCAAAATTTGCCAATTTAGAAACGATAACGTTATGTTGCACATGATCAAACGCTTTCTTAATATCCGTATAAATTACATCAATTTGTTTTTTACTATCCATGTTCTCAGCAATATATTGGGTAAAATTACACAAATTGGTAACCGTAGAACGTCCCTTTACGAAACCATGTTGACTACGATGTATGAGCGGATGTATATGCCAATAAATTAAATTGCATAATATCATCTCAAAGATTTTGGAAAAATTACTCAATAGTGCTATAGGCCGATAGTTGTTGACCATATTCTTTGATCCAGACTTGAAGACAGGAACTATTTTTGTTTTTCTCCACATATTAGGAAAAGATCTTTGAGACAAAATACCATTGTAAATAATTTTCAAAGGTGTTAATAAGCATGGTGCACAGTCTTTAACCAAAAAGGACGGTAAGCCATCAGGCCCCATCGTAAAATTTCCTTTTAACTTTGCAACAGCGTGCTGTATTTCAGAATCTGTTATGGACTTTATGCAAAGAATATTTGCATTTAATGCTTTATCAACGGTATTGTCAGTGCTAATAAACTGCGGAGTATATACGCTACTAAAATAATCAGCAAAACCATTTACAATTTCTATTGGTTTCGAAAGGATAGCATTATTATATAACATATTACCTGGTATTCTAGTACAACCTTTTTTTGTATTAATGAAAGACCAAAATCTTTTTGGATCATTTTTTATATTAATTTCCATATCTCGGATGTAATTAAAATATGCCGCTCTAATTCTAGCCTTGATCCTTGCGCGAAGTAACTGGACACGATGTCTATAATAGCGGTTGTTAAATCTTCTAAAGAGCTTAAGAAAATGGTGCTTCCTCTCGATATCACGCTTAATATCTGTCGTAAACCAAACTGGGAAAAACCTCTTTTTCCTAACTCGTCGTTTGGGTACATACTCATCTATTACCGCAAATAATTTAAAATAAAACAATTCGCACATCTCATTTACATTCATAGAGTTTGCACTCGCTTCAAAATCGTCCCAAGTAATCGCAAATATTCCTTGATACAAAGCATTATAATCAACCCCTTTAAAATCATATTTCAAATTATGCGAGCATTCAAAATTACCTCCGAACTTCCGAAGGTTTTCCATTTTAAATTCGCAAAATAATGCAGGATGGTGCAAATCTTCCATAACTAACGGATCCAGGTCATGTTTAACATCACAAGAAAATTCTTTAGTAGTAAATACCAAATCGAGCAATCTGTTATTGAAATTCAAAATGTAATTATGTTGAAACAAATTATTATAACTTAATCTACCTGATTTCGGTATTAAAACACCATCGACATTAAATCAGACAAATCTATTTATCCATTTTACTTACAATCGTTACACTTCACTTACAATTTCAAAAAAGAGGACTTCTGCGGAAGTTAACTACACTTAACTGTGGCATACTTAATATTTAACAGCATCTACCCTACAATGCTGTTCGTACGGTATATGTACAGAGAAATTGAAAAATGTTTAACGCAACAATGATTCCTTTAATTTTCTTAATTCAGGATAATCGATCCGATAGAATGCTTTCTGCAGTTACACTATTATTAGATCAGTACAGCCATATGCGAATAACGACACTAAAGCAATAATGTAATTTCGAGCGTAACTATCTATTTTAGGAAAGTACTATCACAGGGTATCATCATATATTGGCCCGACACGACCTACCTATTCCAACGCAGTGCCGTAGTATTACCGTCGTTGTACTTATTTTAGATGTCTTGTTGCCTGTGTATCTGAACTGTACAGTTCCACTTTCATTGTACTGCTTCGAAGAGACCTCTCACTCCCTGCTACTTTACTAATCGATAAGAAAAAAACTACGACCGTAGTAGTACGTCAGGTGAATGCAATAACCGTAGTACGAAACATCAGATATCATTCTGTAATTGAAGAAACGGGTATGCAGATAATCTTTTCAAACCAGTTTCGTATTACGATGAAAATCCTATTATATGTATCCTTTATTTCTTCACGCTCGGTTATGAATGACTGAAAGCATTCCACGAGCCGGTGCGCTAATTTATTTCTTCTGGGTGCGCGGATATACTTAGTTGTTCCGAACCTTGTGATCTCCAGGAGAGATGTGTGGAATTTATTTTGGTTCTACATTGAAGCGGCAGCGGCCCATTTAATTGGCGAAGTTTGTCATGTTATGTAAGGTTGTAGGTGAATATCTTTTCGTAAATGCTATAATATCGTATTTATTGCCAGTGGTGCGGTTAACCTATTTTGTTTTTATTGTGGTAGGATCGTGACATTAGTGATGAGTCAGATAATAGTTCATGGTAAATTTTACATTAAAAATTGGCATCGAATTTCTTTCCTTATTTATTTATTTGTTTACATAAACCTAAAAGTCAAACTATATATTTTTTTTCATAATCAAAATTAAATAACACTTATTATAAATATATTAATCTTTTTATATAAAATTTTGGTGCAAGTATAGTTTCTATAGTGTTAGACTAAATGTTATGTAATTGTTTTTTATTTAGCGTTTGTCTGTATATTTTAATCGGTTTGCAAATATTCCAACATTATTTTTTACCGGTATCTTCTGAACGAATATTTCTATAATTGCATTTTCAAATCATTTTTGAGTTTTTTCTTTATGTATTTTATTTCTTGTGTCCTCTAAATAGTCCAGTTTCTTGTTTTTATAAAATTTTAAATATACATGTGCAGATTTCCTATAAATTATCTTATAATTATTAATAAATTTAATTGGTAATTTTGAGAATTATATAGTGTGCAAACAAACTAGGTGATTCTAACGACATTTTTGTCTAGCCCCTCTTAGTGTAAAATATATGTAGTGAGCTTGTCATATGCTACCACGGTAAAAAGTAAATTCCATTCATATTTGCACAATTATATCATCTCTAATCTAATGCTATAATAACATTATTAAAACATAAAAGACGATTCGCTGATAAATGCATTATTTTAGTCTCCTTAGTGCAATTTAGATTTTCCAGAGTGATCAATTTTAAGACAAATAACAAAAAAATATGAAGTCGTATTGTGATGTACAAACTTATACACACATAGTCAGTTAAAAACATCACACAATTCCAAACATTGTATTGTATTTCCAACCATCGCGAAAATTCCTAAATTTTAAAATTACTATTTTGTCAAAAGGTAGTGGTAGAGGCAAAAACTAATACAAAGAACTTGTATTACTAGCACATATTGCATTATAATACATTATTAGCTCCTATCTTTTACGGTTTTCGAGTTATAATTGCTTTCTCGGTGTCCGAAAAATACGCCTTTTTAATGTATTTAAAATCTCAGTAGTTGTTGAATCCTTCTCAATACCATTTTCAAAGAACACATAACAACAATTTTTTATCTTTCAATTCTGTTTTAATTCTTTCAACATAGTCACGAGTAGATAGCATAACGTTTGTTATCGATGTCCGACTTGGTAATGTATAGACCGAATATTTGCTCCAGAAGGAGAAGGAGGACAAATGCTACTTGGTCTAGTAAAGTGAACGGTAGATTACATAGAATACAACAAACTCCTATATCATACGTTAATTGTTCGCTGTATAGTTTGCCACAGATTGCAGAACAGTGCTTTATACTTTTTAGATGGCTTTCACAATTCTACCTGCTGGTACACGTGAAATAGTTGTCGCACCTTACACATTTAATTCTATCATCTTCGCATTTTAAATCCGGCATACTTGCTACTACGTGTTCTAGTTTCTTCGAAATGCGCCGTTTCCGAAACGTACCTAACTGTGATATTTTCTAAGTATGTGTCTCCTGATAAACACTCACAACGACCGATGGAATAATGCTGAACAAGTGTATTTTGATACGGACGCTCGAGTTTACGTTCCACGCAATTCACCTTTCTACATTGCTCTCTGTACTGCACTGAAACTTGCTCTTCTTTGTTGACTCTACTTATCACGTTTCATGATTGATATAAATCTTTCTTCAGTTCTCTAACACTTCATATCTCTCCTTAAATCTCACGTATTTCGTAATCTAATATGTAGTATTCCTATATTGGCTGATGGAAAATCGTTTTGGTCGGAAAAAAAATATTTTCCCGAAAATCAGCTCCGTAATTGTATTAATATGCGTTAAAATCATAATAAAATAATAAAAATTCCTTGTTGGCATTTTAAATCTTCATCATTACCCTTTATTTTTTTATAGTTAAACACTAATAGTACCTATTAGAGAACTTCTAATTTTGTTATGACTGTTTATTTGCCAAACTGAGTAAGTTTTCTTTAAATTTTTAAATATTTAACCACCAAATAAAAACTAAACAGATATTACACTACATTTATATCAAAATAGCTGCATAAAAGTTTTCAGTAAGTAAACTTTTTTTTTGTAGTGATTACACCGACATGTTGCTAATTATACGGAAAAGAAGATACATGAGTAATGCAAAAGTTCATTTATTTATAATAGTTCAGTTGTACGTATACTTGTTACAATACATACATTTTTGGTTAGATATTGTTCGTACATTTTTGTACACAATTGCAAGAAAAAAATTAAGTGATACATCAAGAGTGTAAATAAATAATTCTTTCTACGATTTTATGTTTTTACTTATGTAAAGAAAATCATTACCATTACTCATAGTTTTAAGTTAAAGAAATCCTTGTGGTCTACCATTATGTTATGCAATAGATGGAATAAACAAATTTTCTTCAATGTTACATACTTAATGTAGATAGTTGATGATAGTAATATACATATACAGTATGTTTATTCTGGAACAATAACATCTGATTGAATTTTATTTCACAATTAAATCAGAAAAACTATGTAAAATAAACGTATGACATTGAAATTTGGTTCGGATAAACTGTATTAAATCAATATGCAGAATTTTTGAGATCGAATTTGTTCAATCGACCACAAACGCCAGTATAAACGTCATTAAAAATGTATTTAAGATATTTTAATAAACTTTGAGAACTCAGGACAAATACAAGATCGGTTCGAATACCATGCACTCGTATAATTTTATATTTTTCCTAAAACACAACAACGTTTTATGTTATATAAAAATGTATCTTTCGGGTATTGCCGCGGCCGTACGAGCAGAAAGACGGCGCAGCGATGGGATCACCACTGTCACCAGTCATCGCTAATGTGTTTATGAAGAAGTCATCAGCTCTAGCGACAAGAAACCGAAATGCCGGTGCCGCTACGTGGACGACACATTCGTGATATTGCCTCACAGTATGGACAATCTGCACGCATTCAAGGAACATATCAACAGACAACATGCCAACATCAACATTACGATAGAGATAGAAGAGAATGGCTGCTTACCTTTTCTGGATGTATTGGTAAAACGCAACGACAGTGGAAAATTGGGACATGGAGTATACCGCAAGAAGACGCATACAGACCGATATCTACACGCAACCTCACATCATCATCCATAACAGAAAAGATCTCTGGTCACTACACTACTACACAGAGCGGAAATGATTAGTGATGCTACCAACAAAACCGAGGAAATTCAACATGTGAAAGATGCACTCCAGAAGAACAGCTAAAAAGCGCAGGAGATTCGGAGATTAGCTGGAGCGAAAAAGAAACAGAAGGATGACTCAGAACTAAAGCCAGCAGGATACGCACACCTGCCATATATTGCTGGAGTCACGGACAGGCTGAAGAAAACCCTGGAGAAGAAGAACGTCAACGTCAGGTTCAGCACAGTCAAGAAAATAAAAGAACTGCTTCCATCCAACAAAGACTCGATACCGAGACTAAAAGCTAAAGGCATCTACGAACTTCAATGCCAGTGCGGGAAATCGTATATTGGACAAACCGGGCGCAGTATACAGTGCAGAGTGAAAGAGCATCGCAGAGATGTCGAACAGGGAAATACTGGAAAATCTACAGTAGCTGATACGGAACAGAGAACGATAACGGACACGGTTCAGCGGACTGGAACGAATACGCATCACTGGAGCGGAGCAAGGAATGGGTATATAACGAGGAGTAGAAGACATCAACATCAGTCTTTAGAGAATTTCTGAAGAAGCTGACAGTATGATCAGCGAAACGTCAAGTTTGTTACAACAATCACGGCAATACCCGAAAGATACATCTTTATGGAACAGTGGCCGTGAAAGCCTACATTCGATTAACGTTTTATGTTGTTCCAATGCTGCCAATTAATGATTTTATAGCACTTTTTAAAATTATTTTATCTCCTTATCGAAATTGATTTAAACAACGTCATGGTTGTAAATACATATGCGTTATATAGATACAGTTTAGTGTAATTCAGTTTTTTTTTGTTACAGAATTGTGTAGTGGGGAGTCCTTACCAGAGGTAGAAATAATAAGTCTTCTTGAGGAACGAATTCCTCGCTACAAATTAAGAGCAGATACACTTACTAAATTTGGAGGTTAGTATACTAAGATTAGTTTTAGAGAGCAATTAATAAGTTGTTAATTCATGAAGCTACACACTAGCACGATAGATATTACATGTGTAATAAAATTATTGATTTTAAAAGTTCTGCAATAGTTATAAAATTACCTATATACATATCTGAACATTTTAGTATTCTTATATTATCTCGGGATGTTCTACAAAAAGTTTGGGAGAACACTATTATAACTGTTACAGTTTTCTAGTAGTACTACTGACTAGAAAGGTAATGTTTCACTACTTTAGTTACAACCATAGCCCTACGATGTAGTACTGTATGCAGGGTGTCTCAGCGAGACCGTTCATTAGAAGTTTATGGCGTTCTGGTCAAAATATAAATTTGAAAATTTATAATTATGTATAGTCGATTATGTTGTCTTCAATGAAAATATTCAAGCGCATCTGGCTATACCGGAAGTCGCAATCTACTTTATTATTTTTAATGGAACACCCTGTATATTTTGACATATTTGGATTTCCCTATTTTTAAGCTTTATGAATATCTTTACTTTTTGCCATTTGATTCGGACGTTTTGTAAATATTCGATTTTTTCTGAAAAAAATTGCTATTGCGGACATTTATTCAAAACATCAGAGAACACAGAGTTTTCAGATATCAATTTAAAATTCATAATACACTTAAACAACATGTTGGAGTATAACTTAGCGCCGACACGAGCTGTCTAGATTGCGTGGTTACTTTATTGGCACGTTAACTCTTCGAAATTTTGAAAAACCATAACTTAATTTTTTCAAATGGCACTCCCCATATTTTATTACTTAATCGTCTTCAGGGTCCAATTCCACATTTTTTATGTCCTACGTGTACTATACCTACAATTGATAGTTTAGGAGATAAATAATAATAGAAAATAAGGGTTCTCAATGATTTATTGTCAGAGTCCAACGTCAAAATCACACTTCGTCGTTTGATGCTTGTCAGTTAATAATTATCCGTTAAATGCCTTTACACTATTCCTATAAAGAGTTAAAATGTATAATAATAACGAAAACAATGTTTACATAAATCAAGAAATTCTTAATTTATTTTTTAAGAAATGGGTGTAAAAAACTAGAAAGAAATTATAATAATTGCATTCGGCACAGTATTAAACGTGAAGAAACACCCTCAAGTTTTGCTCTTTGTAGATTTTGAGAAGAGGGTGTGTCGAATACTGCTCGCACACACGGTCCTTAAAGGAAAAAGTCCACAGGTGTCATATCTGGAGATCTTACAGACCAATTTCTAACCGCCTTACTCACCTGTTTTCGAATATCAAGGTGTAAATATTGTTTTTGTTATTGTTATCTATTTTAACTCCTTATTGCAATAATGTAATGGAATATTTAACGCGTAATTATTAATTCACAAGCTTCAAACAACGAAGTGTGATTTTGACGTTAAACTTTGACAATAAATCTTTGAGAACGTTTATTTTCCATGGCACACTGGATAAGTATCAATGAGTTGTGTATATTTTTCAAAAAATCTAATTATCTCCTAAACTATTAATTTTAGGTGTAGTACATGTAGGACATGAAAGATGTAGAATTGGACCCTGAAGACGACTAAGTAATAAAATATGGCGAGTGCTATTTGAAAAAATGAAGTTATGGTCCTTCAAAATTTCGAAGAATTAACGCGTCAGAGTAAAGTAACACGCAATATATAGTTGTATTCACGAAAGATGATCCCTGCGTCACTTACATATAACTCAATCAACGACATTCAAACAATAATTTTCATATCCAAATATCTATTTGTATGACAAGGACAGCCTGGATGACAGTTTGTATTTCGAAACTTTCCCTAGCACAGACGTACGGCTCGTGCAGTTCGCTCGAACAAGACAAAGATGAGATTAGTTCGTTGTCTGTGCTTAAGCTATATATTTCCGCTTCTTGACTTAAAAATTTGACGTACATTTGACAATGCATCTCCGTAGACATTTGATGGAACTGTTATTGATTTCGCCCTTACAAATACGTATTCGTTTAACAATTTTTTGAAGTCATTTATTTTTCAACTATAATGGCAATACACAGTAGAATATTACCGTAGGTACAATTGCAACAACTTGTTTTAAATTTGTACGACCTGTCAATAAATCCGCACGCACTTAACCCAAAAATGAAAAATGTTATAGCTGCCATATTCATTTTGATATTTACAGTATTTAACATGACGCCGAAGTACTGATTTGATTCATACAAATCTAATTGATGACGCAGGGATCATCTTTCGTGATTACAACTATAGACAGCCGTTCTCGGCGCTAAAATATACTTCAACATGTTGTTTAAGTATATTATAAATTTTAAATTGATATCCGAATAATCGAGTGTTCTCTGTTTTTTGAATAGATGTCTGCTATAGCAAATTTTTTCAGAAAAAATCGAATAACTACAAAACGTCCGAATCAAATTGCAAAAAGTAGAGATATTCCTAAAGCTTAAAAATAGGTGAATCCTAATGTGTAAAAATATACATGATGTTCCATTAAAAATAATAAAGTAGATGGTGACTTCCGGTAGAACCGGAAGCGCTAGAAATCT
The DNA here is from genome assembly GCA_023690525.1 of Holotrichia oblita. NCBI lineage: Eukaryota > Metazoa > Arthropoda > Insecta > Coleoptera > Scarabaeidae > Holotrichia > Holotrichia oblita. The sequence goes on along the minus strand of CM043019.1, from coordinate 91,350,957 downwards.
AATAATATTTTCATTGAAGAGAACATAATCGACTATATATCATAATTTTTAATTTTTAAATTTATATTTTGACCAGAACGCCATAAACTTCTAATGAACGGTCTTGCTGAGACACCCTGTATATGTAGAATAATTTTTGTATTAATTAACTTATCTCTACTACTGGGCTTTTTTTGTACAGTAAGGTAGTACATATTTCATATTGATTCGTCCATCCATTTAAAAATACACAACTTGTCTACTTTTCATTTAACACTAAACATTTGTTGTTTGTTCTGTACTAATTCTACTAAATCATTTATTACATATGCCACTTTTAGTTTTTTTTTGATATACTAACCACTGCCTAAAGATTCATTCTAAAATGTGGGCTGTGCTATGTTCTGAAAATACAAAATAGGCTACACTGGTTCAAGCATTCTGAAGAGAATATAACGCTGCATCACGTGACATCAAGATATACAGATACAATATTCTATAAATATATAAAAATGTTTCATTTGAAAAGAAATTACTTTTATTACTTAGAAAGGTGGTCAGTTGTACAATTCATTCGGAACACGCTGTATATGAGTGTGTTTTCTAAATGACCCATTGTCAAGAATGTGGAGTATTTATTGTTCATAGTATTATCGTCTCATGTTTTTATAACAAACAATGTCGAATGCCATTTTAATAGAAGAAAATAAAATAAGGTTAACATCGTCGTAGATAGAGTAGGAAGAGGTGTTGAAGGAAGGAAAGTTCTTTAGAATACCAGCTGCAATCCAAAAATGAAACAAAAATACACCTTTCCATTGAATTTAAGATAGTTGTTAGTAACTTCCGGTAATACCAGAATATAAATGCAGAATGGATGAAAATATTTTACTTTAATACACTATAAGTAATTAGGCCCAATTTTTTGTAAGCTTACATCTTTTTGTAAGTCTCCTAATTGATCAGAATGAATCATCCTCTACAGATCATTTAGAGGGCTAGCAACACTGACTATTACTAGGAACAAACTTATCGCAGCATTTCAAATTTTTATATGCTATAACTGACAGTAGGTTATGAGCTAGTGTTCGCAATTGCACAATCACGTCTTTATTCATCTCTTACTGTTACTCAGTTTGAAACTTTTTTCAAAAATCCTTCCTATTAACGATAATATTCTAAGTTTAATTTTTCTTTTTTTTATTATTAACACAAAATATGAATTTTGCATTTTTAACGAATCTGCTTCAGGTTTATTTTGAATGTAGTAAAATACCTCAAATTTTCCATCATTTACTGAAAGACGATTATCTACGGAGAATGGAATGTGACAATTTTTACGCCAAGAATCCTTATTTTATTCTAAAATTGGTGGTAAAATTGCTGCGGTCGGACGAGTATACCTTTACAGACTACAAAAGTTTTAGCTTTGTTGTTGAGAAGTTTCATTTCAAATTTTCGGTGCAGAATTCTAGATAAAGAGTAATTGGACCATATTTTACAAAGAAGCGCAGACAAGGCATTGGTCAAAATGGCTCCCAATTCCCACAATATTTATAGAATAGCTTGTTTATTTTTTCTTTATTTGCTTTTTTAATAACACAACTATTTGATATTTCTAAGTAATTTTTTCTTGCTATTGTTTTATTAAAGTTTGTTTCTTTATTATTCAGACTTATCACTAATAATTATTTAATTCGCCAGTTTTAGGTGTACAATTGATGACAATCTACACTCATGACCTATCACTTTCGTTATGTAAAAATTTTCCTTATTTAAGTGTACGTTTTTTATTATTATTATTGGAATCGTTAGAACATTTTTTTATTTAAAAATTAAAACAAATATATGCAGCACAATTTGAGAAAAAAAGTTGATACACGCGTTACGCGTGAAGTATACTTGTGTCAAAAATATTATTTGCATTGCTTGTATATAGATCATTAAAATCAATATACAGATCTTATAGTTTTTGGAAATTTTTGTGGAGCATCCCGTATATACACCCATTATTTTTGTTTACCTCCGATTAACAACAAGCTTTGCGATTTCCAGATATAAATATGTATGTTACATATATTATTTTTTCAAATTGAATAAATTGTAAACAGGCACATTTTTACATTAATTTATAATATTGAACTTTGTACATCGGCACTTGTAAACCGTATTTGTTTATTACCAATTCCTTTTTTTTATTGAAACTCGTATTATACATCCATGTAAACAGTAAAATGAACTACAACAAATGAACAAATATCAACGTTTCTGGGAGTGTTTTTGTGTAAGGGTCATATTTCGGCTCTTCCAGGCCAGATTTGAAACATAGTCCTTATTTCCAGTATAGAGAAACACTTCAAAGTACGTCAAGTATGCTTTGTTGACAATACTCCCGTGTTTTAATCTCGAAATAGAAAGTATACGTACATGTATACGAATATGTATGTATATCAAATAAAAAGAGAAACGTATGGATTTTTGTCTATATCTCACATTTTCTTATCATTACAATGTTATTACCATTAGATTTGTTCTCAATGTTTTCGACAAATACGAGTGACTCTTACTATACTATTGTTGGGGAGGATACATACTGTCTTACTACTTTAAAACTAATAACTAAAATATTGATAAATAGTCAACAAAGATATTCTTAAAAAAAGAATAATGTAACTTTTGCATGTTGCGACTTTTCAGTTCAGAAAATAAATGTATGTTACCATGGATTCAACTAGCTCTTTGCGCTAAGTTGTACTATTCACTGGACTGCCTGGCTTATCGACACACAAATACAAAGCTGTATAAATGTATATAGCGATTGCATTAAAAAATTATTCCATTCTATTTAAAATAACAAAGTTGCTATTAGTTGCGCTAACCCGAAGTCAGATTTGGTTGAAAATATTTTAAAACATTAGAACCACTAGTACTAATTGTACCAGCAGTATATTTCCTGCGCTTCCTGCTGGCTAACGGTTTTCGTGAAAAACCCTATATAACAAAGCCTAATTTTACAACAAAAGAGTGTGGATGGTGTAGATGTTATATAACCTTTATTGTTCTCGCTTGCCTTTCGAGAAAAGAACTAAACCAAGTGAATATTGTGGAATATTCACTTATCGTGAAGCGTTGTTTTTTATACTTTGCTTTATATAAATCATGTATTTCGGATAATTACGGTTCGATTAATTTGGGCTGTACTGTATCTATAGAATAAATAGTAGTGCTTAATAATTTATATTATGCAGTGGTATATTTTGCTAGGAGCAACCGTTGATCCTTCCTCACACAACTAGTGACACAACTAGTGGTTCGAATCACAAAGTATTGGTTTTCCCACTAGTTGATCTCTAAAATTTGACTCAATGATTGGAGTTTAAAATCAATTTTATTTGAACATACCTTTTTACAAATCAAAATCTCAACAGTACGCAACCATACAAGTTATAAAAGGATTATACCTTGTAGAACGTTTTCATTGTAATATAAAATACATTCATTAACGCTGATGACCTATATCAACACAACATATACATATATCAAAAATATACACATTTATAATAAGTATTTGACGAAACCTTCCACTGCAACAATAAATTTTACTTTTGACCTAAATAAGTTTGATACACACACATGTATAATGATTTGAACTTGATCATTTATCTACCAAATTACGTATAGGTACATATAAGTGACAAGAAGTACACAGAGTTATTGAATCGCTAAATCTAGATTGCTGTTGTTGTGTACACTAAATATTACGACGCAAGTGCTAAGTATAAAGAATATGTTATTGCTTTAGACTTGTTTGTTTACATTTGACATTTTACATGATGTTTTCTTTTTCAAATTGAATTAAATTTACAGTTCAAAGAATTTTTATTTTTAGAGGGTTAACTGCATTATTGTTATTGTTGAAATTTCTTAGTCGAAATTTCCGAAACTAATTATTAAGGATTATCCTTTGCGCTCGAAAGTATAAACGTATCAAACGGTTAGTATATAAATATGTATGTATGTGTGTGTACGTACCATTTTTTTCAAATTAAATGTGAATTTTTCAGCGGGTAATTTCCAGTCTGTGTGCTAAAGACTATCTTACAATAATTTAATTTCTCTCTTACTGTTTTAATGAACTTCTTTAAAGCGAATCTTTACTAATTGTCCACTGAAAGATTTACATTTAATTTGAAAACGATGCTACATATTCTACTAGAGATGGTATCATTAATTATTAAGAAAATCTGCCATATTTTTGGAACTTTATGAAAGAAATATATATTAATATATTGACATATGCAAGATATAGCATTTTCTTAGGATTAACTCATGTGGCTTTGTTATTTATTATATATTTAACAGTTTTAGTAAAAGATCTCTAGAATGACGTTCTCTACTTGCAAAAATATTGTGTTGTATGTTGTTTGTTGTGTAACGTTATACAGTACCATATTTTGAATTCGTTGTTATATAAGGTAAGGTTAATCAACATATTATACATTAAAACCCCGTGAAAGAACTCTTCGGTATTATCTGGTGCACATGTAGTGTCTTATGTAAAATATCAACAAATTCAAAACAACAGAATTTAAAAAAACACTGTGTCCACTTAGTGTCTCAGCGGAAGATAGCACTTTTCTTAAACCTTTGGCAAAGCGAATTAAAGCAGAAACTTATTTCGCACTTTTGGGTCTATAATGTAAAATTCAATGATCCAAGGAGTTTATTTTTAGGGCAACCTAAAAACCTCTTACTTTTAAATAGAATATCCAGACATTATTTTATATTCGGATATCTATTCTATCTATCTATAGGAATTTATAGGTATTTACAATCATTTTCTGTTTTGACGCAATATAGATCTTTTTTGAACAAATCATTTTAGTAAATTTTAACTCCAGATATACGTTTTTCTAATTTAATGAACTATGTATATACTTTGTTATAACACCATATGAGCTTACTTAGATCGTAAACAACGTTATAAAAAGATCAAAGATGTCTTCTATAGGCAATATTTACGATTTTTATGATCAAACTATTTTGCATACATGTATACAGGATGCAACAATAGTACGATATTCTTCCATATCTTCTTTTTATGCAAAAAAATCAGCTAATTATTTATCATTTAAATACACTAGTTGCCCCACCCAAACTCCTTGAGTTTGGACCGAACTCAAAATTTACTAATTAATTAGTTGTAAAAAATTATTTTTTTCATAAAGAAGAAAGTCTTTGAGTTTGGTCCGAATTCTTCGAGTTTGGACAAGCAGCCCACCGACCAGCATTTCCGCTAATCTTAACTTTTAAGCGTATTAAACATTGCTAACCACTTCCGCGGACCAGCGCCAAATCCAAAAACCAGCGCCACCTCCGCAGATATATAATAATATATAATAAAATTTTATTCGTTATATATTACTCTTTTTTTCCTTCATAAAACGACAAAAAACGAGTTTAATATTTGTTTCGTTATATATTACTTTTTCTTCTTCATAAAAACGACAAAAAAAATCGAGTGTAATATTTGATTCGTTATATATTACTCTTTTCATATCATTCATAAAAACGAAAAAAAAACAATGTACCTAGCAGGGATTGAACCGGAGACCTCCGTATTACCAAATACTATGTAAATATACAGGGTGTCCCGGATTTTATTTTACAGGCCTTAACTCCACACCCGGTATATTTACGATTACATATTTCAAATAAAAGTTGCTTTACCTCTTAAAGTCTACGATATGACAGTCAGCTTTACATTTGCTTATCGTATTGAAGGTCTTTTGAAGGTCAACTTTTGTTTTTTTAATGGAAACCTATATTTTTGAATGCAGCGTTAACCAGAAAGATACAAATAGCTTTTGTCTGAATAATTTTTTAATTACATTTACAGTTTTTTTAATAAATGCTGAGAAACTTGTCAGAATACTACTGAGAAAAGTTTTTTGAACGAAAGGTATTTTACTACCTACATATTTGTCAATAAATCATACAATTAACATTATTTTCTCTTAATAATTAATTAACTAATAAAAAATTTACAAAAGGTGCTCGAATTGTGCGCCACCGGTCTGCACACAAGCCTCCATACTGCGCATTAACGCTCTGTTACATGCAGAAATTACCATTTGTCGCGTTATTGTTTGGCAACCTTGACGAATTTTATTCTTCAAATCCTCCAAATTTATAGAATTCTCAGTGTATACAATTTCCTTTAAATAATCCCATAAAAAGAAATCAAGAGCTCAAGAGCAACTTTTTTTTTAAACGGAACGCCCAGATTTTTTTAACACTTTTGACTGCAAAATAAAAAACTACGTTCAGGAAGTATTAAGATGTTTATTTTTATTCACAAGAAAACAGTTAAAAAATTAGAAAAGTGTCCTAATATAGAAAAAACAAGGTACCTTTGAAAAAAGTTGTTGTTTAGTGTTTGCATTCTTTTTGCCGTCACATTTACAATTTTAAAAGCGTTTTAACTTTTGCATCGCTATAAATTTACTTATTTTAGACATTGACACATTTCAAAATAGCAGTAAAACTTACTGAATCAGAACGAATTGAGATACTAATGATGCGTGGGTACGGTGATCGTCAACGTTCTTTTGAAGAGGTTCGTGGTTTGTTTAATACTGTTTATCCGGATTGTCACATTAGTAAAAGCACGGTATGCCGAACAATTCAAAAGTTTGAAGTCTTTCGTCAGGTGAAGGATTTACCTAGAAGGGGACGTCCATTAACAGCAACAGATGAAAAAACTAGTTTGAATGTGTTACTTACAGTGAAAGAAAATCATCACGTGTCCACAACAGAATTAGGTCAAATTCATGAAATATCTCAAATATCTGCTGATATGATTCTTAAATCAGCAAGAATGAAAGCCTATAAAATGTATCCCGTCCATGAGTTAACTGAAGATGAGCCAGATCGTAGACTACATTTTTGCGAAACAATGACGGAGTTGATCGAGCAGCAGCCTAAAGTTTTAGATCACATCATTTTTTCAGATGAGGCAACGTTTTGTCTCAACGGCACTGTGAACAGACATACCTAATTGTCGCTACTGGTCAATTGAAAATCCGCATTGGATTGAAGAAGTCCATACACAGCGTCCTCAAAAGGTGAATGTCTGGGCTGGTCTTGTTGGAAACAACATCATAGGACCATTTTTTATAAGAGGAAATTTAACTGGTAAGGTCTACTTAAATTTATTGCGAAATGAGATTGTTCCAGCACTTGCGGCCCTCTTTCCAAATGCAAATATAGGTGATCACCCTAATGCACATTTTTGGTTTCAACAAGATGGAGCTTCCCCCCATTTTGCCCATAATGTCCGCGATTATTTGAATGAAATTTTTCCGGAAAGTTGGATCGGACGTAGAGGAGCAATCGACTGGCCAGCACGTTCGCCAGATCTCTCGCCATTAGATTTTTTCTTTTGGGGTCACTTGAAATGTCAAGTGTACAAAAATCGTCCCCATAATCTTGAACAATTGGAAGAGAGAATAGTTTAAGAAGCCAATCGCATCACTCCAGAACAAATACAAAATTCAATAAGAAATTTTACTGACCGTTTACATTTTTGTCAAATTGTAAATGGAGAGCATTTTGAACAATTATTGTAATCGCAACCTGAATAGACAGGTATCTTGATTTTTCTGTATTAGGAAACTTTTTTAATGAATGACATGGAATGACATGGATGCATTTTATATAATTCAATAAACTTTCTTAAAAAGTCTCATGACATATTTCTATCAGATATATTAACGATCTTAATACTCTTTATAATATGTGATACTAATATAGTATATACTAAAAAGTTCACCTCCGACGCTACTGAAAACTCAAACGCACTCACCTCTTCTTTTGCATCTACACGCTGAGACTTGCATGTATGCACTTGCATGTTCGTTGATAATTTCTAGCAAAGACAGATTTTTTAACGCACTGCATTTATTGACTGCGCATTCAAAAATGTCACGTTATTTAACATACAAACTGATGTTAATGAATGAACGTTAACGTTTGCACGTATATGCTTTAGAACATGTACAGTGGCCAGCTTTTAAATCGACACCACCGCAAGCTAACGTCGACCTTATCTACTAATAATAATATCTACTATAAATCCTAACTGAAGGTCGCACAACGTAACCCCCTCTACATTGCTATTAAGGTTTAGGAAATTCCGTAACGGTATCGATTATGCTGCTGTCCACTGTACATCCGTGTAAAGCGGCCTTTTATCATAATTTTGGTAGAAATAAATTAAAAAATAACGTTTAGAATGACGGAAATGTGAAATTTTGGAAATCGGTATTGTTGGTACGGCGAATTCGCGGGGTACGACTTTCGACGTCGGACTCGATTGGGCGTCGGCGTCGCGACGCCGTCAGCCATTTTTTTAATGGCACCCGATATCTTTATCGATATTCGGATAGTACTCGTCGAGGAGAATATATTTGCACATAGGCACTTTTCGCGTGGAGGTAACCGTTGGGGAGATATAGGTGGTTAAATTCGCATCGGACCCGGAATTTTCGTTAATCCGGCAACATCCCGGAGGATGGGCGTCAGATCGCGGCGAAACCTAGCCTATCGATTAGAAAAATTCTTTCCGCGTCGTTTGGTACTCGTATCGTCTAGCTTCGTACGTTCTCAAGAGGGGAGATAGCCCTCCCTCCCCTCCCCAATTACCTCTACAAATAGCTATTATTTATTATACCGGTCGTTTTGAGAAATAGGATAAATAACGCCGGGAAGGGGTAAGAGGTACGAAAATTCGCTAAGAAGTGGGGTCGCGTATGAGTCTATCACAGTCTAGTCTACAGCGCAGTGATATAGTCATACGCGACCCCACTTATTAGCGTGTGCTTTTCTGTAGAAAACTTCAATTACATTTTTCTCATATACATAAGTAGCGTTTCAACTAATTCTTTTTTGGTGAAATTCGTCATAAGTAAAAGACAACAAACAAACGAACTAACACAACTATTAAACTGAATTGAAAAACTACTCAATCAAATTGAGGAACATTACAAGTAATCAATTATTAAACCAACTATTTTAAAATTCAACGTCGCCTATCTATAAAAAAATACGTTGAAAATTTTCAAAAAATATAAGTTATAAAAATGGCAGTTTAGATATACCGATATACAGGGTTACAATGGTGCGATATTCTTCAAACTCTCCTTTGTTATGCAACGAAAACGAAAAATGCTATCAGATACAGGGTGTACTTTTTTCTCCGTCCATATAGAAAAAGAAGTTGATGATGGTTTCTCAAAAACGAAACGTCGGACAAAAAATATAAAAATATGTACAGTCTTGTAGAGCTATAAAAGTGCAAATGAAGAACTTTTATTTATTTTTCGATAATTTGTAAAATAAAGTCAAAAATGAAAACGAATATTGAAAAAAACACGTTTTCCTAAATATCTCAAAAACGAAACAAATTAATTGAATTAAATAAAGGCCATATAAAAGATCACTAAAATGTGCTACTTTTCGCCAATTTAAGCAACTTTGTATCTCTTATCGTTCCCGAGATCCCCATGCAGTTCATTCTTATCTTGGATACAGTGTATATATTACAAATTTAGGCAAACTATTACTTCGAAGTGCTAAACAAACGAAGATTTACATATTGTATAGCTGATAAAATTGTTGTCTGCTGTAAATGACTAACAATCGAACCTTATCGACCCTTATCTTTATGTTTTTTATAATCATCAAGGTCCCATATAAAAATATAAAGGATACGTGCATGTATTGTGTATTTTATGTCTAAAATAAAATTGAAGTCATCTTAGTTGCCTATTCGTCGCACTAATTTAGAACTTATTGTAATTTAATCAAGGAATAATAAAGAGATTAGGAATTTAATCTGTTCATTCTGTACTTAATTTTATCAATTCCAGAAAGAAATAATGCTTTCGAAGATAATGAGAGAATGCTGGCGATACGATAAGCATACGATGCGGTAATAGCTGGATTCACAAATTCTGCCCCCTGCGCTTACACGATGCCAGTAGAATCCATTGTACTCATATCTTTGCTTAGTTACTGTATCTAAATAATTGAAGCATCACATATTTTATGAATTTTTAAATACCTATTTGTACTGAATATTGATCTGTAACGAAAATGATAAGATCTGTATATTTGCGGCAAATGAATATCACACACACTCACAATAGTATGTATGGATTGATGGTACAAATCTCTTGGATGGGTGCAGCTGCAGCGGCTTCCTAATTTCTGTTGCTAGTCAAGACTTACTGCAGCTTTTGCTGCGTAAATGTGTTTCCTTAGCTTTGTTACACCATTATTTTGCGGTAAATAATGTTTCACTGTTAATTATGTCGCAACAGCAAATGGTAGTTTAATCAACATACTAATCTAGCGAGACGCACCACAAGCGTTATCTCGAGATTCCAGCCGCAGAACGTATACAGTACCCTCCGAATGACCAATCGCTCTTACTTCTGCGATTGTTGAGCTGTTTTGTTAATTTAATATTTTCTAATTACATATCCTAATGGAATACGTTTAATTCTAAAGAGACCTAATTATTTAGTTTTGTTTACTGTTGCCATATCATATCCGTTTTTTTTAGAATTTTTTAGAAACAGAATAATCAAGTGCTACGTTTTATGTTCGACGTTTTAAAAAAAAAAGGATACTGAAAAGAGAAAAATTGTTCCGTTTTGTGTCTTATCGCAATGAACTGCGTCTATTGATGATTTGGCTTGCCAAAATCACCATCAACTTCTTCGCAATTCATGTGATATGAGGAAATAGCTGCAAATATTGTCTTGCAAAGTGGCTCGAGAATACCGTGACAAAATCGAAAAGTTAAGGTTTCTGAAAAAAAAAAATGGTGTCAAATCTGGAGGTTCTGCGTTAAGTATACATATAAATTCCTAAATATGTAAATGCTCGAAATTACTGGTATTTCTATTAACATATAGTTTGATTATATATGTGCAATTGTTCATAGAAGCCTTTCGCTTACTGTATAAAGAATATCATAAAATTCACACAGCTGTCGAGTTGTTCTATGGTCGCTTTGAATAAACAGAATACGTACGCATAATATTCTAGACATATATGCGACTAATTGGCACCGATTTTCCAAGCAATGAAGCAATCCAACAATAAAATATTGATCAACTTTATTAGTCGTCAATGTAAATTTGATTTGCGATTGAGTTCCTTTACAGTCAAAATTATAAATATTGAAAACAAATATGTACCTTCATCCGACAGTGCAATAAACTCTATAACCATAAGCGAAATGGCATTGATGAAGCAGTTTTATTACCAGCGTATTATTTACCTACTTATTCACAATTTGCATTCGTTATACTTCATTGACTGTAATGGGTACTTAATTTGCAAGGTGAGTTCAATGGTATGCGAGTTCATCGTATTTCATAGTATGGAATGGTATGGAACCAGCCCCCAGATTACGAAGACATGAATACAATACGCCTCGATATATGTATCTCTTTTTATTACAACAGTTTAATTATCTCTTCGTCTCATTTCTTCTCGTATTAACGTGTTAAATCGAGTGTTCATAATCCTGCGACAGGATTATTAGCAAATAAGTTATGATTACTATTGGCGAAAATGATAATGGACTCTTAGAGCACTAAATATAACAATGTTTCTTTGAAATTTTATCAGAGTTCAGAGATTTGTTAGTGTATTTTTTATTGTTTTTGCTGAATAAATATTACAGGGTAACATCATAACTTATAATTAATATACAGGCTTACGCATTAGTGTAGGAAAGCCCGAGATGTATATCCGATATTATTAAGTTTTAAAAAAATGTAAAAGTGTGGGTGTTCTTAAGGTTCACAAGTATAGATATACAGAGTGTTTTATAACAGCGTGCCAAATATAAGTTATGAGTTATGTCTATAAAAAAATTGACCTTTTTCGCACCATTGCTTGTTTGACATACGTGCTTTCGGTGGTTTGAAAATTTTAAAAAATCTATTCTTGTATACAAAGTTAGTCAAAAAGATAAATCAAAGGTGCGTTCAAAAAATACTAAAAAAAGTAGAGATACCATTCCTACCATACAGTTACAGCAAGAGTTGCTGAAGAAAGATTTTGTCCGTTGAGTTGCATGTTACAAATGGGGTCAAGAACAAATCCATGATCGAATAGAATTCGTTTGTTGTCTCCTTCTTGAAAAAAAAATAACATTTCATAAAAATGGAAACGTGAACAGTCAAACTAGGTGGTTTTTGAATGTTTAGAGTGGCATAATTGAAAATTACGTTATTGGACCACATTTATTTGGTGAATGACTGATGAATAATTGAATGAATAATTTACTATTCTAGTTGGAAAATGTACCTCTGAACATACGTCAAAGAATTTGATTTTTACAAGCTTTGGTACATAACACTGCATTAATCCTTAAGCACTTCAGTACAAGTTTCCTAAGAAGTGGGCTGGAAGAGAGGGGAATCTACGTAAAAGATCGTGTGTATTCAGTACTCGTTAAGGTATTCACGAAAGAATAAGAGAAGCCTTTGGGGATATAGATGCAGAAATATTAAGAAACGTAAGTCGATTGTTTGAACAACGATTGCAACACTGCACTGCATTGATTTTTTCTTTTGTTGATAACGAATATCTTTTAAATTTATGAAAAATCAAACCAATCCAATTTTTTTTTTTTTTGAAATATCGCCTAAACTCTAACAATTAGACGTAAGGAATATGAAGTCGTCGAGAAATGCCACAATATAAAAACCTAAAAATGCCTGTAATAAGCGATCATAGTACCTATATTATTGGCCTCACCCTGCAAACATGTGCAATGAAAATAGATCAATCATTCCAAGCGGCCGTGTGGCAATGAATGCAAGATCTAATTTCGGTTCGATTGGTACAGCAGATCTAAGAAATCCTTTAGAAAAATAGAAGGGCTGATAAATATTTGTTGAAACATACTAAAAAAATATAAGGTATTTAACTCAAGTTTAGTGAAAATATTAAGGATCTGAGTTTTAAAGTTGAAAATTAAAAAAGTCTCAAATCAGCGAAGCTCCAAATCAAGTAACGGTGCGAAAAAGATCGAATAATTTATTCTCACCAGATATAGTCCATTTAATATACCTTAAGGCTGCGCGGCCATCGGAAAATGGCGGGAAATTCTTTCGATATGTAACAATGGTATTTTTTCTAATTTCAATGTAGGATCTTAAAGAATTACAAAAACAATTAATAAAAGGAAATTACTGTAGCAAATATCGCACTATTGTCGAGTTAGTGATCTAGTTCTAATTTAGAAAAATCTTAAGATTGAGATTTGCATCGAAGTTGAATTTAATTCTTTTTGTGCTAGTTTTTTTTATCTATTTAAATTTAAAACTAGGAAAAGATCTAGCAAACCCTTTATCAGGATCTCTCTTGTCATTTCATTTAAAAAATATAAGTTATGTCTAGCACAACATTATCAAACACCTTGTATATTTGTACCTAATTTTAAAATATAAAGCTTAAGCCCACACTTTTTCTAAATATATTTTGTAAATTACTTTCATAATATCGGATATATGCTGGATATTTAAACTGAATAATTGAACTACAATGTATGTTATTTGTATTCACTAATAAGGAATTTATGTATCTATACTTATAGCCAAAGTACCCCACTCCTTCTAAATCTCCCTTTTTTACAATATCATTTAAAAAGCCGCCAGAACAATACTTCATATCAAACATATTTCATTTTTTTCTGTTTGAAAATATTAAATAATATACGAAAATAACAATAGAAAACTGTATTATTTTATTTCAGATAAGATCGGTAGTAATGCAGATAGATACTTTCTTTATACATTATCAAATTACGTGTGAAATTGTAGAATACATCAAAAACTACAATTAATGAAAAGTACTTGTATATTTATATCTAAGATAAATTCTTACGTAATTGCAAAAGATAAATATTTTCATATACAGATATACAAAACAAACAGGTATCTAATTATATTCAATGTTATTGAAAGTGTCCCTGCAAATAGAATGATCAAATGTTTGAGTATATGTATAATGAATATCAACAGCAATGACAAATAGATTTGAGTATAAAAGGTGCGAAAGCACAATGTATATGATTCTTGGAAATTAATGTGTCTCTATATTACCGAAAACACAATGTAACTCTAGTTGGTATTTTCACCTATGCAAATTATATATACATATACAGGGTGTAACACTAGTGCGATATTCTTCCATATCTCCTTTGTTATGCAAAATACAGCAAATATTTATTTACGAAAGTTGTTTAGTTTTATGAAATTTATATTGTAAAATTATTCTACGATATACAGGGTGTTTAGTTTGCCCGTAAACACCAGTAACTTTACATTTTTAAATGGAACACCCTATATATTATCACATTTTTGAATTGCCTGAGGAATTTTAAGACAACTTTAGCTATCTTCAGAAGTATGCCATTATTTCGGTAACGGAAAAATGTAACATTATAAAACTTAACATAACGTTAGAAGCATCTTCTGTGATGACAATAAACAGATGTAGCCTTAAATACGTTATACAGAGTGTTCTAGAAATCAGTGTCTTTTTGAAACAATTGAATTGCGAAAATCTCCATTTTTTCAAATTGAAACACTATATTTTTACAGGTTAGTTGAAAGCGAAATTTTATTACCTATCAGTATGAATAAAGCATGTATGTAGTTAAAATTACTGGTTTTAGAGATATTTCAAATTAACGTTATGTTAAGATTTATAATGTTACATTTTTCCGTTACCGAAATAATGGCATACTTCTGAAGATAGCTAAATGTCAAAATTTTTAATCAAATGTAAATATCTTGCAAACTAATGAAAATAACTGAATATTATCTTGTATAAAGTTGTCTTAAAATTCCTCAGGCAATTCAAAAATGTGATAATATATAGGGTGTTCCATTTAAAAATGTAAAGTTACTGGTGGTTACGGGCAAACTAAACACCCTGTATATCGTAGAATAATTTTACAATATAAATTTCATAAAACTAAACAACTTTCGTATATAAATATTTGCTGTATTTTGCATAACAAAGGAGATATGGAAGAATATCGCACTAGTGTTACACCCTGTATATATATTATATGTATATCAGTACATAATTCAAAAACCAAATGTCTTACATTTTTTTAATGCCCTTAAAAGCCTCTAGGGAGACTGGCATTTTTGAGTTAATCGCCCAATATATTTATACATACTCTTGGACAGATTCATAGTAAATTCCGTATCTATATATTTAATTTTACGTCCAAAAATATAATAACATGAAGGTGATACAGTCTTATCGTCATGATACATGTCATCCTTGAAATAGTATTATGGTTTATTATTGTTTACGTTTTAAAGAAAACTTATTGATTTTTTTTTATCATTATCATGCGATTAGGTGTACGTTCCAATTTAATTGGGTAGATTGCTATAAATAAAGTTTAGTATATTTGTGTTGATAGACCTAAAAGTGTGCAGAGACAAATGTTTTGTTCTTCTTTTAATTATAAAAGCGCATGATGCGCATACTTTGTAAGAGTAAGTAATATATTAAAAGATAATCCATGATTATAATTCTTAATATACATATTAAATTTATATTTAGACTTTGAAAATGTATATGTTCTGCTAATAGCCTTTAGAGCTTTTTAAACTTAAAAAATGCTTGAAATTTGTCTAATTAATGTAAATAATCGCTGAATCTTATGGACATTATCTAAAGAATATTTCAATATGATTGTAACGGTACGTATTATAACGATAAGAAATATATAGTATATTATGTACATTGAGGTTGTTCGCTCTGAATTATAGTGAAGTGTTTAGTTACTTTTCAACAGCTTTTATTCATTCCTCGTTATTTACTTGATGATATGCAGGGTGTTAGAAAACTAGGTCAATCCGTTAACCATATATTCTTTGGACTAAAGTCCTCTAGGACTTTCCTTATGTCACTTTTTATTAGAACGCTTTTTCTCCGATAGACACGGTGTGTGAATTGAAGTTTTTAAAAAATCGGTATATTTATTAATATCTCGGGTGTATTGTGAGTTATCGTTTTTCAAATTTGGTGTGGATTTTACTCTTATGTAAGCACACCTTTTGTATGATTTCTAACAACAAAATCTCAAAGAACTAATAGAAAAATAAGAGATGCGGTATCGTTGGGAAGTCCAGCGATACCACCTATGGATTTTTTATGATGATTAGCTAATGATTTATCTAACTTTTTTTCGTCTTATAAAATTTTGGTTTGATGCTTCCTTTACGAGATATTTTTACTTATTTGACTATTGCGACTGTTGCGATTTTTTCAATTAAATACTATAAAAAAATTTAAAAAAACGTTTCATGTTTCCACCACTGTCACGAATACGTTTTTTTTTTTTACTCTATTTATAATTGAAACTAATATTTTGGAAAATACTTGGTTTTAATCTAAACTCTTTCGCACTTCAAAGCTAATTACGATTATACTCTTGAATTTTTTAATTGATTGCTTAGAAAAATGTTAAAACTAAAGTAGCAGTTACATGAAATTGCACTTGCCGAAATGGTAGATAAAGAATGCATAATTTTATTTATCGAGCTTTAGTTGTATTTTTATCCATTCGAACGAAAATTGTAGAAGCTATAAAAATAAGCAAAAAAAATTACTACAAAAAATGGATGTCAAGACCATAGGCATTAATCACATCTCCTATATTTTCTACTAGCTCTAGTTTTTTTGCTAGAAATGTTACAGAAGGTATTTTTCCATATTAGTATAATCTGGACCAACTTTGAAAAGATATCTCAAAACATCGGAAATATAGTTACACAAATATTTTAACGCCTTGTATATCGGAAAAAACGTTCAAATAAAAAGTGACATAAGCAAAGTCTGATTATTTTAACCCAAAGAATATAAGACTAACGCATTGACCTACTTTTTGAACACTAAACCCTTCAACCCCCTGAACACCAAAAACTTTTAACTAAACATCGACGCGTTTCGACAGCGAAACTGTCATTATGGAGGCGATAATAAAACTGTTTTATTATTGAAGAATTTCCCGATCTACTTATTGTAACACCCTGTATAAGATGACCAAAGAACTATAGATGACAAAAATGTTCTAATGAAATACTCTTTCAACCAGTAGAACGAAAAGTACAGTTAGTTATTAAAAATGCCGATGTTGTCACCAATTTAGCAAATATTGTCGAGCAAAGTAGCATTTACTGCTAAAATATCTCTATTAATCACTGAACTTATTCGAGCAATTTTTGCGAAAAAAAAACTCAAAATCTTTGATTCTATGAATTTTGTTGTTTTAGAAATGTTTTGCCATAAATCAGTTTTAATTTATGTGAGAAATATCACCAAATCGCTAATACACGGAAAATAAAGATTAAACCAGGCTATAATTACTTAGAGTAGGTATAAATTCCGATGTTTATTATTGAAATATTTAATTATTTAGTGATCATTTTTATCATATAAAAATATGTGAAACATTCTTGTCATCTAAATTAATTTGTTACATAAGTACTATAATCTCAATATTTAAAATTTGTTCCTACAGACCTGCCTAAAATTATCACGTATTCACAAATACCTGTTGTAATTTAGAGACTTTTCGCTACTTATACAGGTATGGTCATACATATGTAGTTACTTCAAAGCTTGGCAGTGGTCTGGCAGTAAGAGTAGGAATATTAATATTTCTATGCCTGTTTTTGATACATGAATAATAGTATAACTGGATAGCAATGGAATATGTGTCCATCGCTCACCCTCATTGTAACCAGCGACGACATTATTTTTATATAACTTGGGGTAGTATTTACCACTGTCGTTACCTGTATAAATGATACGAAAATATTTATATAAAATATAATTATCATTTATTGTAATTTCATTAAATTTGAATTAGCTGGATTAGACTTTATATCCCTTAATCAATAAGACGGTAAAGTAAGCTGGAATTAGACATGATAACCTAGTAAAATTATACTTGCGAAATAATTTGACAAGCTAAGACATAAATTTGTGCGTTATAACGACGAATTAACAATTTAACTGCAGTTATGTTAACAAAACTCTTTTAAGAAACTTGTTTCCAATATTTACATTGTACGTATATTCACTTAATGTTTAGTTTACAGAGTAAAGATATGTATGTACATATATGCTTATAATTTTAAGTGCTAACATATAAATATGTTATGTAAGAAGACACCTACATGGGTATTAGTTTTTGTTATTTGAAATGGCTATAAAAAGAATTGAGACAATAATTGTCATCGATATGTAGAAATATCGTTTGTGTTGTATGTTTCAGTTACATGTTGGCCCCTTGTAGGATTATTTCTATTAAAGTAACATTTCACATTTTAAATTTAGTTAGCAATATTCTACTATATTTTATTTACAGAAGTATCTATTTTTTTTCGAATATCATTGTATATATTTTTTTAATTATCGTAATTATTTTGCTCGTTATCCTAACAGTTTTTCAAATCTTTTATTTTCTCCATTAGTACTATTCTGGAGTTTTAGAATTCAGGCATGTATTATTAAGAAAACACGTGATCAGCTATATTGTATAACTTGTATTGTTGCGATGACATTTTCTTTTAGGGAAACAAAATTGTGTTGATGATCTAGACATTTTTAATGCATTCAGTTTGGCAACAAAGAGGCTTACCTATTCCGTCTACCGTCAGTTACAGTTAGTCCTGACTATGTTTCAATAAACAATTCAAAACAGCTATCTGATGCCCGATATTGCATTTCTTAGTAGTGAAGTTTCGTAGAATTAACATCTCATGATTTCGCTAGCTAGTGCAATTTATGGGATGCTAGCAAAAATTCTTGAGTCACTTTAAATCATTTTAATCTAAATAGTATTACTTTTATATAACACGGAAAGATTCTTTTGTGTGTCTTATTCTTTTTATTCTTACGAAAATGCAATGCAAAATCAGAACGCGAAATTTTGTTTCAATCAGCATTTTGTCAATACATACTAAACGAAACTGTATTATTACCTTGCCCATGCAAAATACCCCCATCACTGATGATATTGATATTACAAACCTTAGCAATAAAACGCTTTTACCGACTGTTAGTTGCAGATACCTGCATAAAAAACGTGTTATCTAATCCCTCCAATAAAAGTATTCGTAGTCATCTTAAATATATACTACTTATATGAGTTATTCAGTGACGTACTAAGTACTAGATCTATCAAAAAACAAAAATCATTTTCAATTGATTGCACATTTACACATACATATGTTCACAATATTTTTATTTACAGTTCAAAACTAATAACGTCCTGCGATTTCATTCAGATGTGGCTAAATATATAGTTAAGTGAAAATTGGAACAGATAAGGAATCTAAACTGTTTTGGTTTTTATTTGTATAGTAACAAATAATACAGGTACGTCTCAGATAACAACTAATAAATACTGCGCTTATTGCAACACATAGGATATCTAATAATGATCTGTTTACAATTTGTGTGTACGTACTAGAAAATTTTGAATCAAATATTCCTATATTGAATCAAGCATAACATTTTTTAAATAATATTAGTATTGAAAAGTTGTAGTGTATACTTTTAAATCCTGTTCTTTAAGTTTTCTTTTTTTCCAGCTTCAGAGTTTATGTAACAAAATCTTGGCCATCTTTTGTATCCACTTTAAATCTTTTTACTCTACTGTTCAATTTTAACATTGACATATATTAACTGAAGTGCTGTCTTTTTAAAGATATCTCATGTAGTTTTAAGAATTTGTCGGAAAACTATACTAAAACGCAACGTTATGGGAGCATTGATTGCAGTATAAGTCGCGCAAATTATATGGATACTTTAGCATAAGAGTACTGTGGATATAGATCTGATCCGAGTATTTTATGCACACAATGTAAACGCGTTATGCCGTTCACATTCCACGAGGGTCAACATTTTGCTTAGTTCGGCTCGTTTGATATAGACACCTGAATAAATGCATACAAATTCAAAGCCTACTAACTCAACGTTTCGGTATTAATTATGTGGATTTTTTCAGGAACAAAAAGTAAGTAAATGTTACAGTAAGTCCACGTGTCAACCACGTTAGAGATGAAAATCTTCTGATGCATGAGGGATATCGTATATTATAGTTACGATACCTTGACGTGTAAACCACACCAGAGGGTAAAACCTAACAGTCAGAAGGCCTACTATGGCGTGGTTGACATGTCGAATTACCGTGATCTTCTAATATCGGCTACCCACTTGTTGCTCCTGAAAAAGCCACTTGGATTAATTGAGAAACGCTGAGTTAGTAGACTTTTTATGCATTTACTTTATTTTGTATTTACTTTATTTTTAAGTATATATATGACGCGGTCAAAACCTGGAAGCCTTCATATAAGATTGTTCATAAGCAATAGTTCTAATTCTATGCACAAAGTATTTTAAAATTATAAAATTTCACTAGGTGATCGAAATAACGTGACCGGTAATGTTTATGATTCATTGGCCGTGTATTAATGAATATGTAAACCTCAACAGGTATTACATTCTGCGATTTGCGTTGATAAAAGGTGTTACTAACAATAAACGAACATCGTTTCTAAGAATAATAAGGTAATCACTGATCACATAACAAGAATAATGTTTATGGCTGGTTGCCCAACAGTATCATAATTGTATAAAATACATATTCATGGTTATGGTAATAATTTTATGAAATACAGTGAAACCTGTTTAAAACGGAATCGACCGGGACCAAAATATTTTCCTTGATGCACAGGTTTCCGTTTTACTCAGGTTATTATACATATGTATTAAAATATGAAATTCTAATGTTTCATTCAACCGTCCAATCTAAAATTGAAATTCCAAAATTTCAGAAATAGTCTGTTTTCTAATCATAAATCAAGCCAAGGACCGTTGCCGGTCATTTGAAGTATGTAAACTCTGTTGTTTATGGTGGAAACCGATTCCGTTTTATGGAGGTTCACAATACTTTTTGGTCTAAATTTATTAGTACGGTTTCGCG
Organism: Holotrichia oblita; assembly: GCA_023690525.1. Taxonomy (NCBI): domain Eukaryota; kingdom Metazoa; phylum Arthropoda; class Insecta; order Coleoptera; family Scarabaeidae; genus Holotrichia; species Holotrichia oblita. The sequence continues at coordinate 91,329,866 of CM043019.1, read as the reverse complement.
TTAAACAGGTTCCGTTTTAAAAAGGTACAGTTGCTATGTTTTTTTTCCGCCTTAAACAGTTTTCCGTTTTATCAAGGGTCCGTCTTAGGCAGGTTTCACTGTATATCTAATTAATCAAATAAATTAATACAACAATCGAACATTTTTAAGTTAGATTTTATATATTTCGGAAGTACACCACTGCAATGTTAAGCATTAAATAATTTTTTATTTGTAAAATAAGACCAAATTTGAAACGTGATATTTATTTTTTCGATGTGTACTGTTGATACTCTTAGTTAGAATCCAGTTGTCATCTCGAAAATTATGTGAATAAATATTTTACAAAAAGTTCCAAGTTCTATTAATAAAGTGCGTTGCAGTGTTTTTCACGCAGCCGGTAAAATATTCAGTTGAATTTACAATAATAAAGACGCTCTGCTCTCTAATATGGCGCGCAAATAAGGTTAGTCTCACCTCTCCTAAGTATACACGCTAAAAATCATTGTGCTTAATGAAAATTTACAGTTTTGTCCTGCGTTTTTAACGTATTACATCGACGCGATGTCACTGAGGATGTACATCAACAAAATCTACACGAGTATGTTTAACTCAGATAACTGACGTATTGTGTGAATCGTAGCTATTATCTAATGTAATTATGTAGTTGCTAATTTTTACGGGTTTAATATTATTTTTATGCGTTATGTATTTTCTGTTGTGACGGACTGTTATTATACTTTTTATTTTTATGCAGGATACGAAAACCAGGATTGGTTCATCCCTTCACCCGCCCTACAGATCGACGAGGCGGATCTAAAACTTTCACCGGATCAAATCCGCGAGACTCTTAACTATTTCCGTAAGTTATTTTTGACATGAATAACGAGTAGTTTGTAGCTAGCTAGTTTCGTGCTTATTGTCCTTAATTAGATAAATCGAGTTGCAATTTTCTGCGAAACGAATTTCCAATTTTATTTGTATGTGCAGTTGTTATTATGGGCGTATAAGGACACGTCGGGCATGCGCTTTTAAACGTCTGTCATCTGATTTTGTTTTGCTCACAGGGATTCCTGCTGTAGTAGTGTTCAAATGTAACCTTCTTAGATTATCTTGCATTGCTACATATCCAGTTTTTGCTAATTATGTTTGTGGTAAGCGATTCGTTTACGTTAGATATCCGCTTTTAACGCGAGACCTGCTTCTTATACATCAGATACGTGTTCAGATAATGTGTGGATAACTCAAAATAATTTTCAGTGTCAAGGTATGTTTGTGTGTTTTGTCTAGTTAATTTTATTTAATGTAATGCAATGTGGCGACATGCACGTGTTGCAGTATGGAAGTAATGTTTGTCAATATAAACTGTTTGTGATAAGAATTCTTTAGATTTGTATGTCCATAATATTTAATAAATTCGATATTTATCTCGAAGGAAGAAGTTAACTAGGTATACCATTTTTATAGCAGTGTGATGTATGTAAAGATTATTTTTTATTCTCATATCCTATCAGAAACAATAAAATTTAAAAGGAATGTACAGGATGTAGACCACTTTCCATGTTCATACATATAGGGAATCTCGATAACTGAAGAATGATTTTGCCGTCCTCCATCTCTCTGTTTTTCTTTTTTGAAAAAAAAAAAACAAGGAAAAGTTTATAATTGGCTGTTGTCTTTACATTCTTCATGAGCTTTTCTGATAGCAATGTAGTTATTTCCAATGTGATATAACATGTAGGGTTAATACTTAATTTTTAGACTGATTTTATTTAAAGATACATATTTTTCACGTCTATATAATAATTGGCGCATATCTGTAGTCATTACATTGTTATAATTTCGACAGATTCATGATGATTTATTAATGATTGCGTAATATTTATAGTTAACATTGCAAAATGTCATGTGACAATTTTTGTTTGTTGGAATATTTATTCGAAGCAAAATTATGTTGAAATTGCCAGTGAAATATAATATAGTGCCGAGGACGACTGATAAATCTATTTTTGGAAGATAGAAAGTAAGTCTCCTTAATTATGAGAAGTTTTAGAAACCAAGGACAAAGCATCTTAATTTTTAATGTTCAGGTACTGAAGTAGTCGCTAATGTTTTTGGAATGGGAGTTGTGAATTCTTCGTCTGCTAGCCGTCAAATTTAGGATGAATTTGCTACTTGACAATGAAAGAATAAAAATAACTAATCAGCTAATATCGAACAATGCCTAAATCTGTTTAATTTGATACATACTTTATACAAATGTGTGCCCACTAAAGTGTCGATAAGTCGAGTTATTTTGTATTTATTTCATTTACTTGTTATCATTGACGATTATTTTGTGTTTTTTTTTTCACTCTTCTATATTTGCCTCCATATAAGCTTCAAAAGACCTCAAGAATTTGCGCTGCTTCTTAATTCAAAGATGCTATGCGTTTCCAGGTTTTTTCGTTTGCTCTAGTTAATTCCCCTTCATACAGTGGTAATTAATTTTGTACGCAATTTAGTTTGTTCTTCTGTAATTTGACTTTGACGTTACGATTTACACTGATTAGCATTCATTGATAAAGCTCTGTTGCAGTATTTGTGTTGGTATTTTTTATCATTTAACTTCAAATTTGTTTCGAGCAGTTAATATGTTGTGACCTGTGTATATTACATCTTTTCTTACTATTGCTTAGAGATGATTTTACATTTTATTGGTTTTTGTCATTCAGTTGAGACAACTATAAACAACTAATCACATTTGGTTCTATTTAGATTGTATTTATAAGTTCATATACGATCATAAATAATACTTATACTTTACAACCCTATGTTATTAATTCGTAAATTAGGTTATTCTCGCGATAGACATATTATGCAATATATGCACTAAAGATATTTGTTACTTCTCGCTCCAGATATGCTAAGCATAATAGAAAAAATTTAGTTTTACGATAAATTTAGTTATCTATATGCGGATCTGCAATAGATATACAGTCGAGCGAATAATTTATCTAAAGTTTACAAAATTCTTAGAGAAAGACCGACAAGTCTAAAGAAGCATGCTATTATAATTGCGTTCCATCAGGAAGGCTGTTCAATACACCAAGTTGCAGAAAATACTTTATCGTGTGTGATACCATTCGAAAATATCAACACACGAGTAGTATACAAAACCTACCGTATCCAAATTATTTGAAAATACCCGCCGTAGAAATGGATTACGATCGGGGAAGGCAAATTTCTGTTACTACAGTGAAACAAAGATTAAAGGTCGTGAATCTTTGTGGCCATAGAGTATGGAGAAACCATTACTTCCCCGCAATAGTAGATACAAATAGCTTCATTGTCGCCAATATAGGAAGTGGACGGTGGGCGATTTTAGAAAAGTATTAGGGAGATCGCAGTATTTGAATACGGAAGGCATGTTTTCATTAAAAGATCTAAAGATGAAAAGCTGTTGTCTGCCTGTATCATCCCCATGGTGAAACCGAGAGTTCAGTCCTTGTTTGGGGTTGCTTTTCTGTCTGACACAGGAGTTTTACGCCAAATTGGGGGGTTATGCGAAAAGAAGTTTATTTGCAAAAACTAATTACAAGAAAATATCATACCTTAGGCATGCGTTTAATAGGCAATAACTTAGTACTCATGCGTGACAGCGGTCCAAAGTACATAGTATATAACGCTAATGTGTAAGAACCATTTAAATCATGACCAACATAGTGCGTTGCAAATAATGGATTGGCCACCAGAAAGCCCTGATATTAATCCTACCAAGCTGTTGTGGGACGAAATAGACAGAAGGGTTCCTAAAGTGTCTCACATTTTCAGGGTTCATTATACTACAAGACAAATTAAGTAACATGATACATACAGTACTGGAGAAACTAAATGAATGTATACCTAGAGTTGTGAAGGCAGTACTGAATACAAAAGGAAGTTTCTTCAATGAAAAGCAGATATAAAAACTTTTATACTGTACACTGTTACAATAACTCTTATTTTTGTTATGGTATTGACTTTATAAATAATACTACAATACAGACTTTACTTTTCACTTGAATTTAATTAGCATACCCATAGTGTATACACGTATTTATAAAAATACCGGTCCTTTTCTGGTTCACTTTTGGTTTATATTCGCTGTCTAAGCATCATTTCCGGAATTATTAAAGGCTTGGAGATGTAAGGAAATAGCAGTTTATTCATTTATTTATCTTTGAATTAAAATTAATCTACACCATTAAAGTTATTTGTATTTTTATGAATCTCTGAAACAAAGAATTTGTTTCAAGAATTTATTTCGAATTTTGTTATCGAACGCATTTTATTCTTAAGCTAAGTATATGGCAATCGTTGCCGCAATTATTTAAATAAACGTTTTAAATACATGTGCGTTGTATAGAAACTGTACTTATAAGGTTTCACATCAATCGAATAGCTCAATCATTTTACTCCATTTTATCATAAAACATCTAATTTCCACCTTTGATGATAAGCTGTTCAAAATGTACTTTACAGCATAACACAAGTATGTAGTGCAAAAAGCGCCGCTAATCCATATCTGTCGACTATTAGTATCATTTTATTATATTTACCAATCATTTAAATTATATATTACATTTACACATTTATTATTGTCCAATAAAATTTGCTAAAATTGTGAAGTATAAGAATCTGTATCAGACTAAAACAGTTATATCAAATTCAAATACAGTGCTGTGATTATGTTTTAAACCACTAGCACATAAATGGAAGAAAGTATTAAATTAGGAAATTTAAGTAAAATAAAGTCGAATGTTGGTTGGCACTAATGCATTTAATGAAGTTAATAATAAGTACACAATGTACGCAAGTATGTTCACTTAATCGCCGTCCAGAAGGTATAACATGCTCGCACAAAATATCTCGATAACGTTCTCCAGTTTTTCGTTAATTATGACTAAATCCTCCGGTCCATTTGCTGAAATAGAACCCCAAACTAACACAGACCCACCACCATGTTTAATTGTAGATTGTAAACATTCGGGGTTGTACGCTTCTCCTTTTCTCCGACGAACCTACTGACGTCTTTTGGTACCAAAACATTTTTATTCATCGCTATATAACCCTCGGTTCCACATTTCGGCAGTCCAATTTGTGTTCTTTCACATACCGTAAACGCTTATGTTTATTATCGTGACGAAATAATGGATTTCGAATAGCAAAACATCCCTTAAGTTCTTGCTTAATTAAATGTCTTCTAATACACGATGACGTTAGTGACACTCTCATTGCACTTTCATGATCACGCGCTGGTTCTTTTGAAGATTTTCGGCGATTTCGCAACGACTGTACTTTTACATACCTTTTGAGGGTATTCTGAACTTTGGGAAACCGTTCCCTCTTTGGTTTGCCTTAAACGGAACCTGTTTCACTAAGTTTTTTAATCAACTCCCTAATTGCTGTTTTCGAGAAATGTGTTGTTTCCTTCAATGTGTAACATGATAATCCTGTGGCGTTCCCCGATAGGTATTCTTCCCATTATGGAGATTTAAACGTTACACTAATCCGGTAACTTTGCGAATTTAACACAACTTCAAGAAAATAGCACTAAAAGTAAAAGGTTTAAGAGAAACCCTTAATCGCGTAATAAATCAAACTAGATATGGCACATGTACACACTCTAACGTCTACTAAACTAATGGCATAAGTCGAAGTATCGGAATCTTTATTACCCCCAACCGATCAATAACTAAAAGGACTCTTTACCTGTCCAACGATTTTTCTATTATATTAAATTTCTGTATAATGAGGGTACTTTTCTATATAATGAGGGTAGTTAGGCCAATTACACTTTCTAAACATTCCTGGAAAGTTTAACTGTTGATAAGTAAATTGCATCATCCATGTCTGCGATTTTAGATATGGTTTCAGTGCCTAAAAGTATTTTTTCATGTGTATCTAAAACATATTCACAGCACTGTATATATTAATTTGTGGCAAAAGGTTGTATCTATTTTAAATCTATCGAATGCAATTCGGTTCTTTTTCTGGCACAAACCTTCTGGTAAGGTTGATTTTAAGTCCATTCCAGGTTTTCTACAAATTTCAAAAATATTTATTCCCTCGTTTTGCTGGATACGTATAAATACTAAATCTTATTTGTAACTAGTTTCCTGCAAATTGCATTACTTTACAATTATAGATTTTCTTTCCATTATTGTTCAGTATTATAGTGCAATTGAGAAATGACAAATTACTTCAGCACAACAAAGCTTAATTATCTAACTACTAATTCTTGAGTGCTAGCGATTTTCTTTTTTATAATGACAGTTATAGCGAATTTGAAAGCTTTGTCACATTTGCTTTAGAGTTAATGGTGCTGTTAAGACAACTCATGTATACAGTATATAACTCAACGCATATTAAGCCTTTAATTTAATTTAGTATCTTCTTTAACTGGTATAATTCCGCTTTCAGGTCCATAAATATATTTTGATGTTATATGACATATATCATTTTATTCTACTGCTGCAGTTGTAATGTATATCTTCTAAAATATATTAATTTATATTAAACGTGTTCTTTGATTGACCTCTCAAGTAGTGGGCCACAAAATTAGTATCCTATGAGCGGCTATGATAGACAACAGTCACAACTGAGCTTGGAGAATTGACATTAATCTTTCAATAATAAATTTTATCTCTAAACAATCATAAACTTAAATTGACAACTTAAAAGTACCGGCATTTTATTATTATTATTTTATAATGGCCTTTGCATTTAATGGTCAACCAAAACGATATATAGCTGAAAATTATTAGAGAAATGGTAATAAAATTAGGTTTATTCTATCAGAGATACATGTTAACATTTTTTATAAGAATTTTTTAATTTATTTCATACATTGAAAACTGTGTTTATATATACTAATTTAATTTGCTATATCAGGTAATTTCTCCATTCATTATTTCTATTGATCTCTTTAAATATATTGTTGAAAACAAGATATTTTCAGATAGTGCTATTTTTCTGCTTGTAAATACACTTAATTATCGTATCTTAACCAGTTAATCAATAGCAGTTTTTAAGGAACTAGAACTGAAAACATCGCAAAAAGGATATCTAATGTTAAGTAAATGCCTTTTTACATGTACAGTACTCCGCCATTTTAATAGAACCACTACAGAAATATCAGAAATTATTTAATTTTTATAATAATTTTGCTCTTTTTGCGAGATAGGACAAAAGGACAACGGTTTTAGTAAATGAAATAACTGTCTTTTTCTCTACCGATGTCCCGTTCTCGACCCATTATGAATTTTTGAAATAAAATAAGCACACAAACTCTAACACGAAAACTTGATTATCACTAACGTTCTCAACAACTAAATGCTTTTACTGCACTACTCTAATAAACGTGTCGCAAAATAATGAAAAGAATGGACACACAACGTATAAATATTTAAGAATAGTAAAAATGGAAAAATTAGGTGAATAATTTTCGGCAGATTGGGAGTCATAAATCACCCTAAATCTATATATTTTACATTTCTCAGAATTGCGAATGTTTATTGAATAGTAAACGGACAATGTACACCCCTGCAACCCTTGTTTCTCGAATTCTAAGAACGTTTTACTGAAATTTTCCTGCTGGTTCTATTAATATGGCGGGGTACTGTATATGTGTATGTATATGTGTATGTATGTTACCTTTGCATATGTTTAACATAGTTTCGATAATTAATTTTTCAATTGTATTGCATTTTCCGTTATTATATCATATTTGAGTCATAAAAAAACAGAAATATTGCTCGTTACATAAATAAGCATTAACTTTTTGTAATAAGCTAACTGTTATTTATTCGCAATAAATATAAACAAATTATGTATATTGTTCTGTATTTACTATAACAGCTCTGTAAGGTTGTGTGTAAATTTTATTATCATATACCAAAAATTGTAATTACTTGTAAACTTGTGGTAAAAAAACTATTCTACTCATTTCTTGTATTGTGAAATGGTTCCTAATCTGTCATATGGATTATTAAACATCGCTGTCCCTTTAAAGCATATTCTTCAAATCAAGACCGAGAATATCTTAATCTAATACATCTTTGCATCACAATAACCTCCAAATGTCAAAATGATGACCGCAACTTTACATGGAAGTGCTAAATATAGTTTATAGTAGATATTTCAATGAAAGTTTTTAATACTAAAAAGGATTATTTTAGTTTATAAGAATAGAATTTGTTTATGTACACCTACTTTACCAAGTTAGAACCAGTTTTTTCAGCGCTTACGGAAAATATTTTAAGACTGTTTAATGTTTTAAAAGTAAAACCATTACCCGAAAGTGACAATTTGCAAAGAATAATATTTTGCAGCACAATTTTAAACAAAGTTCAAGAATATGTAAACAATATATCGCTTATTTTAAGGAGTCACGAAATTTATTTTATTTTATTACTATTAAAATTTATTATTATGAATAATAAATTTTTGAATAATATTTGTTTTTACATCTGGCCATATTTGATGAATACATATTTAGAGAGACTATAGATATGTCGTATACATACCTATGTATATTCTTATATTATTTTCATACACCTAACCTCGTATTATTAAAGCTGTCAACTGAATACAAGCAAGTGATTCGCATAAATTTTTTGAATAATTCTTTGATTTAAAATTCTTATTTCATTTTTTTTTTTTCTTAAATACCACAATGGTAATATAGTCAGTAACCGTTCTTTCATATTTATTGTACATATTGTGAATATGTTAACGATCATTACCAATAATTTGTACAACAAACATATTGTATATATTTATGTATGTAATAATTTATATAATTTGGATACAAGTGCTTTTCGTTATTCTGTATAAAAGTAAAATTGAGTATGTATTGAATAGATATCCAAAAGTGAAGTTTTACGATATACAAAATACAACAAATATTAGTTAACATATCGTTATTCAAATCCTAATAAAATAATAATGTTCTATCAGGAGAATTGCAGTTAACGAGGAATGTATTATTTGAGTTTCGGTTTTGAGTGTAACTAGTAAGTAGTAATCTTTGTTTATCCTATTGGGTATTGCTCTGGAAATATTCAACACAAATTTTTATAATGGCTTCAACATTATTATTTATATGTTCGAATAGCTTGTTTACATTTTCGATTTTAATGCTTTTAATACGAGGTAATATAAAATTGATATAAACAATTACGAATCTTAATTTTAGCTTATGATTTTTCAAAGATTATATATGTATGTGATTTAATTAGTGATCTTCTAAACTGTCCGAAGAAGCAGGATTATAGCAGTAATTATTATCACACCAAATAAATTCAATTGCTTTCAGCATACCAGATATGATAGAATTAATACCAAAAAATTGCAGGATAACATATTATTACATATTAAATGGGATTTATAGTAAATTTTCTGTGCTATTAATGGTTCTATTAACCATCGAACATCATAATTCTTGGGATATTAATCAATGTCAATGTATGTCAGTAATATAACAAAAACAAGCAAAAAAGTAAAGTTACGAACAAGATATTCAGTTGATCTCAATTAAAAAGAATAAATAAAACAGGGCTAGATTGTGTAAGTTTTGTTGTAAAAATGATTTCACCTTGTAAGCAATTAAAATAAAAATATCTATAACATTTTAATTGATCTAAGACAAACAAACACAATTACATAGGCTATTTCAATATTACCACAAGCTTTAGCAGATGATTCTTCGAATGAGGTATCAACAAAATAACCCTATTATGATTAAAAAACATCTGAGTAATAACCTTTTTTATTCTCCCAATTTTTTTATTGTAGCAGCTCTGGTATTTGTTTTGTGACAAAATTAATTCTCTTCGTTGTTTTTTAACGCTTTTGTGCTTTCTTAATATCCCACTTAAAACTTCGGATACGAATCGGTTTCAGATTTTTATAGAATTTTTTTTTAATCTTTTCTATTGGAGAATCATGTGCTAACAAAATAACCCTATTTATGATTAAAAAACATCTGAGTAATAACCTTTTTTATTCTCCCAATTTTTTTATTGTAGCAGCTCTGGTATTCGTTTTGTGACAAAATTAATTCTCTTCGTTGTTTTTTAACGCTTTTGTGCTTTCTTAATATCCCATTTTAACACTTAAAACTTCGGATACGAATCGGTTTCAGATTTTTATAGAAACTATCTTTAAATCTTTTCAATTGGAGAATCATGTGCTAAAGTTTGCCGGTGTAACATTAAAACACCCTCTATAAATTTGTTTTATGTTATCCTAGAAGTTATTAATATAATAGTCTAGATAAGGAATGGAATGATGTCTTAAAGTGACAACTAATACATACTCAATTAACTCTCAAAGTACTGTACTATGTTTGGCGAAAGCTGCTCGTTATTGAATTTAACCAAGAATATTATTTTTAACAAGTATGTATATTATACCTATGTAGTAGTCGTAAATATGCAAAGGAAAATTTTATAACGCAGCTGATGTAATTCAAACATTTATTCATACATTATAATAATATCCATCAACTAATTTGGAAAGTAGAACACACCCATTGATGTGCGTGTCTATGTATATACATAAGTACAAAGCTACGTTTTCCTTTGACATATTTTGCTAGCTAAATAGACTTAACAAAACGATACAGAATAAATCGGAAATAAGCAAAACGTTTTAAGAAAATTAAAGTTTTATTTGTATTGCATCATTTCAATATATGTACGTGATATACAGGATGGGGCATTAGTGCGAGGAAGTCCAATTACTTCGGTATTATAAGAGAAATGAGAAAATGTTAAGATAAAAGTTGAAGCGCATGGGGGTCTATAACCTAAAAATATTTTTAACTATACAGAGTGTCAAATAAAGATAAGGTATGTAATAACGGCATAAACTTTAAATTCCAGTTTCCAAAGTAATTACTAATAGCTTGATAGTAAACGTGTTTAGTGTGTTTAAATCTGTTCTAAATTAATAACAACAGAAAAAAAATCGGTTCGAATTAAATTTTATCAGAATTACTTCCATTTACTTGTCATTCTTGACTAAACTAATAGAATTATAAACAAAATTTTATATGTACTTGTTGGAAGTTGATTTGTATACATCTAGTAGTTGTCCAAATGTAAAATTTGATCGGCAAGTAAATGCTGATTGTCGAACTCAAACAAAAAATAAATAACTTTTTAAAAGCGGTTTTAACGATAATAATTCTCATATTTTGGTGTTGAATCTGTATCTGACCTTATTTATTCTATCGCCTACTGTTTCGCCACAGTGTGGCTTCGTTATAAACCAGCCAATAAGTGGCTTACGACCAGAGGAATAAAAAATAATTAATATCACAATACGAGCACAACTTTTATTCAAATACATATAAACATGAAGATAACAGACCATTAATTTTAAATGTAGTTATCTGCAAGTTTTATAGGCTTTAGGTTTTCATTGACTTATAATATATTTCTTCTTGTCCGAACAGCTTTTTATTTTATTGTAATTGTATTTTCTGGCAATATAAATACATGTGTCCTTTTTGCTGCCCAACAATTTGGTTACCTGCTTGAATGATATACGTTTGGATTTTTGCATTGAATTCATCAAAAATTTTTTTAAGTAGTTCCAGAACATCCAGATTTAGCATACCAAATATCACAAGAATAAGGCGAATTTATTAAAATAAGGTTTTATCGTTGGTCCTTGTATAAATATAACTTCATTCTTGTATTCTTAAATATGTATTAGCTATTATAACTTTTCAAGAAAAGTTTGACATCCATTTTATAAAAATGCCCGAAAGTTTGTTTATAGCATTAAAAAATTACCTGTCGCGACAAATTATATGCGTACTTTAAATTAAGATTGAAATTTTACTAATTAGGTCAAATAAGTCACGGAATGTGTGCATTTTTTAATTGTCTGTTCTTTGAAAATAGTCAAATATCTATCTATCGGTGAACGTTTTATAAGATAAGGTCCCAACTAGATTAGAATGAAATCATATAATTTTCGGTCTTACGTGCGTTTATTACTACAAACACCCCTTTGTATAATATATGTACAGTCTGTTCCAAAATTAATGTCGCTCCCAAGGCTAAACAAACCCATAAAAATGATGTTTCCCATAATCCAATACGATTTTTCGTTAGTGAATACTAATCTTGTAAATGCGGTGCAAACCAAATATCGATTAAAGTTCATGCATCTAATTTGCATTAGCAGTTATAACGTGTTTTTCGGCACAGAGGGCGATATTAATTTTGGAACAGACTGTACATACATATGTGTCAGATAAATGCGTAATTTTGTTCTCCGTACAAATTTAAATGTAAATGTATGTGTGTCAAAAACAATGGACAACATAAAAAACTAGATCAATAAAAGCACATGGAAATTTAACCGTCAATTGAATGATTTTATCTAAAAACTTTCGAACCACTAGACTATTTTATTCATAAAGATATAAATTTAAATGGTGTTTAAATAATTTTTCTGTTTTTTCTGCTAGAAAATTCTCTGGGCAAAGTTTTCAACGGTAATTAATAAATTTACACGCTTACTGAATTAGCGATTATAGGATTAGTTTTTTTGCAATATAAAAACAATTCTCTGCTGCATGCAAAATATTATACTTTTGAATGAGGTGTCAAATAAACAAAAGTACATAAAAAAGGCATCTGTCAGAGAAAGGCACTAACACATATAGTTACATAAAATTTCGAACAACGTGGTATTATCTAAACCACCCCCAGGTAAATATAGGGTAAGTCGAGGAGAGATGGATCACTTCTTGTCATTTTGAGCTTATTGCACCGATCGAGTTGGCTATCTGTGAGTTAGTGTGTCATAACATACAGACAAAAAGTAAAAAAGGTCGTTTATTTATAAAGTTAGAAGACCATCATTTTCCGATCCACTCGGAAAATGCTCCGAAATTCTCGTTGCGCGACAATAACAATACATTCCCCAATCAATTGTTTCGATTTGTTCCATAACTAACACGAAGCACTTATTTCTTCTACAAGGTGAGTATATGTTATTATACATGATCTACGAACCTATATCAATTAGTTGCACACATTAGTTTTCCTCGACGTTCGAGGAGAGACGGTACACTTTTTTCGAGGAGAAATGGTTCAATAAGGCACATCTCTTTTAAATAATATGCAACTCATTATTGTCACTTAGAGTGCTCTGTATATAAAGAGTAAAAAAATTAATTTTCCATTTCATTCGTATTTGTGTTTGTGCTTTGAAAACAACATAAGAAAATGTTAAACGCGTATAAGTGGAAACCTGGATCGACTCGAGGACTATGTAACAAAAACTATATAATGTTCTTTATGAGACTAGAAAATGAATAAAAATTCATCATATAATCAATATTTACAGTAAATATGATAGTAACATTCATTTTTTCTTTCTGATCCATTGAAAGATCCGTCTCTCCTCGATTTTTTTATTTTCTTTCAAACGTGTCGTATGGTGTCAAATGTTAATAGAAATGGATTTTGATATATACGATTCTCTTCACAAACAATAAAACTTGAACTTACACGGAATAGTTTTTTTCTTTTCGCAAAATCTAGATTGTAGATGGAAAAATAAAAAAAGTGATCCATCTCTCCTCGACTTACCCTAATTGGAAAAAATCTGGACATCCTTTTAGAGTTTTTATTTGAACTGTTTCAATATTCTGTTCAGGGAGATAAAAATATTAATTAATTAGAAAATATAATTAAATAGATCGTTTACAGGTATCAAAAATAATAGAGGCCCGAGAGTTGAACGTTTACATGATACTCTACAGATATAAATTTGTATGTAAAAACTGGATTGGGTAACCTTCTAAAACCTAACACCTTATTTGCTAGTATTTAATTAACTTTACGACGTGACTTAATATGCAGTATAAAGTTCATACACACAAAATTTTAGGTATATGACAACGTGGTAACATTAAAGATCTTTTTAAAGGTAGGAGGATATCCGTCAGTACAAATTTACATATGAAATATTCTGTGTACGATTATTTACAATGATATTATCGTATGAACTTCTGTTCAGATTTTCCCACAGTAATAATTTGATAGAACAAATATAGTTAAACTTTATTGTTATAGACTGGCTTGCTTGATTTGGTTTCATATGAATATTATTCTCTTACATAAATATGACATACATAAATATGTACTACTATTAAATATCGTATCATCAGACGAAAAAACCCACTACAAAAAAAGCTGTAAATAATAGAGATAAGTTTTCGTTTTACAGTGGTATATATGTATTTTGCACCATGAATAGATAAATTAGTATAATTAGCATTACCCTCAACTTTTTATATTATATTTTATACAATCACCTACAATTAATTCGATAAAATAGGTCACTACCGTGATTATAAATTTCTCCTTTAAATAAATTTAACTTTATAAAATATACTGAAAAAGTCTAACAACCTTGATGCAGTCAATTGTTTCAACATCCTTGACAATATAAAAAGAATATTGATTAATATAAACGATTCAATTAATACATATACCTGTAAATCAATGAAATAGTGTATGTAGTAGCTCCAATATATCATATTATACTTTTATAACACCAATATAACATTGCTATTATTTTGGATAAAGTTAGCTGTCATCTTTCCGAGTTTTCAAAAATTGAATGTAGCAGTAGATACTTTAGAATAAATCTGTATTTCATTTAGTACGTTAATGTTTAAGGCACCCTTGAAGGAAAAAATGTAAAATGTAATCAGTTGCGAAATAAAAGTTATTAAATTATTAGAATTTTAAAACAATTCACTAAAAGCGCTGTAGAGATATCTTGCTGGGTTGTGATTTCCTATAATTTAACAGAAAATTGTGGTCATATTTTTAAATAGTGTAACATGCTTTTTCCAATAATATTCGATTCTAGACTTTATAAAGTATTATTTCGAGATATTTTGAATTTTCGAAAAAAAACCGAAAATTGTATTCGAATAAAACAGGCACTAAACGGGATAGCAGGTATTTTGAATGGAAAATTGATGTCTAACAGAACATGCTAGATGAAGATGGATGTATAACTTTTTCCGTTCTATGAAATGGTAATAACAATGTCTGATATGACATATTTTGTTTTACAATCAGATTAGAAATATATTAATCTTATCTAATAGAACACATTCGACTGCAAGGTAACTAATCTCTCACAGATTCTCTACAGATATTATCACAACTAAACACTTGGTTTTTTCCTTTTTTCACGCTCACAGTTGGTGATGGTGACCCATTTGTTTCAGTTCTATGTAGCAACCGCGTGAGCCAAATGACCAGTACCTACGATGACATAGAAGCGGTAACCAGGCTTCTAGAAGAGGTAAGTTATAATTGTTTATATATGTCCTTAGTAACAGTATAATAACTAGAAAGTATATACTTCTTTACAATTGTTTACAGAATACAGGATGTATTACGCCAAGATTTGCCTCAAAAAATATAGAGAAGCAATAAGAATTGCAATTCTAAATTTTGGAAGTAATAATTTTGATTTACGTTTTTTCGATTTATAATAATTTTAGATTTCTAATTACTCCGGAAATGTGTATTAATTTTTTTATTTCAAATAGAATTACCTAATTTTTAGTTTTTGTTGTTTATGTACTTTTGTTTTGCCGAAATAATTATAAGCTTTTTAAAATAAAGTATAAAAAAGCTTGCTTTTAAAATTAGTCCTTCTTAAATTGTATTGTTTTGTAAAAAATCATAAGCTATTACCAACAACTACATTTTCAAAAACTTTATGCACATATTCACTGTAGGTAATTATTAAGGTACGTCCAGACTGGAAGAAAAATCAGTGATGTTAAATCATGTGAGTTGCTCAGTGTAAACATCTAATTGCCAATAAGATTCTAAACCACACGTAACGCAAATTACGATGGTAAAATGACGTATATTAGGACGATTTGGATAGCTTCCGAATTGTTCCAGTGGGAGTCTGTCATCTGGAATAAATTCAGTAAAGCGAAGACAGTGTTTTTTCCGGAAATATGCTCGGACACGTCGATTACTATTTTAAATTGCCCACTTTTTCATCTGACAAAATTTTATACAGCGTGTCCCATTACAAAACAAACGTATTTTACGAATATCCTGTGAATAATAATTTGCACAATATAAGAGCATAAGTGTAGAGAATATTTAGAATTTGTACTTTGTTCTACAGTGAATATTACTGCTATGTCACGCCAAATAAATTATTGATTATATTACAGTATGCCCTTCATATTGTGCACTACAAAGTCTATAATTAGTATGTTTGCTTCCATTCGTCCTAGCTGTCATATCTTAAAATTCCGTTTCGCTTTATTCTTATTTTTGCCCCTTGCAATTGCATACTTTTTGTGTTGTCCACTCGTACTAGATGTCTCAATCACTGTAGTTCTTTATACTTCGCTATTCGACTTACTTTGGGCTCCTTAAACTTTCATTGAATATTCTTTATCAACCTTCTTCCGTCATTTCCCTCATATATTTATGGAAAATTTTACATTTCCATATTTATTTTTTTAATTATATTATACATATAAAAGAGTGTTTGTTTTGAATAAAACTGCGTCATTTTAAATATAGGATGAATTAATGGATATATGCGCAAACAAAAAAGAAGTGCTCCATAAGAATAGTGTATTTTTCTGATAAAATCATTGCACCTTGAAATTATTTTTACGTGAGTTTAAAATCAATAAACGGGATAACTATTACAAAGAGCTTGATTTAAATAGACTGTGTGTATAGCGAGTATTTGATGTATTTAACAAGTAATTGACGATATTGCGTTCTAAAAGCGGCCATGTCATCTACACATTTCTGCAACACTTCTGGCTACACCGTTTCTAATTTTCGGAGCAGATTTTAGAGAGATTTTTTTACAAATGGTTTTCGTGGTTGCGAATACACTTTTTTTGCAATGTGTTCCACACTGATTAATCTAAAGGTTTACAGTCTGGAGAATTAAGCAGCCACTGGTTTGGTTGAATAAAAGATGGCATGTTTTCTTGTAAAAACTGTTGTGTATTCTGTGGGATGGAGCGCTCTCGTGGATAAGAAACATAGTCATTATTCGGGTTTAATCGACGCATTTCCGGTAGTATATCGTTCCGCAAATGTCGTATGTAATTATCCGCGTTTATATTTGTTAACTAAAAAATAGGCGACTCCTTCCGTTCTAGGATATAACGTATGACACCATGAGCTTCTTAGAGAACTGCGACTTCCTGTGGTACAAACGTTCTTTTTAGTTGTCGAATAAACCCTGTTATTTTGTCTATTTTGAGGTACTTGACGCGTAAAATCCTTTTCATCTTGAAAAATTAGACCGCGTAGGCCAGCATTCGAAAACCGCTTGTACAGTTGCAGAGCTCTTGATGATCGAAAGTCTTTTCCATTAAGTGTAAGTGCTAATTCTTAGCCTGGCTGCTATTTTACACTGAAATATAAGTTTCCGGATTGCAACGACAATTCTCTTAAGATTCCTAATTTTTTATCAGTTGTAGCAGGGATAGGTCTTCCGGTACCGAGATTGCTATTAACAGATCGAGTTTTTACAAGCCGTCAAATTGCACAAGTTATGCTAGAAGGTAACCATTTCTTCCCAGGAAACTCTCACAATTCTTTTGCCGCGCCAGTTTTTTTTTTTCTCTATAACACATGACAATTATGACTAAATCAGATTTCAGCAAATGAGGGCTATTATTACAAGAAAAAGTACTTTAACAACAAGGTGACAACTTACTTCAAATGTCATTCATGTGTTGATTCGATTTAAATTACTTTTAAATTATCAACGTGTAATCGTTATTTTGTAAGTTAATTTTAAACTATATAAAGATGTATCTTTCGGGTATTGTCGTGGTTGTTGTAACAAACTTGACGTTTCGCTGATCATACTGTCAGCTTCTTTAGAAGTTCTCTAAAGACTGATGTTGATGTCTTCTACTCCTCGTTATATACCCAGTCCCTGCTCCGCTCCAGTGATGCGTATCCGTTCCAGTCCGCTGAACCGTGTCCGTTATCGTTCTCTGATCCGTATCCGATGCTTCTCTTCGATTCGTGTTAGATGATCTCGGATGCGTCCTCGATGGTCCTTGCTGCTTCGGGCTCTCTAGCGCTAACTTCCATACCTTACTACACTGCAATACTACATAGAGCGGAAATGATTAGTGATGCTACCAACAAAACCGAGGAAATTCAACATGTGAAAGATGCACTCCAGAAGAACGGCTACAAAGCGCAGGAGATTCGGAGATTTGCTGGAGCCAAAAAGAAACAGAAGGATGACTCAGAACTAAAGCCAGCAGAATACGCACACCTGCCATATATTGCTGGAGTCACGGACAGGTTGAAGAAAACCCTGTAGAAGAAGAACGTCAACGTCAGGTTCAGCACAGTCAAGAAAATAAAAGAACTGCTTCCATCCAACAAAGACTCGATACCGAGACTACAAGCTAAAGGCATCTACGAACTTCAATGCCAGTGCGGGAAATCATATATTGGACAAACCGGGCGCAGTATTCAGTGCAGAGTGAAAGAGTATCGCAGAGATGTCGAACAGGGAAATACTGGAAAATCTACAGTAGCTGATACGGAACAGAGAACGATAACGGACACGGTTCAGCGGACAGGAACGGACACGCATCACTGGAGCGGAGCAGGGTCTGGGTATATAACGAGGAGTAGAAGACATCAACATCAGTCTTTAGAGAACTTCTGAAGTATGATCAGCGAAACGTCAAGTTTGTTACAATAACCACGTCAATACCCGAAAGATACATCCTTATGGAACAATGGCCGTGAAAGCCTACATTCGATTAATTTTAAACTTCTCTTATTCCATTATTGAAAAACATACGCCACATCACACATTAATTTTCAGTCCTTTGTCTGCAAGTAAAGAAAATATCTGATGTATCTATGCGTTCGGATAATATAGCTATGGAAATAGGATTGGTTTTTTTCCTAGTCATCCGGTATATATGTAATTATCGGATTTCCTAAATTGACATCACCATATCTGTTGCGACTAAACTAGCGAGCATCACTGATCCTTACTACAATTATCCCTTGCACAATATTGTAATTTTTCCAACATTTAGTTAATTTTCATTATTCTGATTATGTTCCATTAAATTTTGCTACGAATCTTTTACAGTGAAACTGTTATCATCCTCGTAATCTCATTATCAAAGCGAAAGCTGTTACAGTCTGATTATAGGAGCTCCAACATCTATGAATTATATATAGGTAGGTATATTGTATTCATAACAGGCAAATGAGGTTGGTTTCGTATTCATATTTGATCATTAGTTAATCTAGCTCTTCAGTCACTGCAGCGATAATCCTTTAATATACTTTCTAAATACTAAATATTCATAAATTAAAAAAAAAACATGAGGCAATTTCGTTGTAATTCTTGTCTTCCTTCTTAGATTTCTGTAATAGTTTAATTTTTGCGAAGTTTGAGTTTTTGTATTTCATCTAGTTCCAGCATAACTATCATATTCAATAGTAATACTTTTTACAACTTTTATCATGTCCACTATTTCCTTCTACTTCGGTATTACTGATGTCGGCATCGGTGTTTCTTCTATATATAATTATAATAGATTTACTTTCTTTACAACGGTTGTATTATGGCTGATTCATTTTTGACCCTCAACATACGGATCTTGCTTACAGTGGAATATAAGAGCCAAATTCCAATATAGCAATACTGCTAAATTTTGTGTTTATTACGAAAAAAAAAAAACGGGCCTGTAACAAATAATGTTTGCAATTTTATAGCACCATTATGTGGTCTCACAGATAAAAATCAAACTGCCGAATATGAACTACATCTCTCACCCATAAATACGTGCGGAGATAAAAGCTCGCAGAAGTGTTAAGGATATAAGATGGCGGCGCCAACTAGAAACAAAAACTGCTCCATTTATAAAGTCAGCGAGTTAATTCGACTTTTATTGAATGTTTATATATTGTTTAATTATTTTTGTTTCTTTTTATTTATGCAGGGTTATTCAAATGTATCTGAAAACTAAAAAATATTTGTACAAAAACAATTATTATATTTCTGCGAATAACAGATAAAAGAACGAAGATGTACAATCCAAAATAGTCCAAATAAAAGTTCTACCATAACGCATAGCCAAACTGTAAGTGAAAATAAACATAAATATGTATACGAAATATGTAGTGACGATATTGATCAAACTGCCGAAATTTGCTATGAAGAACATATCGACAACAAAGTTTAATAATTTTGTTTTAACATATACAGGCTAACAACTTCAACTACGAAAGCCTATTGATAGGAGAGGGTGGTGGGGGTTAAAATTAAATGTATCCATTTTACTATTGTCAACTTTATATGACAGGAATGTCAGAGGTTATGTCAAATACTTTACCGAACCATCAAACTATCCTAATGGAATAGACAATTATTGAAAAAGTGCAAATTAATAAAGTGATTTTATAATTTGCCATAGTATTTGACATAACCACTGACATTCCTGTCATACAAACAGTTGACAATACTAAAATGGATACATTTAATTTTACCTCCCACTACCTTCTCCTATCAATAGGCTTTCGTAGTTCAAGTTGTTATCCTGTATATGCAATACCTTCTCGTTTTTTCTTTCATAGAATGAATATGTATTAAGATTAAATGATTCTCTAATTTTGAGCTAATCGGAATGTTTTGGTGAGTGCAAATGCATACTACGATACCATATATCATATAAGTAGATTCAAACACAATGATATCAGAATTAAATTTCGTAATTGAAATTTTAGTGCTGTGATTAATCATGTTTTGATCAATTTATGTTATTTTGGCGTTACCTAAACAAAAAATGATTATGCTAGATAACAATATTATAAACGATTTATACCTCTACATCTTCTAGTTAAACGATTAATCATGAATAAACTACAGTTATCTGTTGTTATTTTATACTTTATAAATTTTCCTATCTTAAATTATCTTATTTTCGTATTCCTTATTTTCGCTCTTAATAAAAATTCGATATAAAGACAATAACTTTTTATTGGCGTCAGTTATATGTATAATCACTTTTGAACGTATTGACTAAATAGCACTAGATAGTATCTAAGTACATACATATCGGTTGATTTCAGAGATAGGATAAATAACGGTAGGAAGACGCAAGAGGTACGAAAATTCGCTAAGTGGGGACGCGAATGAGTCTATCACAACGCTGTAGACTAGACGAGACTCGACTGTGATAGAGAGACTTTCACAGTATAACAGTAAGGACAAAAGCTGTCGGTACCTTTGATCTTTTGTAGGCCAATTTTGGGAACCTTGAAAATAAACCGCCATTTTGAATAGGAACTTTCACGCGGTATATTTAAAAAGTAACTGTTTTATGGTGTATAAAAATAAAAATGTATTATAAAAATTGAATAATAATTTGACTATATTAATCACAAATATATAATTAGAATATTGAATTTGGTACGCTGTTGATATATTTTGTGTGTTTCCGGGAAGTACTGTATGATAAAATAAAAAATTAGGTGTAAAATATATTTTATTAAGCAAATGTATATATCTTCATCCATAAAGTTATTATATCTTTAAACAGCAATGATAACACCGTGCTCTTCAAATAATTGAGTGCATTAAAACGAATGAACAACAAAGGTTGACATACAGGACACTATTTATACATAAGCTAAGTCATGGTCATGAGATATATTTAAATATCTCACTAATGTATTAGTATTTTTAATAAATAGGAATAGATACAATGCTAATAGTTTCTCTATAGACAATAGATTAAAATAACCTTTCCCAAATAGTATAAAAAATATCTAACTGCCGACGCATATTTAAAACATGGCTTTATAAGTATATTATTTTATATTAACAGATTTATTAATGGTCATATTTTGGTTTACATGAAAAAATCTTGTTGGCTAGTACACATATTGATGTTTTTATTACATTTGGTACAAAGATTAAAGAATTACATATTAAACGCAATCACTAAAATATACAATCTATTTATTTATAAGTGTCTTAAAATATTTAACTTTGCACTCTTTCCTCTGTGTCCAGCTAAATCTCTATTTGCAAATTTTAGGGTATAAAAAATTCGTAAACGAATAAAGAGATTCACTATAAAGCCTATTGGAAAATTAGCACACTTGAAACTGTGGGGAAGATTCTTCACAGCACTCTTTAAGTTCATTCCAACTTTTGGTAACACTCCAAATTTGGAAAAATTTTCTGAGAAGATAGATTCCACTTGATGAACATATGAAGTAAATTCCTCGTTTGGTATTATTAGCTGTGTCTTCGTACCCCCTATATCATGTTCCTTGAAATAACAATGGATATTTGCCTCAGATAACTCACTAGTGGAAGTATCAGATATCTCCATACATATCTCACAACAGTGCTTTTGTAGACACCTCTTCGCTAAGTAGCCACACACGTATAAAAAGACATTTTGTTGTGGTAGTTCGAGTGTTTTATAATCAGTGATCTCTAATGATAATGACGGCTGAACTTCAACAATAGTCTTTTCAAACAATAGCTGAGCAGATTGTAGACTAGGACTTTTAAGCTCGTTGACTATAAGTTCAAAATCATCTGCACAGTTAGCACCATCAACATATTGGAAATAATTCATGCAGAACAGTTTCTTGAATGCCCGTTTGAACTGTATGGGAATGGGATTTTTTGCGTTGCCACACTGTTGTCGGATAGCTCCAAAAAAATTCTCCAAACTATCCTGTTGCAGTCGCCTTGTATACAAAGGTAATTGGTTTACTTCATTCCATAGTAATAAAATACCACTAGGTAATTGTTATTTGCCAGCACTTGAAATTTCGCACGGTATTAGTTTTATCCAACCCATTATTATCAAAAATCTTCATATTTTCGAACATTTCCTTTATTTCATTTAAAAATTCAATTTGATAATTCTCTCATGTAAATGGCTGATTATATTTTACCAGAACGTGTACCTGAAGAATTCAGTAAGTCAAACAGTTTATCTATTTTCTCAATAAATAAAATTGTTCCAAATGCTACTGTTGGTAAGGCCCCTAATGCCATATATGTATGTAGATAATCCTGCTGAGACACTTTGACTAAATACTTGGAAGGCGAGCTTCACCTTCATTTTTTCAAAGTTGGTTGGATAAAGGTGAGCGTCTGTTAACTTAGGTTCTATTCTTACCGCCATTTCCTTATGCTTTTTATAAAATTGCTCCAAGTATAATTTGTTAGTACAGTGATCGCCTAATGCAATGGTGTACTTCAAGAATGCATTTCGTAAAGCTTTAACTAACTGAGGTGTACCGAATAAATAAAATATTTTGTGGTCATCTAAATAAAAAAATGGTGTATATGGTGATATGCCCTTATGATTCGCATATCTATAAAAATTGGAACCAGCATCAGAAATGACAGCTCTTACACGTATATTTATGGAAAAGAGTTCTCGTATAGTTTTGTGCAAAACATCTTCCAAATCTTCACCACTACACGTATATGAACTAACACATATCCAACTGGTTGCTTCCAATTAATGCTGATGCCCTTTGCAAACAGGATCATAGCCGGGTCAGCTCGATTAAATTTGCTGTATCCATGTAATTTATGAAATCCTATATTCTCATCTTTACTTCTATTATAAAATAGGTTTGATTTCAAAGAAATTTCATCAGCACATAAAACACAGTCACGTGCTTCTTCTTTTAAATGTGCAGTTTTTAAATCAATAGCAGCAAATATAAAGGTACATATACCCTCCTCAATACACCAGGGGGGTTATTCTCGAATCCGATGGAATGGAAATTTCAAGAGAATTGTCAAAAAATTCCTACAATTTCAATAGTTCCTATTCTGGAGTTGACTTTCTCACTTTTTCGTAGGAAAACATTCCCCAAATATTCGCTGGTATTTTCTCCAACAAATTAGTAGGAGAAATTGCTAGAGAAATTGAATCGGCTTCGCTCGTTCTCATTTCGGTGGTTTGCGGGGATCTGTGGCATATAGGTATTAGTTACCTATGTCATGTTGTATGCGATATTAGAAGCGCGTTAAAAATATAATAGGTATTATTCCCGAATATTATAAAATATATGTACATTGTACTAATTACAACCACTGCGATACGATGGATGCTGAGGAAATATTACTAGCCGACCAAATATTTCAAGATGAAGTTCATGCTGAAGACCTTGCTGCAGCCCCACCAAGGCAGTTTCTACCCAGAGTAAATGCATTTGAGCAGCTAAGCGATAATTTGTTCAAACGATATTTTCGTATGAATAAAGCCACAGTAAGAAGTGTAACTCCAGCCACATCTTGCGACAATTATTACGGCAATTATTATTGGCGACAATTTCGAGCTGTTCATTTCCGGATGTTTGGTTTTGTATATTCTATTAGTCGTTGCTTTTGCGTAGCAGTAACGTGTTTAGATTTTTTGTCTGCCATAATTTTTGTTTTTGAAAATGCCTTGAAGAATCAATTTAAAGAAACCGTATTTGTATCTTAAATTCAAATAGCCGTCACAGAACAGCTGTTATAAAATCAATAACACATCCCGAGTTTTTATTGGTCTCTTCCTAACTTAAGACTTGACAACAATGCGTTACAATTCCTACGGAGTAAAGGTAGAGAATGAAAGTCGGAACTATTCCCTGTTACTTCGAGAATACAACATTTTTAGTATCGAGGAGTGAGCGGTGAAAGTTACTCCCTGGGAGTGCTATTTTTCCACTGTTTCGAGAATAACCCCCAGTTCTGTGTGAATCTCCTCAGACTTCTTACACTGGGTAACCGGAATAATTTGCTGAAATATTTGTAAACACTTGGGCCGAGAAAATGCATACGCAATGAGAATTGTTTATATTTTGTTGGATATCTTGTTAATTTCACATCCTTATATCTTGCATGGAATTTAACAAACGTTGCCAACTCCGGTGATAAATATTTATCACACATATTTGTAAAAGTTTCTAAGGTAGTCGTTGGCAATGTCGGTAACGCAAATATCCTGTGGAGCTTATGGCGTGTTTGTTTTAATACTTTTCGGACCTTTTCTTTCCTTGGAGAATGGGCAGATAACAATTTTGAGGTTTGTATTTATACACAGCTGCTAGTTGTGTGATTTCCATTATTGCTAAAACAAAACAATAACTGATTAGGATATGCAGATTAATAATAATATTATTTGCAGTATAACATTTAAGAAAAAACAAAATCTGTTTATTAGGTAGTTTCCACACGAGTTTGCTACTGACAGGTAAATGAATCACTTGAAATTCTCCCACGAGTTTGGGTACACGTAAGGGTTATATCTGACAGAATCTTGACTTTGAAGGGAGGCTCGCATATTACGATGGAGAATTAGTTATATCTTAGTCTTGTTCTTGTTCATAAAAAAATGATTAGAAGAAGCAAGTGAAATCTAATATTTCTGATATTTACATATTAAACAATGGTTAAGCAATACATAATTTTACGTATTGGTGTCATATCATGGGCGTATTTTTGTTTTGTTTTTTCATTTTTCTGCCCAAGGGGGGACAAGGCTGGATAATAATTGTGATAATTATAGTTTTAAGAAACTTTTACATTTTGTCCTAATTTCCTAAGACGGCAAACGACGCCCATGGTTCATATTATCTATTATTGAAGTATATTTGCACAAACACAAGCACTGAATCATACTGTATTACATTTCAAATCTTATTCTAAAGCAAAATAAAATAACATCAAATTAATGTACTTACAACCAGATTTATCTGTTGAGCTTCCTGCTAGATTGTCCTTTTCATTATCCTCGACTGTTCTTATTATTTCACCAATATTTGCTGTAAACAATTCATTAATGGTGTGCATAAGCATTTAAAGGTATGTTATAAAATTTACATGTAGTGCATTCCGTTGGAGGTTCTGGTATGTCACACGTTGCAGTATCCAAATATAATGTGGGAACAGCATTTGGTTGCAGACGATTTCTTAAATCATTTAAAAACATATGCCTTTCGAAGTGCTTCCCGCACACATAATAGTTTTTGCATAATTCAGCTAAATCTTTTTCTAGAAGATCTTTATGTTTACAGCGGTGTATCCACTGTAATGCCCTAGAAAGATATAGATGTACAAATTTATAAACCCCTGTAAGACACAAAACTCACCGAGCTTCGTCCTTGGGAAATAGAAAGAAGCTGTATTCCTTGCTTCTAGCTGAATTATTTTCACAAGAAGGAACTGCACCCCAATGAGCGGATTTTTTTTCCTTTGTGTCCATTATAATTATTTATAGTTCTACAAATACACCTACATACACTCCAAAATCTGATGAATGAAAGAGCGTAAATGAATGAAAAAGAGTGAATGAATGAAAAGAGAGTGAGGCTCCTTTGTACAGCCCGTTTCAATAGCTTGGAAAATATGGAAAGTATTTTATCTGTGTCGCAAACTTCAACCGATATAAACACAAACATAGATCATATGGATCGTTGTCGCCATTTTAAAAAGGAACTATAGACTATCATACGCAAAGAAATACGGTCCACGAAAATTTGGGTTTTGTCCTTACTGTTATACTGTGGACTTGTACGCGTCCCCACTTCTTAGCGAATTTTCGTACCTTTCGCCCCTTCGCGCCGTTATTTATCCTATCACTGAAATCAACCTGTATATACATTATACGTTTATTTGTAGACTCTTTGAAATGTCCACTATCAGTATAGGAACCCTGAATGATTGAGGATATTTTCAAAACATCTAATAATTCAACGAACGTATAATTCAACGAACTTTTTTATGAAATTTTGCATATATTTTTCTTTTACACATAAAAAGTAATAAATAAAAAACTTAAAACAATTCTCTTACACAACAGTCTGTCTTGTGGTTTTAGCTTGTAAATAATTATCGAAATATTACGAGTTACAAGGTGACAAACATAAGTTAGTGTACGCTTTCTGTCGCAATTATTTTAACACAATTCCCAATGTACAATTTGGGATGTCTTTTGATGGTCTGGTAAAAACATAATCTTTTGTCATTATCTAGACTAATTGTATAATAAATTCCTTAGTTTTCTTTTTACACTAACATATATCAATTAAGCCGAGTTTTTCAATTGAAACACAGTTTAATATTGTATTCGTTATTATGCATTAAAGATTGCCTGTTTTCTTAACAGTTTTTTTCTTTTTATGTGAACCTTGTATGTTTCTCTTTTCACCCAGTATATAAAATATTTAAAAATCATTCCATTGCATAATATAGCATTTAGCGTGTCTGGAGAATCAAAAAGTACTGCTTTTTATTGGGTTGGTATTTATAACTACCAAACAATGCTATAAAAAATATTGCCGTAGGAAAACTATTGAAGAATCTCAGGTGACTATTAATTAGGGCTGTCGAAACCCGTCGTTTTCAGAAACGGGGTACCCGTCCAGCGCACTACCTGGTTTCGGGTTACCCGGGTACCCGGTTGCACAATCGAGTATCTGGTTATGGGTACTCGATTTCGAGTAATACCCGGTTTCGGGTATCCGGTTCTACTCGATTTCGGGTAATACCCGGTTACGGGTAATATCCGGTTTCAGGTAATACCCGGTTTCGGTTAATACTCGATTTCGGGTGTCCGGATTTCGTATGATTTCGATCAGTAACCACAAGTAACATCTTAAAACATAACATTTTGTTTCGCATGCGATTTATGAAGTAAAATTCAGATGCTTATTTAAGATATTTAGGAGATTATGTTTGAAATAATCTCCTCTTTATTAATAATTAAACGTTTTCATAAGAGAATCCACGAAAATGTTGCATTTTACTTGCATGTTTTAAGAAATTATTTACCTAACTAACAATGTAACAATAATGGGTAGTGATTGGTATTTAAGTAATTAAGACTTGAAAACGCATGCTTGAAATCCGGTTACCCGAAATAAAATGTGGTATTTGAAACCGGGTACTCGAAATCGTGTAGAACCGGGTATTACCCGAAACCGTGCAGAAGCGTTGTTAACAATATCGTGTACCCGGGCACCCGTTACCCGAAACCGGCTGCCCTACTATTAATTATACTAGTACACAAGTATGATTACACGAAAAATTAAGGAAATATCAAAAGGTTTAATGAATTCCAAATGAAAGCTTTTATTGAATATCGAACATGAATATTTACAACCCATATGTGTGGTACTAAATCGTGTGATAATATGCGATAGCAGTTATTTAACAGAAAAAAAGTCCAATATCTTATCAAGACTGCATCATAACATTGTGCAAAATCATTTGGGAACGAATGTAGCGGGTTGGGAATCAACGTCTCACACTTATCGTCAACTTTATGGATGTTAGCTCATAATGCCGACATGTTTTAGTTATGAATAATAACAAGTAGTCAAGCACAGAATTCCTACTTTAACATGAATACAAGGCAATGCCAAAAACTATAAAATGGACTTCGACAGTTGCATTGCGGTTGATAAGGTTATGATTACTATTGTATAGGATTGCAATAAAATATTTTAAGCGGATTACTTACGAAAGCAAACTACATTCCTTGCAGTACTTGATTCATACACTTTGTACGGATTACTGCCGTAAGGATTCGTCAAAAACCGATCTGAAAAGTTACACAGGCGACATATGTATAACTATAGCACACTATAGTGTCGAGAATTACTCTCGCATTTGACGTATTCACCTAACTTAGTACACAGCGATTATCATGTTTTTCAAATTGAGAAATCTCTACTTCTTGTGGGACTTATTTTTCGTTCTTTGCATGTCCAAATGCGTCTACTTAAATGGAAATAAAATACATACATTCAACCGAGTTTCCAAACCTAAAATAAATTGATATCGTAAATCTGTATTAAGAACATCGTAGTATAATAAACTCTGTCTTTATGAACATATTCATAATTTCCATCCATATTTTTAAAGTGATCTTTATTCATTCTATATTCTGTTTTAAATATTGTTTAATAATAGAATATATTCTTACTTTCTTCCCTGTTTATATCCAAATATATTTTTACTTTAACTTCGCCCGAATGTTGCGTAGTGAAATATGGTAGACATACGTAATTTTGTAGGAAAAAATTATATATATTTCAATATCTCCAACAACTAAAGCGTCAAAATACTGTTATTAATACCTATATAGATTTCTAAAATAGCTGCTAGAAAAATCGAAATATACCGCTTGATTTTTAGCAAAATAATAAACTTTCATATATTATATATATTGTTATAGACTATATTCAACGCGGTAACAATAGAAGTTACATCTCTTATCTCCCAGTTTAGTATTTGATTTATATTTTAAAAATAAAACAATAGCAACAATTTATTCTAGTCGTTTAGAAACCAGTATTTTATTTTTATGCTAAACTAAGTTTTTTGTTTTTATTCCAGAAAGAAAAAGATTTAGAACTAACAGCGCGTATTGGCAAAGAGCTCCTTCAACAGAATAGTAAATTAGAAAACACCGTTGCTTCACTTGAAAATGAATTACGAATCGCCAACGAGAAGATTACCCAATATACTCATGAACTTATTAAGAAAACCGAACTTATTCAAATACTCACAAATGATATGGACGAGGCCTTCTTGGAAAATGGAGGTGCCCTTGGTGGTAGAATAAATCTGGACCTCTTACAAAGAAGGATAAGTAAGTAGCCATTACCAGTTGATTGTTAATATAAATAAATAAATATAATTCATATGAAAATTTAAGTAATTACTAGGTAAGGACAAAACCACTTTAGTGCCATTTTTTGGGTTCTTGATTAAAAAAGTTGAACTAGTGAATGCATTCAATATTCAATATTTACTATTCAAAATTTACTCAAAGTCGTTTTGTCAAACCAAATTCTTCTTGCGTCGGGGGCATAGAAGTTGTGTCACATATGTATACATACATTTTTTCTGTTATTGTATGTATTATAATTTCGCTCAACGTCAGCACTTGGTCAGCTTCACAAATCTCAACAATATGCATGCTTCTAAAGAAAGCATGTAAACTTATAGACTCTCTAGAGTAATACATAATACATACATAAATTAAAACAATAGCTTAAGACCTGGAAAGGAGATATATAAATCGTAATCCAATCATAAATAAGTTCTCGCCCTAGACAATTGAATAATCAAACATCTAAACATCATTATAGACAACGAGAACTAAAAATAAACAGCTGTACCAGCGATTCTGATTACCGACAATCGAAACGGAGGAAAACAAACTTTTTTGATACACCATAAATGTTGTAAGTTAGCATTTCGTTGCACCTTTCTTTTAACAGTCTTCAGTGGTCTGTTTCTACCCAAGACACATACTTTTTTGATTATCCAGATAAATGCTTCTCTAGGAGAAAGTCACAAATCTTAAGCCTGAGATATTGTGATAAATAAAACAGTTGTCTATTCATTCTTTGTATTACATTGAGTATTTATTTGTTTACTTTTTAAAATGCCACGAGGCTTTTTATTATTTGATATTTCCACTATTTTTGACATAGATAACGAAAATAGGTGTTTTAGCAGTGGTATACACTGAAATATATTAAGTACATACATGTACATATGTACATATATACTTACTACTTATTCTTAAAACAAGTTTAGAAATTAAAGTATAACTCGCCCTACTTAAAAACTTGTAATTCCATAATGTCTTTAAAAAGAATAGCATTCTTTCAATGTAAGAATAATCAGGAGAATGTAAAGTAGCGATGTACTGGGATTTTTTCATTGTGGTAACTCTTCATGTCGAAAACTTTAGGCGTGCAAAATTTACTAATTAAAATGATGATGTACTGTTGTGTTACTGACACACCCTCTCCAACAACGAATTTAATCATTTAAAGATCATGTTAGTTATGTCTCTGGAGAATTACCTATACGAGATGTAAAAGGAAAGAAGACGATACGACATGAAAATGGTAGCTCTTATGTTGTCAATGTTTTATTGAAAATAAATACGTAGAATGTCTCTTATACGGAAAATAAAATAATAATCAAGCATGATATCTTTTGCAATAGAAGATAAGAATTATAACAGTAGTAAACAAGATCCATATCCGATTACAGTAACAACGATATATTATAAGACAACAAATAATAGTGTAAGCTTTAAGCAACAATAAATCAATTTTTAAATTGTTATGAGGGCTTCCGGGTTTTGACCGCGTCATAGTAAAATACATAATATGTATATACAATACAAAATAAAACAAAAATGAAAATTAAAATACAACAAATATGTATATACAACTCACTCAAACTCAACGTTTCGCCACTAGTGTAAGTGGCTTCTTCAGGAGCAAAACTGACGTGACTTCTGGCGCCCCTCACCTAATGTTGCACCTGAAGAAACCACTTACATTAGTGGCCAAACGTCAAGTTTGAGTAAGTTTATATATATTTTTTGTATTTTAATTTTCACTTTTGTTTTATTTTATATTGTATATATGGCCAGATAAGAATGCAAATGTTTCTCTGAAACTAATTGTCGTAGAAACTTGCGGTAAAAATTTTTATTACTAAAGTGATCAAAAGAAGACCATGGAAAATATTTTCAGATTTCCAAGATGGTTGCTAGGGAGCGTAACCGGCATCTTAAACTTTTAAAGTGATTTTTCACTGATATCCACCCAGTAAATGTTACCAAAAAAAATATGTTTTTTAAAGCAACAGCTGTAACTACTACGACTGAACTGATTTTAACAAACTTGGTCTCATTGGAAAAAGCATTTATTGTGCTATCAAACTAATCTAACCTGTGATATGTCCATTTCTTAGTGATGCCGCTAGAGCGCGTTTTTTGATATAATTACAGAAAATTGCAAAATTCTCTAAAAAATTAAATGCAATAATATGACTTTTTTTCATAAAAATGTAGCGAAGTGATACCTATATCGATATCTTATTCGTAGCCTGAAATATCACAGAAAGAAGATTTAGTTATCATATAATTTTAAAAAGACGCTATTACAGCGGTATTTATTGTTCATAATTTAATAATTTTTAAATAATAAAAGTAATCTTAGTTCAAAAAATTGTAAGAAAACGTGTAGGGGCACAGTTATCAATGCATATAATTTGCAAGTGCAAGGTACGCAGAATATGAAGAGTAGGCCATGGAGGAAAAACAAATGTCTAAAATCAACTTGTCAACAAATTATACTTCTAGTGGCAGTGTAATTTATGTTGTTTGCACACACAAGTTAGATTTGAAAGTATTAAAATGCTTTTTAGAAGTGATGAAAACGTTAATTTACATAATATGCGTTATTGGTTTGACAACAATCCTCACTGGTTGCGCGAGGTCCAATATCAAAGCCATTGGAGTCTTGATGTATGGTGTGGCATCCTGGACGGATCTATTTCCATATTTATTTGATCAACCACTAAATGGTACTGTGTTTCTTGATATTCTGGTAAACCAATTGCCTATTTTATTAGAAGATGTGCCCTTGCAATTACGGCAAAATATGGTTTTCCAACTAGATGGTTGTCCAGCACATTTCTCAAGAAATGTGCGAGAAGATTTAGATCTAAGATATCACCAGAGGTGGATTGGGCGAGGAAGTCTATTTCCCCCTCCCTATTGCCCTGTCTGCCCCCCTTCCTTTCCGATCCGCAGACCTCACCTGTTTGAACTTCTATCTCTGGGGTCGGTTGAAACATTGTTTACCAAACAACGAGAGACGACATGAAAATACGAATACAAGAAGCCATTCGTAACCTGTCAAGAGCAGAAATTGAAGTTGTTGTAATGTCTACGCATGATCGGCTACATTTCGAGCATTTAAGGAGGCATTTGGTTTAATTTCAAAATCAGTACTTTTTTCTTATTATGCTCCTACACGTTTTTTTTTATTTTTTGAAAGAATACGTTTATTACCTAAAAATTATTAAACTATAAAATTTTATCATTGAATCTTGAAAAAAGACAAATAAATAACAATAAATACCGGTGTAATAGCGTATTTTTAAAATTATATGATAACTAAATCTTCTTTCTGCCATATTTCAGACTACGAATAAGATATCGAGATACGGTTTTCACTAGCCTATTTAGGTATCACTTCGCTACATTTTTATGAAAAATAGTCATATATTGCATTTGATTTTTTAGAGAATTATGCAATTTTCTGTTATTATATCAAAAAGCGCGCTCTAGCGGCATCACTAAAAAATAGACATATCACAGGTAAGATTAGTTTGATAGAACAATAAATGCTTTTTCCAATGAGACCAAGATTGTTAAAATCAGTTCAGTCGTTTAGGAGTTACAGCTGTTTTTTAAAATAAAACATTGAATTACTCCCCACCACTTTATGTTAATAGATACGTCGAAAAGTGTTAAACAATAATTACTCAAGTTTAAGATTCCGGTTACGCCACCTAGCGACCATTTTGGAAATCTGAATATGTTTTCCATGGTCTTCTTTTGACCATTTTAGTAATAAATTTGTTTACCGCAAGTCTCTACGACGAATAGTTTCAGAGAAACAGCACTTTGCATTCTTATCTGTCCATCTGGACATACTTTACTATGACGCGGTCAAAAACAGAAAGCCTCATAACAGAGACTCGGACCGGGGAAGCCTTCGATATCACTTAATTTTTAAATTAATGCGAATAAATTCTTAAAACATGTATGTAGTACTAAATTTGGCTATAAATGAAAATGCAACACCGACTTATGTGTCGTCTTAGAAATCATGAAAAATTCGGCGCTGATTATTTTCTATTTGATCCTCTAGTACGACACAACGTTGATTGACGTCGAGAACGCCCTACATGTTAGTTCACAAAGCAGCGAAGTGGTAGAATGAGTTGTAATTTTAAGAAGTAATACCTTGCAGGGCAAATACACGATTAATTTTAGGATATTATATATACAAACACCGCAAAATCTATGAAAGGTACTTATATATTGGAAGCCTCGTCTCAACATAACATTGCGATGTTCCGCCAATATAGCCTCTTGCTGCATCCGAACACCATTTCTACCTGGATATCCAGCTCTACGTTTCAGCAAAAAATCCTCTATAGACCCATAAGTCCGTGCTGAATTCATCGAGTATTTGTCCTACGAATGAGTTGTAAATCCCACTAAAAGACTTATTGTTAGCCATTAAGTTATATCTCTATAGAATGTCATTGAATTATGTGTGTATTGATTTGTACGACATTATAATGACATTAAGTTATTTATATTCGTTACGTTTAGAAGATAAAGGAAACTAGTTAGTTTTCTAATATAAAAACGCAGTGTGTAGTGTTCATAACCTGACCTAACCAGGATAGTGAATTAAGTATAGTGTGTGGAATGTGTACCCTGTTCTTCTTAGTAAAAATGGTAATATTTAAACAAATCTCCTGATTGGAGCTTTACTGGTATCAAAGAATTTTTCACGCCAAATAATCATATTTTAATTCAAATATGAACCAAATGGTGCATATGTATAAATTATCAAAAGAATATGCATTTAATTTAATTACTTTCTAGAAATATTACAGATAAGCTACGAAATATACTTGACATTGAAAAATAGTATTTTTAAAACGAACGTCATCCTTATTTAAAGCGTTATTTAAATAATTATTGACATAATCTTGTGTCATAAATCAATATTAACGTTCATTTGAATATAATAATTTCTATATATGCACCAACAAAGGAACATGTATAGCATAATGGATAATTAACTGAACAGTTGCTTTCTTTTTTACTTATACACGTGTTATTTGTTCTGTTTATTTATACTAGGTGCCTCAATCAAAAAATTAACATATGGAAAATTACTTTTTATATGAGTTATATGGCTTATAGCAAATAGCTATCGTTTTATGTGTGACACTCTAGACTAAACTCAACACCCCAATATATAACTTACATTTAATGTATTATAAAATAAAACACAATGCTTGTCTGCAAACAGATCGATTTAAAATTTGTTCTGATTGCACTAAGGCTTTACTTTATTCAATGTTTATAATCACCTATGATTTGGTAATATAATGTTTCCAAAAGTACTAAAAAATCTTATTATGATTTTCATTGATTTTATAAATGGAGTTGTACTTTTCTATTTTACCAAATTGAATTTTTAAATATCACGTTTTTTTATGGAAAACGCATGCAGTATTCTATATTATATAAGTAATAATAAATCAATTGCATAGTTGACAACAAATCGTGTAAGACAACTTCATTGTGTTGTGTGTGCAACATACATATAATATATATTTTTATAGTTAGTCATATAACGTCAGTACTTTTTAATTATAATAGTTACTACTAATAGCTCTACAGACTACATTTTCGGATTACGTGCACATTAAGTACCTACTATTTTGTATATATTTTCTATGTGACAATACCCGAATGATCATTATTATTTATCATTCATTGTTTTGGCATATATTTAACATGAAATATTGTCACCGACTCGATGTTTAGTATAGAGCAATCTTCATTGATAACTAGACTCGGCAAAGAAGAGCAAGTTTCAGTGCAGTGGGGATAAGAGGCCGATCAGCCGTATCAAAAGGCGAATGTCCAGTAACGTTTACCTACTCACATTATTTATGTTCGTTGCTTTCATGAGTGAGGACAGGCGATGCGGACACATGACTGTTTACACATAAATAATAATAAAAAATATATTATATAACGTGCTGAAACACTTACTGTTTTAAGAAGCTTCTATGAAATCGCAAACTGGGTGGCATGTATTAAGTATTTCATCATTAAATATGTTTCCACACTTGTTTCAGTCAAGTGAGTACGGCGTGCGGAATAAATATTTTTTAATGATGTAAACGACCGTTCCACATCGAGTGATATTGTATTGGTTATCCTTGTGACAAATTAATGGATCTTTCGACACACCTTCACAAATTTGTCTTATTATGAGAAAATCTAAATCCTGGTCAACAACACTTTCAAGTTTTCGTATTACATACTATTTTTTTTTCGCTTTCCGCCGCACATAGGTGTGAGTCAACATTATCCACAATGTCAACTAGTTGTCGCACCTTACACATTTAATTCTATCGCCTTTGTGTTCTAAATCCGGCATACTTGCTATTACGTTTTCTAGTACATTATAATCTAAGTATTTGTGTACTTATAAGCACTCACAATGACTAGTAGGATAATACTGAACAAGTGTGCTTAGATGCGAACACTCGAGTTTCCGTGCCACGCGTTTCTCCCCTCTACGTTTCTCGTCGCACTGCACTGAAACTTCCTCCTCTTTGCCGACTCTATTGATAACTCAGCTATAATCCCATCAGACTTTGGTAATATAAACGAAATATTGGTCATGTATATAGTAAAAGAGAATTAATTTGTTTTTCTTATCCTTCTGTCGCAGCTGTTAGTTTTTTTATTTGACTTAATATCGTAGTTCATATAAACTACAAAAACCTAAATCTCATATACATTTATAAACTATAATGCGTTCAAACACATATTTATATTAAGTAATACACAACTTTAAATTGTAGTTGTAAGAGGATTACTTTTTCACGCTATAAAAATGAACACTGGTTGATTACCTATTCACTTCTTGTTTAATACTGTTGTTTTATTACACAGCTTCCCTAGAAGACGAAAACAAGTCCTTAAAAACGGAGTTTCAACGCATTTCTGAAGATATGACTGATGGGGAAGCGCAAGAACAACGACTGCTAATGGATATTACTGGACAATTAGGTATGTTCAAAGCTGAGTTTTTCGTAATTTACATAATTGTATATCTTAAGTTTATAATTTCTTACATATTAGCTAAATATCGTATACGGTATTGCAAAGATGTGTTATTGTTATGTAGTATTGATCAATTCGATTGTATTTAACAATCATTCAAACAACATATTTGTTGCCACGTTGATTTATAATAATAACAAAATCCCAGTAACCGGATCATACGTAACATTGTAGTGAAATTTTAGCAAGATACCTGAGCGTATAAGTATGATATGCA
Organism: Holotrichia oblita; assembly: GCA_023690525.1. Taxonomy (NCBI): domain Eukaryota; kingdom Metazoa; phylum Arthropoda; class Insecta; order Coleoptera; family Scarabaeidae; genus Holotrichia; species Holotrichia oblita. The sequence goes on along the minus strand of CM043019.1, from coordinate 91,292,799 downwards.
ATTTTAGGTTGATGTAAACATACCGCAACTAACTGAAGCAGCGATTAAGGTTACTTGTGGTATGTATTTTTACAAAATCCAATAATGTCATGATTACAACATTATATTTTCCTTAATGCGTTAATAGTCATAATTTTCTTGCTTTTAATATGTTGGTCATTTGGGGATGTGCATGACATTTATGAATGAAAGATCCACTTTTAACGTTTCCCCCATAAAAGACGCTCTAAACTTCGATGAAATGGACCAATTTCCTCTGAGTTAAAAACGTAATTTTCATCGCAGGAGGCTACAGAACCGGGAGATCTAGTACACTTCGGAGCAAAAAAATCGACTCAGACTGCACACTCACATGAAATTACATCTGGTACAAAAACTAAAACTTAAATTCCACTTTTCCTTTCAAAATCTTTAAGTTCAGGATCTTAGCTTTAAAATAAGTGCATGTTCTTTTACCTTACGCTTCTTATACACTTAGACTACCCTACAATTTGTTGTGATTGATAATCACAAGATTTTGTATAAGTTGACATTATTGTTCCTTGCAAGCCGGTGGGTCGTTTAAAAGGCTTTCTACCTTATCAACCCGTATTAATTCGCTGTCAAACGTCAACCGGTATACATTTCCGTCAGCTACATTTAGGAATATTAGCTGCTAATGGATACTACAACCGAAGTAGCGGCTCAAGCGGTTGCATTATTGCAACAAGGCCATAATCAATGCGAAGTCGCTCGTGTGCTGCACAAGAGTCAGTCTGCCGTATCAAGAGTTTAGTTTTTTAGAATGGTACCTTTCATCGAAGAAGAGGTTCCGGCAGAAAGCGGTGCACAGTAGTGGGAGATGACCGTTTCATTGTCCAGAGCTCTTTAAGAAATAGGGCTCTCACCGGCGTACAAATTCAACGGGAGCTCAGAAAAAGGCGGGGAGTGGTTGTTAGTCAGTGGACAGTCAGAAGACGACTCAAGGCAGCTAACCTTACACCAAAAAGGCCAGCTACGGGTCCAAAATTGACCCCAGCCCATCGAACAGCTCGTTTCCGTTTCGCAAGAGAGCATGTTGTTTGGATAAACGAGCAATGGCGCTCTGTACTGTTCTCAGAGTGTGTTTGCACGGCAGTGACAGAAGAGCAAAAGTATACACAAGACCGGGAGAAAGATTCGCACAATGCTGCATAACAGAAAAGGTGGCTTTTGGAGGAGGTTCCTGCATGGTGTGGGCTGGCATTTCTATGGACGCAAAAACCGAGCTGGGTTTTATTGAAACCGGCGGCCGAGCAGGAGGTTTGACTGCGAACCGATACATCCAAGAAATTCTAGAGAACCATGTCGTTCCTTACGTTGGTTTTATCGGGGAAACCTTCATTCTCATACAAGATAATGCCCGTCCACACAGTGCAGTTCCCGTAAGGCATTACTTGCAAGAACTTTAAATACGAGTTATGGACTGGTCAGCGCGCAGCCCGGACTTGAATCCTATTGAACACCTGTGAGATGAACTCAAAAGGAAAATTCGGGCTGGAAATCCTGCACCAGTTACGAGAGCTGAACTTCAAGCAGCACTTACCGAAGAGTGGGACGCTATCCCGCAAGACAGCGCGATTAAACTTACTCCTTCCATGAAGAACCGTTAACAAGCGGTAATTAGGGCTAGAGGCGGCAACACTAAATATTGATAATGTTTTTTAAAAATTAAAATTAAAAATGTACTTGATATTACCTAGTTTATTCTTCCGCGTCTGTTTTAATAATAATAATAATAATAATAGAGTTTATTAAGCAGCAACATAATTTTACATGGTAAAGAGTATAATCTAAACAATAAATCAATATACCTGCCTAAATGGATCGGAATCATCTGAACGATGCTCTTTCTTCAGATCCATCAGTAATGAAGGAAAATTAACAAAAGCCGTGCATACATTACTTATCACACTCTCCTTAATAGACTAGCAATCAAAAGACCAGAAAGAAAAAAGAACAATATATTATACCACATCTACACGTATCGGTCGATCCAATAGGCACAGCAGCATGACAAGATACAACAATCCCACACGAATTTATCTTAATCCCTGAAAGAGATGTTCTTTGTACGTATTCTTGAACATAGTACAGGACAAAGATCTGAGGTTCATAGGAATAGAATTATAAACAATAGCGACGTTATAAGAAAAGGACCGTTTAAAAATAGCAGTATTAAATAAGGGCGGAGTAAGTGCGCCTTTAAATCTAACATTAATATTGTGAACATCAGTTCTAAAGGTCAGCTTCCGGTGCAAGTAAGGGGTACTCCAAATAAAATTAAATTATAAGAGAAACATGCAAGGTGTAATTTCCTTCTCATAATCATATTTAGCCATCCCGCCCAAGCTAGTGTATGGGAAATATGCTGCCTCTTCCTAATACCATATATAAATCTTAAGCAGGCATTTTGAACTTTTTGTATTTTGCGACTATCCTCCGAATCCAAACAGGGACCATAAACAACATCCCAATAATTAAACCTAGATAAAATAAGCGATTCACAGAGGGTCTTGCGCAATTCCACTGTCAGAGAATCCCTCCTACCATACAACAACTTAAGTTTCCCAAAGGATGCACCCGTCACTTTCGCCACATGCTGTCTAAATCTTAAATCACAGTCAATTGTGAGACCCAAGTTCTTAACTACTTCAACAACGTCTAATTTTTCTCCATTCAATGTTAAATTAATTTTAGTAAATATCTTTTGACGCGCCTTTGGCCGACCAAACACGATGACTGCTGTTTTGCTTGCGTTGATGGTAAGCCCGTGTGCCAAAGATGTATCATAAACCATTTGGAGGTCATGATTTATTTGCGAAATACTAGTATCAATCTGTTCAGGGTCAAACGAATGATAGAGCTGTGTATCATCAGCATACATATGTTGATTGATGTTGTTGATGTTGATTGCTATCAAAGCAGGGCAGTCTCTAATTATCCCTAACACTGCGGCCCACTTAACCTATTGTGTTATTCCTGCCTTGATTCCGTTTCACTCAAACAGGTTAGTTCCCTCGATCAGGTTTAGAAGCCTATTTGGTAAATCTTTCTCCACTGGTAGATCAAATGCGCTTTGCAAAGTAATCCTACGTTGACTTAGTGCCACGCATTCGAAGATGATATGAAAGGCTGTTTCCTCCTCCTCATTGCAGAGTCTGCATAGGGGTTCATCTTTATAGATCCCCATCTTGTGCATATGACCTCTTAGACAGCCGTGTCCTGTTAATAGACATGTCACTGCCCTAAGTTGAGTCCTATTTAATGCAAGTAAGTCAGCAGTTAGTCGTTGTGACGGTCGTTCCATCATCCGTTTGCTGTGTCTTTGTCCAGCTACATGGTTCCAATTTAGTTGGTGTTGTTTTATAATCCACTCATTAATTGCACCACGTACTGCACTCTTTGTGATACCCAGACCTGGCTCCGGCCCGGTGAATTTAATTTGGGAACCTTCCCTCGCCAGCTGGTCTGCGGTTTCATTGCCTGCTATACCCCTGTGTCCCGGCACCCACACCAAGGTGACCTTGTTGTCTCTGGCCAGGACAGTTAGGTTTTGCAGACACTCCCATACTAGTTTGGAGGCTATGTAATAAGATGCTAGAGCCTTTAAGGCTGCCTGACTGTCAGAGAGAATACAGATCGCCTGCCCTCGCGGTTGGCGGCGTAGACTCTCCAACGCACAGGTTTGTATAGCATATATTTCTGTTTGAAATACCGTTGTGTATCGCCCGAGTGGTTCACATACCTTGTAACCCTGGTTTTCCTCGTATACACCAACGCCAGAATTAGTGCCCGCCCTTGACCCATCTGTATACCAGTTTTGGGCGTGCGGTTTTCTCCCCTCACCATTTTTCCATTCATCCCAATTCAAGAAAATCTTGAAGGGTTTGTCATAGGAAATCCTGGTGATTGATATGTCGCTCCCCATATCAAAGATTGGGTTTTGTACTATTGCTTCTATTCTGGTGTGCCCCAACCCATAGTGGGGTCTCCAGTTGCTAGTATTCCTTAGTCTGTATGCTCCCATTCTAGCCTCTCCCATGATAAAGATATCGAGGGAGGCAAGTTTAGCATGGTTTCCATAGCAGCCGTCGGAATACTCTTGATAGCCCCAGTTATACATAGGCACGCTAATCTCTGAATTCTCGAGAGTTTAGTTATCACATGCTTCTGCTTAACTTTTGGCCACCAGACCAAGCAGCCATAAGTTATCATGGGTCTTACTACCATACTATACAACCAATACGTCATATGCGGTTTGAGTCCCCATGTTTTTCCAACTGTTCTACGGGTTGTTATTAACACCCTTTTACATTTGTCAGTCATTTTCTCCAAATGTGAATTCCAGTTTAGTTTAGAGTCCAAGATCACCCCCAGGAACTTGGCCTCCTGACTAATCTGTATAACCTTATTGTATAGAGTCGGTGCTCTTAGGCCTTCCAGTCTCCTTCTTTTGGTGAAGGGTACAAGTGCAATTTTGTCCGGGTTTACTCCAAGGTTCTCCCTCTTGCACCATCCTTCTACCATCTTTAATGCTCTTTGCATAAGTTCTGAAATTATGCTGGTACTCCCACCAATGGTGAGAATCACTATGTCATCAGCATATCCCTGTGTATAGAAGCCTGCATTGTTTAGCAGAGCGAGCAGTTCGTCAATTACCATGTCCCACAGTAGAGGGGACAGGACGCCTCCCTGTGGGCATCCCTGGAAACTGACACCTGCATCTTATCTCCCGCCAATGCCGCTTCTACCTGCCTACCGTGAAGCATGGCTTCCATCCACTCACAGATAGTAGTTTCTACTCCACGACTTTTGACAGCTCTTATTAGAGATTCAAATGAGGTGTTATCAAATGCACCTTCTATGTCAAGAAATGCCGCTAATGCAATTTCTTTATTGTTTAAAGTTGCCTCTATCCGCGACACAAGCTGGTGCAAGGCACTTTCACATGATTTACCTGCTTGATATGCATGCTGGTTGGGGTGTAACGGCCTCTCTAGTAGAGAGGTTTCCCTAAGGTACTTCTCAAGCAGCTTTTCCATAGTTTTCAGAATGAACGATGATAGGGTTATTGGTCTGTATGCCTTTGCCTCAGCGTATGAGCTACGTCCAGGTTTAGGTATAAACACAACCTTAGCCCTATTCCAAACAGATGGTATGTAACCCAGCGCCAGACTGGCTCTATAGATTCGGCAAAGCGCTAATGCTATTGCCTCTTCACCTTGTTGTAGCAAGGCGGGAAAAATCCCATCAGGACCAGGGGACTTGTACGCCTCAAAGCTGTTAATCGCCCAAATGATCCTGTTGTATGTTATTACCCTTTTAGCTAATCGCCAGTCCTCTCTCCCAGGCCTTCGTAAAGGCCATTCAAGAGTTTGACTGCCTAATGCACTATTTGGGCAAATATTCTTTGAACCTGGGAAGTGCGCTTCTAGTAAGACCTCCAGCGCTTCTGTCCCAGTGTTCGTGAACTCTCCAGTGGGTTTCCGAATGGTTCCCAGAGGATTTGTTGGATCTTTCGCAAGTAGTCTGTGGAGTCTTGCACTTTCAGATGTACTTTCTATATCCTCACAGAGCTTCCTCCATGACTTTCTCTTAGCCCTTCTTAGGGCTCTGTTATACGCAGTGAGTGAGTTCCGATAATCAGACCACTCATTGGTTTTTTTCGCCTTATTAAATAATTTGCGTGTTCGCTGCCTCAGTAATGACAATTCCTCATTCCACCAGCTGACTGCTCTGGAAGAGTTTCGTTTTGTCTGAGGACAACTTATTTCATATGAGGTTATTATGGCCTCTTGCAATTGTTCGGAGGCAGCCTCAATATCCAGTCAGCATACATATGGTACTTACATACTTTTAGCTTTCTTAATAGATATGTAGAGTAAATAGAATATATTAGAGGCCCCAAAATACTCCCCTGGGCAACCCCAGCATTCAAATTTTTAAACTGTGAGAAGTCGTTATTAATGCGTATTTGCTGTTGCCGCCCAGTAAGGTAACTTCTGAAAAAAGAAATAGAGTTCGCATCTAGACCAATATAGTGTAAAATACTAAACAGTAATTCGTGGTTTATTACATCAAAGGTCTTTGAGTAATCATACGTATACGATAAGTACTGTTATTTTACTGTTGTCAGTAGCAGTAAGTATATCGTCGATTACATGCGTTAATGCTGTGACACAACTATAGCCAGACCTGAAACCAGATTGATAAGGGGGCAGAATGGAGTTAATCTCAAGGTGTTGACGTATTTGAGTAGCAACTAATCTCTCAATGACCTTAGACAATACAGGTAGAATACTTATTGGCCTTAAGTCCTTGTATTCTTTCGCATTTTGTTTCTTAGGCACTGGAACTACAATGGCCTTTTTCCAATCGTTCGGAAATACTCCTTTTCGCAAGCAGCAATTTATTATAAAGGTTATATGTAGTATTAATACGGGACAGATAAGCAATATCATTTTTAAATCGATCTCATCGGAACCACAAGGTTTAGCTTCCAAATCTTTAATTGTACATAATACTCTCTCTTCAGTTACCTCTGTAAAAGAAAATATGCATTTGAGGTCAGCAACAACATAAGTATTATAATATGTGAGTAAATTAATATCTACCGGATGGGTTGTCACACTGTTAATAAGGTGATAGTTAATAGCCTCAGGATCATTTAAATGCGCAGGCAAATTGATCTTTTTATTAGAAAGTATATCCATATCTCTTAAAGCAACCCAGATGCCTTGAGCTGACCTAGTTCGAAGTCGATAGTTTAAATACGCCTTTTTTTCATTTTTGATAGCGGTATTAGTAAAATTCCTGAGCTGTTTATAATAATCAAACGATGGCCCGTCTCGTTTTTTTTCTAAATTTCTTAAAGGCATCATCCCTTAGTGACTGGAGCAATTTGATGTTATCGGTTAACCATGGAGCCGGTGGCTTTTTAAGCTTTATCGAAACAATGGGTGCATGACAGTCAAATATGTTTTTAATATTTATAGTAAGAAAGTTTAACATATCGTTTATATCGTGCATATCATATAATAAATCCCAGTTAAAATTCAATAAATTACATTGAAAAAAGATATAATCAAAATACTTATATGTGCGAAAGTTCCCAATAGTGCGTTTAACCTGTTTGGCTTTGTCAGACAAGCAAGAAGCATACACCAACAAGTGATCAGAAATACCCAAGTCTAGCGTGCCAGATTCACCATATTTTTTATTAGTAATGATAACATCTAACAGAGAGATGGTTCTTCCGCATCTAGTTGGTTCATTAATAATCTGTACAAGTCCCAATGACTCCAGAACTCGGCTAAATTGAACGGTGGAATTATTATTTGTATCTAGTAGATTAATATTAAAGTCTCCGACACATATAACGTCATATTTACTAAATATATCAAAAAGCGTATCTTCAAAATCAGAAATAAATTGGGCGCAACTAGTGTATGGTGGTCTATAAATCACCCCAAAAGCCAGTGAGCAATGACCAGAGGTAAGCCTCACCCATAGTTGTTCACAACTAGCCATATCAGTCAAGGTTATTACATCACACGAATAACTGACCTTCAGAAAGATACCTATGCCTGTTCCTCTACGACCATCAGATCTATCTGCCCTCATGAAATTATATCCCGGTATGGACAATTCCGCGGACCGAATACACGGAGTCAACCAGGTCTCAGTCAGCGCAACAGCATCATTATCATGTGTTTTGAAGTTTTAGCATCCTAAAACATAACTTTATTTTTTCAAAGAAAAAGAAATGGAACTTAGAACAATGTGCACTCATTTTTTATGTTAAGATCTTGAACTTAAAGGTTTGAAAAGCAAAACTGGAAGTTATATTTTTTGTGCCAGGGACATTTTACTGCGAGAGTGCGGTCTGAGTCGATTTATTTGCTCCCGAGTGTATATGTAGCACATTTATAAATTGAAACCTAGGAGATTGAGATCAGGTTTTGCAATTATAATACTGCCGTATAAACAATAGATATATGTTTATACTTATCTTATTCATTCCGTTTGGTTTGCTACAAGAAAAGAAAAAGATAATGCTGTAACTCCATCACTGAACGAAATAGACCTATCATTTAAGTGGTTTTTATCTAGGAAATTAAAGTGTAGTTCGCGTTCACAAAGATTGAATAAAACGACACGGGATACCTTGTATATATATGTCGGTTCAGTTAAAAAAAGATATCGTCGTAATTGCCGTTGATATTACGATTTCCGAATACCTCAACAGCATTTATGTTTTCTTACTATCACATTTATAACTTCTTATCTTATACTCATAACTATGCTTGAGAACATACATACAATAGTGCTGCTTTTGGCTTAAAGCTTCATTTACATAGAGGGTAGTGGGGGTTGTAGTGTAAGAGTAGTGGAGTGCCGAAGTTAGTTTTCATGTATTTAAACGAGAGCATTTACATAAACAGTGCGACAGTAACGGTAGTGCAGAAGTAGTGCCAAAGTTCGCAAACTCCAAACATTCCCACTACACTACCGATACTTATACCAACGCGTCTGCGCAGAACAATCTACTGATAACAGCTATTTTGTTGTGTTTACATTTGACTATACATCCATTACCAACTATCGTCGTTACGCATGCGCAACAAAGCAGTCGCATCCCCACTACTTTTCTTATGTAAATGCATTTCCGCACTACAATACACCTTCCACTACAATTGCCACTACCCTCTATGTAAATGAAGCTTAAGATTTTGCCATCGTTAGCACCTACATATTCAGTAATTTAAGAAATATCCAAGGTTTTATGCAGATAGTTCAATTTTTACTAGTAATAAATGTATAAATTATTGTAACTAGTTTTCATACTTTTGAAACATCACATATGTGTAGGTATATAGCAAATTTGTAGGCCCAAAGCACGCATAATTTAATTTTAGAATTCCTATTGCTACATAAGTTAATATAATTTATAATGTAGATAAGTATCTACATTATTTGCTGATGCCTACACCAAAAATAAAATAATCAGGTAAACACAAACATTGCATAATTTCATCTAATCACGTGCTCAGGCTTTTGGTTCCAACTAGTTATCATATAGATTTGTCTGCAAATTCCTTATCAGTATGTTTACGCTTTGTCGGAGTTGAAAATGTAATAGAAATATATATTTTAATACATCATAACGCGAGATAAGCTAAGCGCCAGAGTAGTTTTGTGATGACTAATATTTCTTTAGCACACGATTGAATTACTCACGAATATTGTTCAATAATTTCTGTATTTCCATGCAGCCTGTGCCAACTCTAGTATGAATTATCTTGAAGATGAAGTGGATCGACAAAAAAGAGGAAAATAGATTTCAGCATGAGCAAATCCTTGCTCTCACAGCGAAACTACAAGATACGGAAATGAAGTTGCACAAGGTAATTTCCAAAAATTCTCAATTTACCTGTATAGTATTAAACATATAAACAAATATCGAAACATACTTGAAACATCGTAATATCAAATAGTCAGATAATCAACATTTAAGATAGAGGTAATTTTATTCTTATTTTATTTTGATAGTTATTAGAATTATTTTAGATTATGGCAACTCGTTACTAACTAATTACTAACTAATATTGCCAGTCTTAATATTTTTCGTTGTGCAGAAATGGTTAAAAGTATTCATCAAAAGAAACAAAAAAACTTCTAAGGAACATAGATCCCTAGATTTACTTAAAAGATTGCTTAACATATTAATATATCAACAGTAAACAGTATTATATTAAAATAAATAAATATTCCTCACAGGTTCCTCATATCTTTTTAATTTTTTCTAAATCTCTGTAACATAAAATATATTTATATTTTTCAATAATGGTGATTATTATTTTCTATAAGCAGAGATGCATTATTATTCTGTACGCGAATCCAAAATATAATTAAAATTATATGTAGATAACAGTATATTTTTGTGTTGTATAATACGTTTGTATTAACTACATATATTTTTAATTTAGCAAACAAGTTCACATAAAATGTCATATCTTAACAATATTTGTTAACCTTTCAGTTTATGACGGAAAATGACGAGATGAACAGCCTACTGCAAATAACAAAAGATAATCAAGGTAGCATAGCTATAGAACTGGCCGAATTCAAAGCTAGATATTATGAAGTTGAAGCTCTGTTGCGAGAGGCCCAAGAGCAGCTCAGGAAACTTCGAAAAAAACAAATGCCGGTCGCACGTAGTTCATTCTTCCCGTCATTGGGAGGAAATCAACCACCATTCGATAGTTTACAAAGCGAATTAGAGATGTCTATGCATTCTGAACTTAGTGTAGATTCTGGAATATCGGCAACCGACGTGTAAGTATTACGTAAACGGATCTTTTATTTTTCTCATAAAATTTAATGTTATAGA